>CM062808.1:516482438-516791211 GCA_031772625.1 Pinus tabuliformis | reverse complement strand
TTAATAAAATAAATTATGCACACACACACACATTGCTTCTTACATAAGAATCATTGGCAAAACCATGGATTGTCAAAATCATGGAACCTGAAACTACCAACAATAACTCATTCAAATTTATTTTTATTTTTATAAATTTTGGTTGAGTCAAAATGTTTACATAACAGGACAAGACATTACACAATCTCTTTCGTATTGGGCTAGAGAGTGCCTCTTAGTGCAATAAAATAGTGTTAAGACATGTGGGTTTACTTACTAATTATTAAGTTTGGTGAACTAGTTGACTTGAAAATTGGCAAATGTTTGTGTAGTATTTACCACTTATGCAATTGAAATGTAGACTTATTTTAGAATACTTGACATGTGATATGCAATACAAAAATTTGGGCATAGAATATGTCATGTGCCTTCAATGGTAAGGAATGATGATTTCACCATTTGTTGAGGTTTAATTCTCATGAGGCCTTGCATGCCTCCTAAAGGGAGCCATTGGGACACTTGGAAATAGTGATCCAACACGTGAAGTTTGCATTACACTATCCATGTACATGTAAGTGGATTGAAGCACATCCTCATGTTCTCTTAATGGAATAATCTTGTCCATGAGGCCCTGGTCCTAATCTCTACATGGTTTGCTTAGGATTTAAACAAAAGCAATTCCTTACTATTATGACTTTATATTTCTTCCTTGCAAGCATTATTGTTACCATATATTTCTTTCCCTTGATGCTTTTTCTAACCTTATATTTCTTCCCCTTAACAAACTCATGCAAGTGTTATGAAACCAGCTCACAAAAAGATAGAAAAGATAGATCAACACCTTAGAATTCAACCTCTTCGAGGGGGCAACCTCCGTTACATTACATAAATGAACAATTCTTGGATGATACAAATGAAAAGACCTCCTTTCTATATATAGGAGTCTAAGGGGTCATAATATAATCAGAGCCGACATAACAATAATGTAAGGGAATAATAATAACAATATTGGGCTTCTATGAGGCACAATAGTAACAATATGGGGACTACGTGGGTACAACAATATAATAAGGGGGTTGTACTAATAACAATAAGGGGTTACACTAGTAGTATAGGGGCCTAACATGCCCCTCTCCTTCAAAAAGTGTTGTCCTCGACGCTTGAGCAGTTCTTGATGCTTCTGTATAAAATTATAGTCCTCCCATGTGGAATCTTCACCGGGTAAGTTCTTGCACTTAATGAGATACTCTGAAATTGATCAATTTCGTAGCTGTCGGGTTCTTGTTTCTGTGACTGCTATAGGTTCCAATATGATTTTTCCTTCCTCTTCAAGTTCTGGCAATATTGTTTGAATTGAGATCTTCTGCAACTTTTGAATGAGTGGCCATACTTCTTCGTCCTTCTTCCATTCATTCCTTGCTTCGTTTATCCAATCTGGTTGGATAGTAGAAATAGCACAAAACAATGCTTCCACATCCTCATCCTTTCTTGAGAGTGCATCTGCAACAAAATTTTGCTTCCCTTTTCTATAGATGATGTCAAAGTCATAAACCAACATATTTGTGACCCATTTTTTCTGTTCTTCTAAAGATAATAGTTGTTCTAAAAAGTATTTAAGACTATCATGATCCATTTTTACCTTGAAGTGCCTTCCCATTCAGTAAGGTCGCCATTTATTAAGTGCATGTAGTATTGGCAACATTTCCTTCTCATAAATAGCTTGCTTGAGATGTAGCAGTAAAAATACCCAATCACCTACATCAAAACATTTTTCACTGCGATGTTGATCTACCTATTGTTTCATTCGATTTTGCACGAAAGTGGCGTTATCCTTTAAAAGTTGGAGAACTTGTTGTTGATGCTCGATGTGATCTTTCACTGCTTGAACCTTTTTCTTCTTGATATGTCCTTCTATCTTGAGAGTTTGAGAAGTGATTTCTTCCAATTCTTTACAAGATATGGTCGGATTCATTTCTTGATGCTCGATGTGATCTTTCACTTCTTGAACATTTTTTCTTGATATGTCCTTCTATCTGGATAGTTTTAAGAGTGGTAATTCTTGCCAATGCTTTACAAGATATGGTCAGATTCATTTCTTCTTTCTCTGGGGTTGGGTCCTAGTGTATATCCTCTTCTTTTGATGTTTCCTGATCTTTTTCTTCCTCCTCTTCATACTCTATGTAGAATAATTCTTCTCATCACACTTATGACCTTTAGTGCATTTGTTGTCACAATTGTAACAAAGCCCTTTTTCTCTTTTTTCTTCCAATTGTTGTGGTGTAACCCTTATAGGTTGTGGAAGGCTAGGAGAAACAACACTTCCATCTTTATAGTTGTGAGGGGTAGAATTCCTTGTTGCCATAATTTTTCTTTCCACTTTGTAACAAAGCCCTTTTTCTCTTTTTTCTTCCAATTGTTGTGGTGTTGCTCTTTGTATTCTCATAATGTGCTATAATTTCCTCCATGAAAATTGACCACGTAACAAGTTGTTTACGAGAACAAAGCCCTTTATACAATAAAAATTGATCTTGTTCTAAATATGAAGATGCAATACATACCTTTTGTAATAGTGGTACACCATGTAGATCAAAATATTTCTCCATTTGTAGTATCCAATTTACCAGATCCTTGCCATCAAACTTCTTTATCTCGCTTTTTCTTAATTTTAGGAGCTCGATCTTCAAACGACTATAACTTTGTACTTTCGGATCTTTAAGTTCTGAAATTGCGACCTGCAGTAGCCCTCTATGTCCTCTTTCCAATGCCACCAGTCTGATCGAATTTAGATTCTCCAAGAAAGAGTTATGCACAATCTCCCAAGATGACCTGATTATATACCTTTTTAGAAGAGCAAACTTGTATGAAGTGCCACGTGTCACTGTTTTGACCTTAGGATCTGAAAAATATACATAGGAAACTACAGTCCGTCCTCTTTCTGTAACTTCTTACAAAATTTTCAATATGATGCTCAAAACAAAATTTATGACTATTTTCCCTAGGTCACCTGTTTGGAATTTAATTTGGGAGTCTGCAAAAATGCCAACTTCCTTAGATCATAACTCCGCAAATATAGCGCTAAAAGCTCTAAATTTCGGAATCGAGGTTCAGAATGATTTCAACCCAAATGGGTTTTTGTTTTAGCATCTGAAACGTCGCAAAAAAAAATTTATAGCGCAAATGCCACGATGACCTGTTTGGAGTAGTGAAACCCTAGAATCCAAAGCTCTGATACCAGATGTTATGAAACCAGCTCACAAAAAGATAGAAAAGATAGATCAACGCCTTAGAAGTCAACCTCTTCTAGGGGGCAACCTCCTTTACATTACATATATGAACAATTCTTGGATGATACAAATGAAAAGACCTCCTTTCTATTTATAGGAGTCTAAGGGGCCATAATATAATCAAAGCGGACATAACAATAATAATGTAAGGGCACAATAATAACAATAGTGGGCTTCTATGGGGCAAAATAGTAACAATATGGGGACTACATGGGCACAACAATATAATAAGGGGGTTGTACTAATAACAATAAGGGGTTACACTAGTAGTATAGGGGCCTAACAGTGAGGCCATAGTCTTGAACTTTGCTTAAGGTTCAAGGAGAATATATAAATATAGGGGTTTTGCTTTTCGACAAGGTGAAATAAAGGCTTTAAGGCTAGCTAGTTTTTAAGGTTAATTGAGTTATGGTCAAGTGATTGAGATGCAATGTCGTTTCATATAATAACCTGGTTCAAACCTCAAACAACTTAAAGCACTAATTGAAATGGATTGCTTGAGTTTTAGGAAGACCTCCACAGTCACATGGGCCATGTTAAAATTGATGAAGTTCATCCCTCCTCGAAACTTTAAAAAAGTCTTTATATATATATATATATTAGAGAGAGGGAGAGAGAGAGAGAGAGAGCACCAAGGATTGGCTCTAGTGGTCATGAGCCAAACACAAGACCTCTTATTTCTTTCCCATAGTTTGGGAGTGCACAAATTCAACTCTCTTTATCCCCTTAAGGTTAGGTTCTTTAATCAGGGCCAATAATTCACCCTATTTACCACCCTTTGATCATGGAGAAGTACTTGGAGGGTTTTCCATTAGGACTTCCTTGGAGAAGAGGGAGAGAAAGAGAGAGAACATTGTTTTCCAAAGGGAGATTACTTAGCCATCAATCATGAGTTATTGGTCCTGGGTAGACACCATAAAACTACCTTATATTGTAAAATACAAAATTACCACTTAGAACAATAAGCCACACCTATAATTCAATGGGCATACAAGCATGGTAGTTTAGGCCATTGGCACGTGACCATGCACACTACTTATGCAACAAGTGGAATCATTCTCACATTAGAATGGGAGTCATTGAGATTTTGGGGAGTGAGGCACCCAACATCAACCAATCATAGGTTCAAGGTCACAAACATCAAGCTCCCTATCATGTAATTTTTTATAGGCTAGAGTGGCTTATCCACTTCATAAATTTCAATAGTCAAGGGAACTTGTCATTTTACTATTAAGGTTTGGTAAACTAATTGTGTCATCAGTCTCACTCTAACAACCCAACAACCCAATGGTGAGACCTTCCTTAAAATCAATGAGATTACTTAGAGGTTCTAAAGGAACCAAGAAATAGCAAATGGTTACATGCTGACAGTGTAAGTTGCACCCCTAGTATTCAAGCAATTGGTGCAAGAGTGTGGCATCTATCTTAATCACTTGCACTTGAATGGTGATTAGCAGCCATATATTTTCTCATATCAAAAAGTCATCTGCTAAGAAAAAATCTTGATATACTTTTTAATTATGCTTTATTCATTTTCTCTTGTAAGAGACAACTTTGGCAGGTGATATAAGGGAGTTGGGAGTTGTTATTACTCTTATTTTGATTTAATTCTACATTTCATGTTTTTTCTTCATGATTCAAACCATCCTCTTCAAGAGGATGTGAACTAATGAAAGCCATCATGGTCATTACGTCAAGTCAATCGGTCGCATGCTACTATAAAAAGTGGATGAAAGTGTATGTCTCTTAATAGGTGGTCAATGCATGACACTAAGTTAAAAGAAGTTATTCATTTTCCATTTTACCCCTTATAAGAAAGAGGACTTTTATCCTAATAAGTTATCACATTGCATTGAACTTAGAAAACCATGGAGATTTGTCACCTAAAAAGGTGACTCTCTAAGAAATAGATGTAGAGAGTAAGTAGTTGTGTCCTTTTGACACTTACTCCTAGATAAAATTACCATATGAGCACAACAATGACAAAAGTTTTATGCTTTTTTTATATTGTTACTAACCATTTATTTAGGTTGCAAGAAACTTAGTTTAGCTAGTATTGGGCCTAGAGATAAGCCCCTAGCAATCAAGAACCAAACAAAAAGGGCCTTGGCCTCCATGAGTGTCTTCTATGTAAAAGAAAGTTGACAAAGCCAAGTTTTATCTTTCAACGTGAACCTAGTTCAATTAGCTATCCAAAGTAGACTTTTTCCCTAACAATTTCCATTTTATGAAAGGTATTAGCTATGTTCCATCTCTAATGTTCCTACCAAGTAGTGGGAGCTTGTAAACTCAACGTAAACATTAGATTATCATAAATGATCTCTTTTATGTGTTTAATAACAAAAAAAATAAATTATCTCATACTTTGATATAAAATATTGGTCTACAAAAATGACCAAGGAACCTAACCATGGATCTACACATTAAAAAATCCCTTAACCTTTTATCAAAAAGATGTCCTTCACCTTATCAATTCCATTAAGAAAGAAGCATATAGAAGAGAATGGCATATTCTTAATTGAACTTTAAAATTATATAGAAGTATGCAAGATGAACATAGAAAATGATCATGAATTAAAAGGCTTGAGTTGAGAACTTCATCCTTCTCATTGAGGTGAGATTTAACAACCTCCTAGGATTTCCATATCTTATGAGCTATGAAGGTTCCCTTTATCTTAACTTACGCAGACATGGTAATTAATGTTTAAAGGTTCAATCCATTTTACAATTTTTTACCTAGATGAAATATAGTTTCTAAGCAAGAGTTTCAATTCTTCCTTCCCCCTAATATCTCGGATGACCTTGCATGTGTTTTTTAATAGTTCTCATGCAAAGGGAAGAAATAAATTGTTGTTGCATTGAAACATGACCTCGGTTTGATTTAGGCGATGAGATGAATATCAAAGTTGTTGGGATTGTAAGTGTTGGACCAAACATAGACAACACATCAAAGAATGCATGGCTCCAAAACTCGAGGGAATCAACGAAAGCATTCAAACAAAGAATGTTGAGTCGAGGAGATTATTACAAGAAGCAAAAGAGGAGAATGTAATGCCCTCCTCCCACATCCACCAAGCAACCATGCCATCCGGGGTAAACATGAGACGAGAGGCTACTATTATTGGATTTGACCTCCTATGTGACCTTAAGGAAGTGGAATCAATGGAAACATCACACACAATCATCCAACATCATCTTCAGAATCCTTAGGAGACGTGTCAGGCACCCAAACAGCCTGTCCTTGGGTCCCACTGATGTTCTGGACATCTTAGGCCTTAGTCGCTCCCACACTATGGGCAAGAGAGCGTCCAGAAACCCAAATTCGCTCTCACAGACTTGCCTGCTAGCGACTAGAGACTAAAATTGCTAGTTTTGTGCTAGCTACCCTGTGATTTAAGCCACTTTTTGAGGCCTTGGTCACTGCCAGAATGGAGTGATAGTTTAAAATCAATAAAAGTACAGGGAAACAATGATGCAAAATTAATAAGTTGAACAAGGCCTTAAACATACCCTTACTAGCCATGACAGACATTCCATCAAACATATAATCAACATGTAACCTACAGGTGTAAACAACAAAATTAAGTGTAGGGATCTCATACTTATCTGAGAATAGTTATGAACCATTGTTCCCTCATGTCATTTGTTGCATTATCATCTATTAGAACATAGATACATTATCCATTCATATACTAGTAAAAACATGATGAGAGCCATACATAGTTGTTGTCATAAATCATACATATAACCAACATAGTAGGAACATAAATATCATAAACATATCAGCCATAAAATCCATATATACATCAATATATTTACACATGAAAATCAAGGTAATGAATTTCTCATTAATGAATGCAATAAACCAACCAGAGATGGGACTACCACATTCCACCCGACCATAGATTGGTTGAGCCAAGTCTCTCTTCAGTCAATCACCCCCGTGCCATATTACAAAAAGTAATGTGGGACTCGTAGAACATGCCAAAAACACCAACAAGCATGGATGCCAGTGGAGTTCTCTGCCTACACCGTGAGGAATTTGAGTACCTCCTAGTCTCTCAAGTTTTACCATGACCCACAGTCCGATCCAGGGATCACTAGGCCCTACACCGAGATATACTCTCCAGGATTTACCATATATCCCATCCTGAGACTACTAGGCCCAAAGGAGAGAAAATCCACCTCTTGGATTTACTGTATATCCCTCCATTCACCGGCAAGGATTCCTAGGCCCACCAAGGCACACAATCTGGCTTTACCACAACCCATACTGTGGTTCATGGGTTACTAGGCCAGTGGCTTTACCGTGATCCATAGTATGATTCAGGGACCACTAGGTCATGTGTTTGTCAGTTCGGAGATCCACCCCACTCAACTTCGAATCTAATCTGGCCATCCCACATTAACCGAATATGAGAACCCATCCCATCAAAGCTATCAGGAAATGGCAAGGCTAGGCTGAAAATACTGTCACACTTGGAAAAACCCATGCCATGATAGAAGAAAACCACATGCAATCCCATGCATGCAAAATCTAGCAAGGAAAATACACATGCAAGTTGATACTTGCAATGAAGCCTGTTGTAGCTGCTTGATCCTACCTTTCCCTGCTTGATCTTTGCTTGCTCTTGCCTTCTTTGCCTTATTTGCTTCAATGCCAAAGTGCTCCAAGAAAATCTAAGTATCTAAGAGTAAGAGAGAGAGAGAGAGAGAATACTTAGAGAGCTCCAACACTGAATCCACCAAAGGTTACCAACTGATCCTCAGAATCCTTTTTATGGATGAGGCCTCTATTTTCTTCATTTTCATTCTCACTGCAACCTGTGACCTTTCACCTCCTTTTTCTCCTAAATTCCATTGTTTTTCATAAATAATTGTGCGAAAAATTCCATTTTTCCTTTCCAAAGCCTTAGCCATTGCCTTTTCCAATTTCCTTAGCTATAAACAACCAAATGAACACCCCCTAGGATGTCTTGCCCAACATTCAGCTTGGAATAAGTGTCCCATCAATCGTGGTTATTGTTTTTAACTCTTATTACATGGAATTTTCATTAAGGTTGTTATCCTTCCAATGAAGATATCCTTCCAAACATTTGTTCACTATCTCAGTTTTCCCGTCAGATTGAGGATGATAAGATGAGCTATGCGCTAATTGAGTACCAAAACAAGAAAATAATTTCATCCAAAAATTTCCAGTGAGAATGGGATCTCTATCACTTAAAATAATCTTTGGGCTTCCATGTGGCTTTTGAATTGTTTCTATAAATGCAATAGCAATTGTACTAGCTTTGCAGGGTGAGAAAATGCACAAAAGTGTTCATACTTGGTAATTCTATCAACTACCACCATGATGACAGTCTTTCCTTAAGACTTGGGTAAACCTGTGATAAAATCCATTGAGAGCTCCTCCCAACGCTGACTTGGAATGGCTAAGGTTGTAATAGACCCAAGGTCTTAATTGTCTCAACTTTATTTTCTTGGCAAACCAAACGTTCTACCACAAACTTCTGAATATTGGATTTAAGGCCATCCCAAAAAAAATCCTTCTTTACCTTGTGGTAGTTTTTTAAAAATCCTCAGTACCATCCTAAGGGGGTGGTGTGCAATTCCAAAAGAATCTTTTGCTTGAGTTGGGAATTCTTACAAAGGTATAAGTGATATTTGTACCATAATGAATCATTTTTTCAGCTAAATGTCTCAGAGGTACTGGGATCTTTCTAAATTTTTTGAATGAGTGCCCATACCTCTTTGTCATTCTTCCATTCATCCCTTGCTTTGGTTCTTATAATGCTAGTGTATTCCCAAAGTTTTAGATCTCATACATTAAGATGTATGTGGACCTATGGAAGTTAAGTCTCTTGGTGGGCATCAATATTATGTAACCTTCGTTAATGATTTCTCAGGGAAGACATGGTTATACCTTCTCATGAACAAGGACAAGGTATTCGAAAAGTTTCAGAAGTTCAAGAATGAAGTGGAGAATCTAACCGAGAGAAAGATCAAGACTCTAAGATCAGACAATGGTGGATAATACACCTCCAAAGAACTAATATCTTTCTGCAAGGAAGCAAGGATAATGATCTGTAAACTGTAGTGGATATTCCAATGGACAGTTCATCACAACATATGTGATAATATTATATTAAATATATTGAAATTCTACACTATTACAATTTTATTAAATTTTTAGATATGTTGATTTTACTGTAATTAGTGCGTGCATATGAATGGAAATTATGCATAAATAGAGAACTGAAAAATAAAATCTCACACACACACATAAGACACAATATGATCTGGGAAACCCTTTCGAGATAAAACCCAACTGGAAGGTGAGGTTGCTCCACTATCTCTTTGCCTGGAAATATGGTTGCAGGTACAAAAAAGTATGACATGTGGCCCATGGACTGCTATCATGCACAAATCCTCTCTGTGCGCTCTACCTCCTATCCCTCCTGGATATTTTTGCTTAGTTATGGAACAAATGCACTCGAAAGAATGGAATGGCTCTTCCTCCTATTAGCATGGTTATAACACAACCCGATAGCCTACTAGTGTTTAAGTTTGACTACCTCAACTCTTAAACTTTGTTACGATATTGACTCTTAAAAATTATTTTACATCACAATCACAAGTCTAGCCCCTTTTCCATGAATAATGAGGGCTGACATAGCATCCTCTCGAACCATGGTGGTGAAAAAAGGAAGGTCAACTTCCGAGTGGCATAAATTTCGTATACAGACTCTGATTGACACATTTCTTGTGTCATTGGAAAGGTCTTTGTTTGTAGAATAGCATGAAAAGGTGATGCACTAAAGTAACAAAATTTTGTGCCCAAAAATTTCATTTTATCCCTTAATATGCTCCTAGAGGGTTTCAGACCTCGTTTTGCCAAACTGGGTCCCGCCGTAAAAACCACCTCGTGAGGCGATTCCTCCACTTTTCCCACTCTTAATGCATCGAGATTGATGAAAAATAATATAATGACCCAATATGGATTAGATCAAGAGGGAACTTACCATTCCTTATAATCCTAAACAAAATGGTGTGAGTAAAAGGAAGAATTAAACAATTGAAGAATGTGTCAGGGCCATGCTACATGATCAAGATCTCACTCAATTCCTATGGGAAGAGGCATGTATGATAATTGTTTACTTGTTGAACAAAATTCCTCACAATATTCTCAACAATATGACTCTAGAAGAAGCGTTTACAGGAAAGAAGCCAAGTGTGGATCATCTTCGAATATTTGGGTGTCGTGTGTATATTCATATACCCAAGGATAAGAGAAAGAAGTTGGATCCCACCAGTGTAAAGGGAATCTTTATTGGGTTTAGTGATTCATCAAAGTTGTATAGAATCTATATTAAGGAGGATAATCAAATTGAAGTAAGCAAGAATGTCATCTTTAATGAAAGTATAACTATCAAGAAATTAAAGTATATTCTGAGTTACTTTGATGAAGAAGAGATACCTATCTTTGAGGATATATCAAGGGACAAAGATGGTCAAAATAAAAAGATCTACTCAAGAAGATGTTGAAGGCCCTAGTGAGCCTATAAATTAAGTGATTGTTTTAGAAAATCAAAAGAGACCTGCTTGGTTGAGAACTACTCTACAAGAAGCAAAAGGACATACGACATCAGGGGCCTCCAGGGAAAGTAAAAGACCTAAAAGGTATTCTGGGTACGCTGCATATATGTCAAAGTTGTTTGTGTCCTAGGGCAAGTATGCCAACGAGATACTCGAGAGATTCCACATGGAGAAGTGCATGCCCATGCAGACTCCTCTAGTTGGTAACTGGAGGAAGGAGGATGCTACTTCAGGAGAAGTAGTGGAGGTGACTATGTACAGGCAGCTTGTGGGTTCACTGATGTACTTAGTGAACACATGACCATATTTGTGCTATGCGGTGAACCAACTGAGTCAAGCGATGGTTCAGCCTACCAAGATGTTTTGGAAGGCGGCAAAGCATGTATTGAGATACCTCAGAGGCACATACCAGTATGGATTATGGTACAAACGGATAGAAGGAGTGAAGCTACAAGGCTTCACTGATGCAGATTGGGCAGGGAGTCCATCAGAGCGGAAGAGCACATCAGGAGGGATTTTCAACCTTGGGTTAGCAACAGTTTCTTGGTACAACAGGAAATAGAAGTCAGTTGCACTCAGCTCGGTAGAGGCTGAATACATGGCTGCAAGTCAGGCAGCATGTGAGGTCATCTAGATGCAGAAAGTCCTAGTTGGTTTGTTTGAATAGAGGATGGATCCAACTGTGATATATTGTGATAATAAGAGTTGTATCAAACTCTCTGAGAATCCAATATTTCATGATAGACCCAAGCACATCGACATCCGGTATCATCATCTCAGGGACTGTGTAGCGAGGAGGACCATGTTGCTGCAATATATTTCGACAGAGGAGCAAGATGCTCACATTTTGACAAAGGCATTGTCAAAGTGTAAATTCGAGTTCCATAGAGACAGGATTGGGGTGGCAGATAATCCCTTTCTTGTTGAGAGGGAGTGTTGAAATGTGGCAATAAGAATATTCCAATTTTAATTTGTCCTTGAATTAAAATTGTGAATTAAATTCGAATTTAGTCTCACCAGCTGCTTGGAAATAATTAATTAATTCATTATGGATTAATTAGTTGGAGAAATTCAAGTTAGAAGTCTCTTTGAAGTCATGCAAGAGATATCCCTTGAATTAAGGGAATTATCCCTTAGTTAAGGAGATAAGATTGAGTTATATTTGAGTTGTAATTAGTTAGCTCAGTTTACTGAGTTAAGTCCAATTAAATTGGTTCCAAATTGTTTGAGGAACTAATTGTGAGTTATCAGTCAGTTGATGAATGCATGCACTCAACTAGTGTACTCTAGATAACTGAAGATTCCTTCATCAGAAACTCATGCATGTCTATTTTGAGAAAGACCCGATTCAGCTAAATGTCAAGGACAATGTACTATCAGTTGCATGTTTTCTCCTATAAAGGAAACTCATGCATGCAAAAGGATTAATGCATAGGAGGATTGTGTAGTTCTGACAAGGTGTGAGATCAGTGTGAGAGATCAGTGTTCCACTTGGTTGAGAGTCTTCTAACTGGTAACAGGAGGATCACCCAGGAGAAACTGCGCAAGGAAATAGGAGCTTGGAGGGTAGAGGAGAAGGCTTGTGAGAAGCTTTGATTGCCTGTGAGCATCCAGGAAGATTGTACTGAGAGCTGGCTAGTTGTGAGAGCTAAGGCTTTGTATAATTCTAATGTATTTCCACCTTGTATGATAATACAAATAGTGGGGTTTTAGCTGAGGCTTTCCCCTGAGTATTTTTTTGTGTTCATGTGTATTGATTCTTCTTCTTCTGGTTATATGTGTTTAGCTCGACCTTGCTCAATCTTTAAGCTTTTGCAAA
Organism: Pinus tabuliformis; assembly: GCA_031772625.1. Classification (NCBI taxonomy): domain Eukaryota; kingdom Viridiplantae; phylum Streptophyta; class Pinopsida; order Pinales; family Pinaceae; genus Pinus; species Pinus tabuliformis. The sequence goes on along the minus strand of CM062808.1, from coordinate 516,778,533 downwards.
GAAAATTGATAGTAGAAGTAGATTATAGTATTTTGCTTTGATATATTGCATTATCGGGTTAATCTATGGTCAGATTTTCTACAGAGATCTCAGAGGTAGATTTGTAGAGAATTTGCAAAATTTCTACATGGTATCAGAGCCTAGTTTATTGGAGCTGTGAACAGTATACGAAGAAGAGAATTTGAAGTTTGAAGTTCGGGGTTGCAGGTGCAAATCGAATTCATATCATACTTCAATGGAGATGGGACATTATGCGACTAACTGCCCATCTAAGAAGTGCAAGAAGGGATCCTCGGAAGGATCGGAAGGTGAGGCATTAGCCTCTTAGTTTGAAATGGACTTTACCCTCATTGCATGCATGGTGTCATCGATGATGGGTTGTGTCTGGTATATTGACAGTGGAGCTTCATTCCACATGACCGGCGATAAAAGTTTATTCAGTACCTTGGAGGAGAAATACCTCAAGATGTGTATAGAGATGGGTGACAATGGAAAGTATAGTGTTTTAGGAGTGGGCACGGTTACTTTTCAGAGGGAGCGTGGAGTTCCTATCACCTTGACAGATGTGAATTATGTGCCTGGACTGAAGAAGAACTTGGTATCGGTCACGATGTTGGTGGACAAAGGCTACGATGTTGTCTTCATTAAAGGAAAGGTGTTCCTAAGACACATAACCACGGGTCAGACCAAGAGGATAGGGATTTGGGTGAAGAATATTTATAAACTAGAGGTAGATGATTGTGCAACATTGAGTACGAAAGCAGAATTGGTGGAAAGCCAAGACATTGGCAAGTTATGGCGCAAGCGGTTGGGCCATTTGCATCATGGGGCTTTGAAGATAATGCAACAGATATCTACAAGACTTCCCAAAGGTAAACTTGAGAAAGTTGACACGTGGAAAGGTTGTACCTTAGGAAAGTACACCAAGGCTTCCTTTCATGATCGGGATAGTCGAGCAAATGCTATCTTAGTGCAAGTTCATACTGATGTGTGTGGACCATTCTCGATGGTGTTAGTGTTGGTCATGATGCCCTCCATCAGTGATAAAAAAACTCTTTGCATATGCATAAGTAGGTGTCTCATCAATGTCAGTTTTGCATCCCATTAGGCATGCCATAAAACTGATGAAGGAGCTGGTCCTTGTTCCCTTCTTGGCTTTGCTGGATCAGGTCATATCAGTTAATGAGCTTGTGTCACACTTGTTTTGTTTTGTCTTGAAGTCCAAAGTCTTAGGTCTAGGGTTTTAGTCAAATGTCATTGCAAGATCATGAGTCAGAGGTCCATGAGTCCCCAGCAAGCCAGAAGGAGGTATGTAAATATGTTTCATTGATATTTTTCATCATGTACAACTTATTTATACCTTGGATTTAAAAGCCCTCTTTTTAAACCCAAGGTCATGTCAATTTTGTAAAACAATAAGGAAATTTCAAAAATTCTTCAAAATGCCGGCAATAACCCTGGTCTCCTCGCCAGAGTCCATCAGATGGTCTACCTGCAAAAAGAACGGAGCTAAAGCACCCAAAAAGTCAAATTCAGAACAAAAGAAAACTCAAAACAGTGTTAAAAGAAAGTGTCAAGGCAAAACATTAGAAAGTGGGTTTGGTAAGTAAAGTTTTTCAAATTAAGCTTATAAAGAGTCAAATTCCCTCTCAATACCCTCATTGTGCATCCAAAGAGCTTGCAAGAAGAAATGATAGGGCGAAGAGGCGAAAGGAGGCAAAGTGCAGAGAAATTGAACCAGTTTCAGGTGCGCGACCCGTCAGAGGTTGTGCGCGACCTGTTGGGCGGTGCGCGACCCGTCAGGCGCCTCCCAGCAGTGTTAATTTGTAACGGGCGCGACCCGTCGGGCTGTGCGCGACCCGTTGGGTGCCCTGCGCGACCCGTCAAGCTGTTGACACCAAAACCGCCCCAAATTTTGTCCAATCGCCCTCTAAGTTGCAAAATCGACCGAGATTTTTATGAGATTATCAGACAGAGAGAGGAGGAGAACCTCATGTTGCAGCAAAAGCTCCAAATGGCTCAATGGACCATCACTTATCTAGAGCAACGCAACAAACAATTAGAAGAGGAAAAAGAACTTGATGAGCTATGGAGGATCCGCAGTGATTGAACTTTGAACCGTAGGAGGCCCGGTGACCCATTGCCTGTTGACCGGGAGTCTTTGCTCATTCAGGAGAATGCTCACTTGGAGAGGCTATTGGAGAAGGCCAACCAGGACAAGAGGCTGCTAAGGAACATTAAGAATCATTATTGGGCGAGGATGCATGTTTGCAAGGCGAAGATGAAAATGTTCCAAAGAAGGTTGTCCGAGGCCCGCAAGAGGAAGAAGAAGACCAACCCACTCCGTATCTTGGCCGAGGCTTCTCTCACTCACCATGATACTCATTAGCCTCTTCCTAGCAGCTAGCACAAGAAATTTTGAAAGTTTTGAGGCATTTTTGGCATTTTTGGGACATTGACAGGTTTTGGCCTTTTAACGGGTCTCACCCCGCGCGCGACCCTACATGGGGGCAACTCAGAACAGGGAAAACTCAGCATTTTTGGAATTTTCATGCAAAGTTACACCTACCTGTGGATGGACTTCAGTTTTTATGGAGATTTGGGCCTCCAAAAGGTCAAAACACATGCAAATTTTGACTTTCTGCCCCTATTTTGAGTTGCAGAAAGCTGTCTTGGGAGAATTGAGTTTTGAGGGGTCAAATCAACTCCAAATTCAAAAATTCCGGTGAGGTTGGAAAGTAGACTCGCATACCTTTCCAATGAGCTATCTTGCACCTGATTTGGACACCGGGAATGCCCCCAAACAGGCCTCTCAATGTGCGCGCCCCGCCAGGCACATGTGCGCGACCCGTCAGGGAATTTTGCCTGTTTTGACCAGTTCGGCCAGAAAAACACTGTTTTCACTTGGTTTAATGTTTTGGGCATGTAAATGATGGATTTTTGTGTAATTTTCATGGCTCTATGATGCTTTTACTCTCCTTGATCACTTCTAGAAGATTCTTGAATGTAAATGGTAAAAATTTAATGCATGGATAGGTTTCCTAAGTTTTAGAGGCAAGTTGTTTTGACCGCCTATTATCTAGTGCTCAGTTTAGAATTAGTTGAAACAGCTCCTAGGAAGCTGAGCTCGACCCCTAGAGGTGGGGAAAGGAGTTAGATCATCTATATTATGCCTTCTCTTGCTCATTTTCATGGTTGGACTCTTGAGGGAGAAGCTATCATTGTATTATTCACTTGTATCTCTGCAATTTTTGGCTAAGGAAGACCAGGGTTTTGCAGTCATCTTTGGGATTCTTGTGGACTCATGTGTTGATGATGTGTATCTTAATGTACTTGTAAGTGTGTTTATGTGCTTCATCTCCTTTCTTTACTTCTGCATATTAAACAAATGAAGTGTTAAAGTATGAATTCATGCCTGCCATGCTCTGCTTTTAAATTTGTTTAATTTCGATGTTTTCTGCTGTCTAAAGAGAATTCAAAGTCATTGTTTGCTCTCTTTAGCTCCTCCTCTTTCTTTCCTAATCATCCACTTCAACTAAAGGCATCAATACAGGCTCCTACCTCGCCCCAAAGACCCCCCTGCAGAAACTGTGTCAAATCCCCGCACCCTAAATTGCAGCTCCTCAATTTGCCACCAAAAACCCAAAAAACCCCCAAATCAACCTTTATAATCAGTTTACTAGCCTAATATCAGTGTTACCTTGTTGGTCATCTCATCCCATTGAAGATCTACCGAGATTGACCGGAGAGAGCCTTCTCCTGCCCCGTAGGGCTAGCTACGAGGCTGAATGGTTTGATGTTGCCTTGAGGTTTGCCTTTCTCAGCCTGAGGTGAAATTTCAAGTGCTAACAGATGGCATCCACAACGAAGCAAAGGTATTATGTGATTTTCATTGATGATTTTTCTCGTAAATGCTGGATTTATTTCATGCAGAAGAAGGACCAAACCTTCTCCAAGTTTTGTGAGTTCAAAGCTTTGGTCGAGAAAGAGTCAGGGAAGAAGATCAAGGCCTTGAGAAGCAACAACGGTGGAGAATATGTCTCTCAAAAGTTTAAGGACTTCTGTGCAGCGGAAGGAATTAAACGAGAGTTGATGGCACCTCATAACCCACAACAGAATGGGGTGGACGAGAGGAAGAAAAAAACTATTGTAGGGGAAGCTCAGGCAATGCTGCATGACCAAGGCCTACCACTTCACTTGTGGGCTGAGGCATGCAACACATCAGTCTGTTTGTAGAATAGAAGCCTGCATCGCATTCTTGGGATGAAGACACCAAAGGAAGCTTTCTCCGGTAAGAGACCAGATGTGGGTCACTTCAGGATCTTTGGCTCATCGGTATATTGCCATGTGACAAAGGATGCACCGAAGAAGCTTGAGCCGAAAACAGAGTTGGGGATACTTGTTGGGTACATTAATACACCTCACAACTATCAGGGGTACTTGCCTACCAGTCGGAGGGCCAATGCCACTAAGACCAGAGGCACAAGCAGGACCAAGTGCGACGCCTGCACTATGGTGCACGATTTGTCAGATAGGAGGAAAGCATGCTACAGATAATTGCCTTTTATTATAGAAGAATACGCAAAATTCACAACAGTTGTTCGGTAATTTCTGTTGGTTAGTGGGACATGATGAGAGCACCTGTAGAAGTTATGAGATGATGATGGATCGAACTCCTACCTACAAAGTTCAGGCCGAAGCACGGCCCCTCGATCAAAATGCAGGAATGGTGTGCACTGGATTTCAGGGGTGTGGACGAGGCCGAGGTGGAGGGGGACCAAGAAGAGGCCGTAGACAGCTGATATGTTACAATTGCGGAGGCCTAGGGCATTATGCCCGCTTGTACGAATCCAATGCGACCATCATGCTTGTATTATACGTTGTTTGATCATGAGACGAAGGACTGTTCCACACTAATAGTGAGGTTGTGCGATAAAGGAACACTCCAACCTCCCCCGACTTAGAACCTACAAATGATGAGGTCTGAGCTGCGCGAGGAAGACCCTAATGTAAATATCGTGCTTCGAAGTGGAATTACGACAGGGGATGACAAAGGTAAGCAACCTGAAGAAAGTACCTAGGTTCGCAAGGCTCCAACAAAGGAACCAAAATTTGATTTGGAGCGCGCTAAGGAGACCTTCAAGGAAGCTAAGGGGAGCTTTGCTAATGCCTCCACTTCAGGAAGTAAAGACAGACTAGAGTCGGAAATGGACCCATCGATTCTCACTATGTTCTTGGAGACATGCATGAAGCTGTTGCGTGACAGCAAGGCTGTAAAGGGGCTGCAAGAACTCATAACTAGATGTGTTGGGACCGCGCCAGGAGAACCGCGCATAGTTCGGAAGCTCGGGAAGCACACGACATGAACAGGAAGATATATGAGATTAACCATGTAGATTGGGGAATATGAGATGGACCAAGTGATTCTGGATCTAGGATCGAACGTGAAAATCTTGCCAAAAAAGACATGGGAGCACATGGGCAGGCCTGCGTTGCAATGGTCTCCTATCCAACTGTGAATGGCGAACTAGCAAAATATCCTACCTATGGGGATATTGCAGGGAATCAGTAGATATTGAAGGAGCAAGCGTGCTAGCAGATTTCGAAGTAATAAATATTGTTGATGACAACAATCCTTACCCGCGCTATTGGGAATAGATTGGGCCACTGACATGAATGGAGCGATAAATCTAAAGAAGCACGAGATGATCTTTGAGAAAAAGTCACTGTGTGTAGTGGTACCTTTATACCCTGCAGAAGGATCGCGCTACACGGAGCCGGTGCGCGACTACAACAGTGACGACGATCTGGACTACATCTACAAGATAACCGTGCGAGAGCAAGACTGGGTAAATCCAACCGCGGATGGTCGAATCCCATGGGAGCACGAAAGCTCCTGCACGTTAGATTCTGACGAGGAGATAAAACGATGGTAGAACCAGTTACATGAGGTAACCACGCTCAACTATAACATGATGACAAGATCGTTGCGCTGCGTAGCAACAAAGGTAAGAGATTTGCCTACGCATGACGGGTTAAGCGAGGTGGATAACCTCCTGAACAAATTTGAAAGAGAAGTACTGGAACAACAACGTTTCGATGCTTTGAAATGAGTACTGCGCGCGACGCCTACAAGATGGTGGGGTACGCACCAATGAAGTTTAGAGGACTGTCACGAATGCAGAAGGATGATGCGCATGCAGTTTGGGAAGCCTTCGATGCGATTACCAGACAATATTGTCAGAAATGGCCTGCGCACCCACCTATCCAGGTGGATACAGGGTCATGGTGCGAAACCTGCACAAATGCACACCGTCCTCACGGTAGGAGACACGATCAGTAAACAGGTGCAGATAAGGAAATGACGCAAACGACCCCTCCGGTTGGGACCATGAAGTATGGAAAGACTAAGCGTGCAAAAGGATATCCACACAGAAGCCTTTAACAAAGTACGCGAAGCACTGAACAAAGTCCACAATGCGAAGCAAACTGATTGGGACCTGTGCGTGCCAGTGGTTCTATGGGCTTATGGGACCGTGTGCAAGAACCTAACCGCGTAGGCACCACCAAGGCTGGAGTATAAAGCAAACATTGTAACCCCTATATTACATGGAAATCTTATACTGCGCATGATAGCACCGGTAGATACGACGGTTCATGGAACCTTAGAAGAAGAAATCCAACTGGGAAATTCTAGGCTTCAAGAAATTGAAGAAGAAAGGGTACGATTAAGGAAGAAAAGCGCTCTGGTTGACGCAAAAGTCAAGAAGCTGGAGGATGAGATAAAGGAATATTTTCTCGGTAAAAACACCAGGGTGATAAGGTAGGATGTGCACTATCACGATAATAGGTTTGAGGCCTATCGCTACGAATTGATCAGTCTAATGCCTTTCATTGGATTGCACATTACTAAGCGAATTGACCAGGGTAGCGCATTGCAGATGATAAAGTGCGCAATGCTGCCTGTAACAATGAAAGGTGGGTATTTTCCAGGAAACGTGATGGATGACAGGATGAAACTTTACACAGGTGGTGCAACCACCTGACTAGCCGAGGGAAGTATAGTCTTAGCGCTCCAAGCAATTGAAAGAAAGTGCGGGACTATAAACTACTTTGCCTGAGAGTTCTGCGATGTTGGAGCTATGCGTAGAAGAAAAGAGTCACAAGGTCTGCATCCACGCACGGGGGGTTGTGCTGTTGCGCAGGTTGGCCAGAAAGTGACCATTGAAGTCACTATTCACGATGGGATTCTCGACTTGAGACCAAACGGAGCAGGCGGTAGGCATTTAAAACGCGATTTATGGGCAAGATCTGCAAAAATCTGCCGCCAAGGGTGCATTAATGAACTGGATTTGGGAGGAACGATCGAATTCAAATTCAAAAAGCGCTATAAATTACAAAGGGCTGCCCAACAAACAACACTTGGTCATTTGCAAATTGAGTGATTGAGCAGAACCCTGTTTGTTTTGTGCCAAGCGTTGATTGAGCCCCTGAGTTCGTGAGTGATAGATTTATGGACATACACGATGGCAACAACTGAGGAAGTTATGGAAATAATCGAATTGACCACCACAGAGGCTGGGAAGGCCCTAACTATGGAGGATGCTCTAGAAGGCGCTGGGATTGTGGCAGAAATCCCGAAATCACTACGCACGCCAAGACCCAAGAAGGAAAAAATTTCGATGGTTCCCGTGCTTGTGTCCCCATGGAACCCGTCGCGCACCAAGATGTCAATGGAGGACAAGGGGAAACCGTCACCATAGAGACCAATGAAGATGAGGAAGACCTGGAGGACCTAATTATCTAAGAGGATGAGGACAAAGGCATGGAGGAGGAAACCGGGCCTGCGCACCCCCCGACAAAGCTACCCGCCTATGTCCCCCGCGGAAAGGGAAGGCTAAAGTGCCCAAGGACCTTAACGAGACCAAGAGCTCGCTCCAGACGCCACTCCTCCTAGACAACATTATTTTTGAGGGCACGCACCTGGGACAGGTGCCGAGCTTAAAATTCGAAGACTGGGACCTCGATGACCACGAGAAGTTCCGTCACCTTGAGACCTCCCACCTCATGAAACCCAAGCAGAAAACCGCGGTGGGGGTTACAGAATTAGAGCCGCAAAAGTGGTTGCGCAGAGTGGAAAAGGTCGGGCTACTAAACCTGCTCTGGGTGCCACATTTCCACCGCGTCCGAATCACAATTTTCATCATCAGGCAGCTGCTCTGCCTGGTGCATGATGGGTGTTTGTGGCTGGAGGAGCCCATCCCCATCACGGCAGAATTGATTCACCGCATTTCCAGGCTTCCATGCAAAGGGGAGGACCTCGTAGACATCTCGGAAGGGAAGAACAGCGACTTGGCCATCACAGAGGCCATGAAGAAGAAGCACAAGCTAGAGAAGAAGAAAAGGGGTTACGCCATATCCAACATCAACGATAAAGCAGTGAGAGTGGCGACCGAAATAGTGGCCGATAAGGTTATGCGCAAGTGCCACGTAAACGAGGTACCCACGACGGTGGTAGCACTTGCTAAAGAGTGCACAGAGGGGGTCCAGTTCAACTGGTTCGAGTTCCTCTGCAAGGAATTTTTGGAGAATTGCTGCGAAACTTAGGAACAGGGAAAAATGTTCCACTATGCATGGCTTCTCTTGTCCATAGTGCTCGTGGCAAGTGAATTGCCAGAAGATAGTCAATTTCCCACAATTGACAGGGATCTGTCGAAGGTCGTGAAGTACACTTCGCTCTGGGCCACAAAGGATGCCAATAGGATCCACGATAGTAAAATATTGTGGGTGTTCATGGAGATGAACCTTAGAATGGGGATCAACTGCAAGCCGTGGTTGTCGCCCACTGTCTACAACATCCTGCAGAGTTTTGCGGAATTTAAAGCGGACATCCATAGCATATACATCAGAGCGCACAAGGACCCGACCAAACAATGGAGGAAGCTACCCTTTGTAGCCACTAACGATGTCATCTTTAACGTCCTGGAAACATGGCCACTAGAGTGGCATGCCCCAGATATCGAGAAGATAGCAAAGTCGGCGACACAAAGGAAGAAAGAAGAGGCCAAACTGTGCATCGCACAGTTGGCAGAAAAAAGAAGGAAGGAGGCAGCAATAACAGAAGCGCGGGTGGTGCGGGACGCTGTACAAACAACAACTGAACAGGAAAAGGCCGCAACATCAGGAGCAAAACAAGAGGCAGCCGCGAAGGGGCGCAAGGACCAAATGTCGCCTTCGCATGGGCAAGAAGCAGAGGAAGAAGAGGGGGGCAGACCCACAAACCGTGTTAACATAGTGGAAGCATCAGCACCCATCTGAGCGGACAGGGCCGCGCAAGAAGGTCAAGGCATCGAAGTTGTATATTAACCCAATCCCCTAACCGAGGGTGATCTGTACGACATCGGCGAGACAGTGCACGATGTCACCTCCGAGGCCCTCCAAAATTTCATGCAGGAGAACCAGATTTGTTGGGGACCCTCAGAGCACAGCTGTAGGAGTTGCAAGTGTGCCATCCTCCAGATGGTACCCTTTCGACCAGCCTCGCTGTCAAAACAACGACAACAAAACAAATGTTGCGCGCTTGGGTGACAAATACCATAGCGCTGCCAGAAGGGGCACTAGTGACAACAAATGGGGATGACAGGGCTACGATTAGCGCGTTGAAGGGTCTCGGCATCAACATGGCTGTACTCCCGTGGGATACCTTATATGTTCTGCAGGATGGGATAACTGCAGAATTGCGGGCTAGGGAGAGTTGAACACTGCAAGTCCTTAGCGAGTAGAAAATCAATATGGAATAGTTGAGCTTGCAGCGCGACGAAGTGGTGTCGCAGAATCGACAAATGGCACAGGTAGTAGATGAAGCTTGTCAAAGTGTCCTGGAGCTGGCCATCCCAACAGACACACCGGCAGAGGCGCACGTCCACAGGTTAGCAATAGGGGTGCGTGAGGCAAGGGAGGAAATGAAAAAGGTTCAGCCGAAGTTGAACCTTCAAACTGCCGACTACGGTTAAAGGCACATCTGTCCACCCCTTGGAAGTTAGAGAACAATGCACTAGCGTTATTACAGCGGCACTGGACGAGTTTGGCGGTGCAGTGTGAGACTGCACCAGCATGTTGGAAGAGTCATTTGAGGTCCTCACAAATCTGCAGGAGGACCCCAACATCCAATGCTTAGAGACAGAGGCGCGAGAACTCCAATAGTAGTATGACAACATCAAAGCAACTGCGCAGACGGTGACCCTCACTCAGAGGCTCACGAAGATGCAACAAGCCAAAGCACTGAAAGAACAGGTGGACGCGGCACGACACAAGGAAGCAGTCCTGAGGGTGTGCGTTGAACCTTGGATCGACGAGGCCTTCACCATCACATTAGAAATTGAAGACAAGCTCGCACACATGCAAAGGATACACGCATAGATGCAGAGAAGCACTTTCGACACAATGGTCTCGGAACAACGCATGTAGCAGATCCAGTAGGCAACAACTCAGTGCGCTGCTGACCTTGCAGTAGTTCAAGCAGAGTTTGAAGGACTCCGCGCAAAGATCTTCACGTCGGCAGAGTGACTTGAGGGTGAGTCACGATGTTTGTGTTGGGGGCCTGTTGGGCATGGAATCCCCCCAAGGCAGGTTTTGGGGATTAAAGCCCAAGTTTTAATTGAATCCTTTTGTAAAAGCTCCGCGAATTGTGGGCGTGGGGCACGAAATCATAATAGAGTCACAGGGTTGTCCGCCCTAGTTTTTGTAATGTAATGTCGGCTGGATAGACCTACCCATGGTCCACGGACCATGGGATTGTATAAATAGAGAGAGGCTCTAAGTGTATAAGATAACTAATAGAGAAGATAGAATAGAAGAACATGAGAAGTCTAAGTGATTGAGAAGTAGTGTAAAGTGTGTCTTTGGGTTGTAGAATAGGGAAAGGCTCTGCAGCTGAGTTCGCAGAGGCCTAGTAGTCCGCAGCTGAGTGCGCAAACCCCTGCAGCTAAGTGTGCAGGGCAAGTTGAGTCTCTAACCGTTGTAAGAATCAATAAAGAGAAAGTTTACCATATTTCTATGCATCTTTTCCTGTTTTAATATATCATTGGGTATAATTTGCAAGTATACTGTTCATATGTTGTGCGAACTTATTTGAATGTTTTGTATAACTAATTATAACATAAGACATCTAAGTACGCGAAGGTAATTAATTGGTATATGAGGATAAGTAAGATCGCGGGTAATAGCACATAGCGTGGCTCTAGCAGTGCAGAAGCTCCACACTCTCTGGTTAGGGCTGCGTGAAGGCAATGTATCAGGGTGTGAGGAACAGGGAAGTGGGCGAAGCGACTTGCGCGCAGTGAGACCAGTCAAATCTCTCAGACATCTCAAGGGTGTGGAAACCTGGTTCTAGCACCCTCCCATACTACTTCGGGTGAGACCTCAGTCTGCGCTCCGTAGACTGTTGCCAAAAGGGCCAGTAGTACCGAGATTTGTTTGGCTAATTAACTCCGAACTTGGGTCAGACCCCAACAAGCCAACATTACAAAACAAGCAGAAAGTCGAGATTGATGCTTTAGCTATTTTCTATCCCAGATGCAGAAAGAAGCATGCTTTAAGAGAATTCCCTTTGGATGCAAAAATCATAGAGACTTGTGTGATTTGTTCAAAAAAACATGATACCAAAATTTGTCCTTCAATCCCTGGTCTTAAGGTTGTTTTTCAAGAGGAAACAATTTCAAATCCAATAGAATCTCTTTGCTTTGTCTCTAGAAGACCTTGGCAGGGGCAACAAAACCAGGGTTTTAACAACCAAATGTATATTCAGCCCCCACCAAATTGGAATTCTTGGCAACAAGATTGGCCTCAATCTCAATCTCAATCTCAATCTCAATCTCAACCTTGGGCTCAAGGAATGAAAAATCCCTATGGAAGATTCTCTCAATACTATAAATATCCTCCATCATATCCAAACTATCCTCCCCAACAAATTCCTCAACAAAATCAACAGTGCCAACTTTAAAACCAAAACCCTCAACTTTCACTGCCATTCCCACAGAGACCAAATCAGTTACCTACCCAACCATTACCAAACCCCAACAATAAAAATCCTCAGAATACCTATATGGTGGAAGGACAACAATTTCCAACTTATATGATCACTCCTTTAGATCTCAATGATTTCCAACTGAGATCTGGTAGGATATTAGAAAAGAAAAATCCTTCTATAGTTTTCAAGAACAAGACAATTCCGAGGAAGATTCTCTACAGCCAAATAAGAGTTTTGAAGGAACATCTCTTCAAAACGAGAAGACTGAAAATGAAAAACATAAAGAACCAATAAACTCAACTCCTATCATAGAGCAACCACCAGTATCCACTTCTACACCTCCTTTTCCTGAAAGATTACAAGTTGATAGAGGGGTAGAAAAGCATATTATGTTGCCTAATTATGATTTTCTAGATGAATTGAAAAATGTATGTATCAAAATCCCTTTGTTACAAGCCATTAAGTAGATTCCAATTCTAGCTAAAACAATAAAGGAATTGAGCATGAAGAAACTAGGAAGAAAAACAAAAAAAGTAAAAAGAATTCAGTTGGGAGGAAAAATAGCAGACATAATGATGGGAAAATTGCCATACAAAAATATGTAGATCCAAGAAGTCCAGTTGTAAAAACACATATCAATGGAGTTGAAATTCCGAATACATTGATTGATTTAGGAGCAGCAATAAACATCATGAGCAAACAAATCATGGAACAACTAAAGCTTCCTAATCTTCTTTATACACCTACCTTACTGCAATTGGCAGATAGATCTGTAATCAAACCAAATGGTGTGTTAGAAGATGTTTCAGTGTCCCTAGACTCTTGGGAGTACCCTGTTGATTTTATGACCTTAACCTCAAAGAACAATCTAGGAGGACATCCACTTATATTAGGAAGACCTTAGCTGGCTACAGTGATGCTTTCATTAGTTGTAGATCTGATGATATGTATATCTCTGATGGTAACTCCACTAAGAAATTCACTCTATATCCTCCAGCAAGAACAATCACAAAGATAGATGACAAAGAATGGATTGATGATGAAAATGATATTCAACCTCTCTTTACTATTTCAACCATTAGTGAAGATAGCCAAATCTTAAATATAATGGAAAATTTTGAATCATCTCTAGAATATAAACATGATCAATTTCAAGAAAAATCTAATATTGAATATTTGTCATCTAGGCAGATGTCTCTTTATTATATGGAAGAATTTGGTAGCTCTACAGTTGAAATCTTTTGAGGAAAAACATTGAACATAAACAATAACTTGGAAAAATTACAATAGGAAAAGCTAATCAAAACATTAGAACAACATTCTTCTGCATATTCATGGGAATACATTGACATGAAAGGAATTAGTCCTAAGACTTGCGTACATCACATTTACATTGAGGAAAATTGTAAACCTATCAGACAACGTCAAGGAAGGATGAATCCAAATCTTATGGAAATTGTGAAAGAGGAGTTGCAAAAAGTTGCTGAACGTAAACTTCATTTACCTAATTTCAGACAACCAATAGGTTTCTCCTCTAGTGATTGTTCCTAAAAAGAATGGTAAATGGAGGGTATGTATTGATTATCGAGAATTGAATAAAGCTACCCTAAAAGATCATTTTCCTTTGCCCTTTATAGATGAAGTGTTATATACATTAGAATGTAAGAAGTATTTCTCATTTTTGGATGGTTTTAGTGGTTACAATCAGATTCAGGTAGCACCTGAATATCAATATAAAACCACATTCACCTATCCATGGGGAACTTATGCTTACCAAGTAATCCCTTTTGGATTGTGCAATGCACCTGCAACATTTCAAAGAGTAGTACTACAAATTTTTTCTGATTAAATACATGATTGTGTAGAGGTGTATATGGATGACTTTACAGTTTATGTGAATACATTTGAAGAAGCTTTAGAAAATCTGGAAAAAGTTCTTAAAAGATGTAAGGAAGCAAACCTTTCACTAAGCCATGAAAAAGGTTTTATGATGTTTACAGAAGGGATTACTTTAGAGCATCACATTTCAGGAGATGGAATTAAGGTTGATAAATCTAAAGTTGAAGCCATCTCTAAATTATCAATTCCAAGTTGTCAAAATTATGTTAGAAGTTTTCTAGGATTCACATGATACTATAGAAGGTTTATAAAAAATTTCACTAAACTAGCATCCCCACTCTTCAAATTACCCACCAAATATTATGAATTCAATTGGAATCTTGATTGCCAGTTGGCATTTGAGACTTTAAAAGAAAAAATTTATGAAGCACCGATCTTAAGAGGTCCAAATTGGAAACTACCTTTTCACATTTCAACAGATGCTTCAGATGCAGGTCTGGGAGCTGTATTAGGAAAAAAAGATTTGATCCCCCATGCCATCTATTACACAAGCAAGAATTTGACTCCCACTGAGTTAAATTACACTGTAATAGAAAATGAATTCTTAGCTGTTGTTCATACTATCAACAAGTTTAGACATTACATAACAGGCTATGAAACCTTTGTTCATACAGATCACTCTGCAATTAGGTATTTAATGAATAAACCTATTACTAATGGTAGAGTTACAAGTTGGTTATTACTCCTACAAGAATTCAACATCACTGTTCTAGATAGACCTGGAAAACAAAACACAATTGTTGATTTCTTGTCTAGAATTCAAAATATCAAAGATGACACTCCAGTTGAAAATAAATTTCCTGATGAATGTCTTTTTGCAGTAACTATTCAGACCCCTTGGTTTGCAGATATTGCCAATTATTCAAACAAGTGCAAGTTACTCACGGATTACTAATGAATTGTATAAAACAGGTCCAGATCTCATGATTAGAAGATGGGTTTGAGAATATGAAATGTCTGAAATTCTTAAGGCATGTCATGTTGAACCTTGTGGTGGAAACTTTGCTGACAAGAGGACAACCTATAAAATCCTTCATTTAGGATATTATTGGCCCTCCATCTTCAGAGAGGCCAAAGAATATGTCAAAAGGTGTGAGAGCTGCCAAAGGGTAGGAAAACCTGCTCCTTTAGATGAAATGCCACTACAAACTCAGGTACTCATTGAACCTTTTGAAAAATGGGCCTTGGATTTTGTTGGACCAGTTAATCCTCCATCTAAACAAAAGAAGTATATTTTGATATGCACTGATTATGTCACCAAATGGGTAGAGGCTAAAGAATTACCTTTTGCTAATAAAAAAATATGTAGTTAATTTTCTTTTTGAGGACATCTTCACTCGTTTTGGTGTTCCAAGAGAAATTGTGACAGATCAAGGATCTCAATTTACATCTAAAATGGTGGAAAGGCTTGTGGAAGAATACAATATCAAACTTAGAAAGTCTATTCCTTACCATCCACAACCAAATGGTCAAGTTGAATCTACCAATAAGGTGATTGAAGGAATTCTCATTAAGATTGTACATCTACACAGAAGAGATTGGGCAGAAAGGCTTCCTGAAGCCTTATGGGCCTACGGAACTACATGGAGGAACACAACAGGACATACTCCCTATGAGCTTGTTTATGGGAAGCAAGCCCTATTCCCTATATAGTTTCAAATCAAAACCTTCAAGATGGCAGTCCAATTGGGACTGGATTTATCAGAAGCACAAAAACATAGATTAGAGCAACTCAATGAGCTTGATGAAATTAGGCAAGATGCAATTCAAAGAACTAGTTTACTCCAGCACCAAAGGGCTAAATGGCACGATAAGTATATCAAGGAGAAGAAGTTTCAAGCAAGGGATTGGACACTTTTGTTCAATTCAAAATTCAAAGATTTTCAAGGAAAGTTTTAGACTCATTGGCTTGGGCCGTATGAGATTGAAGAAGTCTTTAATAATGGAGCAGTGAGAATAAGGACAATAGATGAAAGAAACGTACCTCTTCTTGTGAATGGTCATCGGTTGAAGATATATCATAAGCCAATTTCAAGAGTGGACTTTGTAAAGATTTTCCAAAATAACACTGAAATGAAGTTGGTGAAGAAGATTCTTCTTCTCCGCTAACTTAGCTTTTATTTTTCCTGTTAAAAAAAAACCAATTATTAATTGGCATACTTATACAGGAAATACAGGGTGAAAATCAGAAATTTCTGACATCCTATATTTTCCATTTTCTTTCTATAATAAGTAGTGACATAAAGCTACATTCATTTGCAGTTCCTAATCTACAAATTCATTTCATCTCATCTCACCCCATTTTCATTTTATTTTACAGTTTCATTCCATATCACTCCACTTTCATTCCATTTCACTGTCATATTCCATTCCCATTTCATTTCACATTCATGTTCCATACCCATACTTCATTTTATCATGTTCCGCAACTGATTCCATTATGTAGCTAACTCGATTCTACAACCATATCTCATTCAGCAGCTCTGACATAATCATACAACTTCCAAACAAATGATGATTGCAGGGAATTAAAGAATCTTGTTTTGAAGACCAATATGCTAAAAGGGTACCTACGGATCAACATCAAAGAAAACAACAAACGAAAAGGTTAAGTTCAAAAAGGTAAAGTGCAAAAATTTATTTTAAATAGCAAGGTTAAAACATAAAGCATATATAATATGGATATTCATATGTTTCCTTGACGAATCATCATTTGATTTGATTGCAATCTCCATCATACTACATATCCACCACATCCTCCATATTTTGTCACATAACGGTCCATAATTAACTCCCTCGTTGTTATTAACGGTCATGACTATGACGTGACATACTTGTCTACGTTTCTCCAAAACCCCTACCATCTACTTATTTCATACAAACCCGCAGTTCCTTTCACCATATTCGCAGTCAATCCATTTCATAAAACCAGGAAGGGTAATTCTGAAGGTTGAGAACTCTACGTAGTAGAAAGCATGGGGCTAATTGTCAGATCAGAATCGATAGGAGAAAAGTACATGGAAGGATACCCACAACTCAAAGAAATGTTGCAGAAAGATGGATGGCTTAAATTCATCGAGAAATTTGATGGTTTTCATAAGGAGATTACAAAATCCTTTGCTAGATATTTTGATGGCGCAGAGGTAGAAATTGGAGATATCAAGTTTGCAGTAACTAATTCATTCATAACCGAGGTTACCGAACTTCCAAGGAATGGTGAAAGATGGTTCAAGAATAAGGAGTTCCACAATGAATCATGGAAATTAGTACTCAAAAACCCAGGTATGGATGTCTCTGTTTTTAGAAAAGGATTTCCCATTTCAGCTCTTAAAAGTAAGTGGAGGAACATGCTCTTGATATTACAAAAATTTATCACTTGTGAGGGAAGATTTGGTTGCATGTATGTCTACCATATCCGTTTATTGATGAATTTCATAGAAAATGGAGAAATTAATCTTCCTTTCTTCCTGCTAAATAGTTTAAGAAGGATGGACTCAAATGTGCAAAAGAAAATAGAGTTCATAGATACAACCATGTATCATCATGGGTTGATAAAGGTATTGATTGAGTTTCATTCAAAAAGCATAAGAGATACTTGGGAGAATTTCCTTATTATAAACCATTTCCAAGAAGTACCAGAGTCACCTAAAGAAGATAATGTCAGAAGTAGTAGAAGAAAGAAGATTGGTATAACTATTGAAAACAAACTTTAGTCTTTATTACAGAAAGACGATGAAAAGTTAATCTCTGAAGAACTGACAGAAATCAAGAAGCAAATCAAGGCAAGAGGGAAGATAAGAAAGGAGAAACAGGTCACGAATGAGGAGAATGTAAGTCCTCCACAACTTAGAAGAAGCTCTAGACTCCGAGGTTTGGTAAGGAAAACATCATCAAAAGGGACGGAGTTTATTAATTTAGACGAGGAAACCCCAGAAACATCTCCTGTTAACATCTCTTCTGCACACAGTCCTCAAAATTCTCCTGTTCGCCATTTTGAAGGTAGCCCAAAGAGAAGATCTCCAGGCATAGACCCAGTGCAACAACAAATATATGATTATATAGAATCAATGGAGAAGAGAAGTGCCTTAATGAATCTAGAACCTTTTGTCAATTCACAAGAACCTCTAATTGATACTCTCAAACAGGAGAATGAAACCTCGAAGGAACAAAATAAATTGGACAAGGCAATTCACGATAATACCATTCTGCATTTAGGACTGTGGTATAAGAAAAGCAACAAATTGAAAAGAAAGAATAAGATTTTGAACAGAGCGGTCATTAACCTCAAGTACAAGATTCTTATGAGAAAGCCCAGAATGACAGTCACTTCAAAGAAGAGCAAAAGAAGGAAATTGGATGTATTAGAAGAGGTATCTGAGCAAATGCATTAGGGAGGAAGAACTCACATTTTTGGCAAATTGCATGAGGACATGCAATGATTTTGCAGTGGGGGTATGTTGAACCTCAGAATTACCCTCTCCTTGACATTTTTCTCACATTTTTTCTCTCACTTTCTCATAAGACTACAGACCCAATCAATGATAAATGCTAGGTTTTTTCTTAGGGAAAGCATTAAAATGATCACCCTATTATATTTTCACGTTCTTACTATTTGAATAGATTTTTGCAAATTAGCTACAGAACGCAGCCTATTCTGCAACTAACTCTGGATTCCGTAGCTACTCTCATGGTTTTGCAGGTTCTAGGTGTCAAATGAAGAATTGGGCCACATGGGCATTTCTAGAATCATCTCCACATGGATTCTATCCTATTCACTCGGTCTAGATCGACAGAAAATCAAGCCTAAGGCCATGGTCAAAGATGAAGTCAAAATACGTTATCTAGAAGCAATAAGACTCTTGATTTTCTCTTTCGTAGCAAATCAAGAGTCTAATAGTTCTGTTGTAGATTTAATTCGAATTAGCCACATGTAGCTAATCAAAAGTTTAAACAGTCCTATTACAATTCAAATTAAGCCACCTGTAGCAAGTTTTTCTCATAAACAGTCATGTTAGATTTAATTCAAATTAGCCACTTGTAGCATGTTTATCTCATAAACAGTTATGTTATTTTCCTATAAATATCGGTTGCATGGAACCGAGAAGTAGTTGGAAGTTAGAAGGAATTACGTTCAGTATTTTTGCTGATACTCTGTATTCAGACTTCGTTTTGTTCATAATACAAACTTCGTGTTGTCAATGATCATTTAAAGTGCATCCTTAACTAGTTAGCATTCTCTCCACATCAGTTGCAGAGGGCCCCTGCACTGAAGGAGGTTTTCACTTGTTGTTTTCAGTTTAATTTCTATTACTCTGTTTTCAGCAAATCTATTTTCTAATTTAGAATGATATTTCATTTCAGTTTTTAACCAATAGTGTAAGGATAAAATCACAACTGTGCAACCTTGTTCTTCTAAGATATTTCGTGGAGAAAAATGACTTTGTTTCCAAACTGAATTAAGATTGAAGTAATAAAGATACACAATTGCTTAGTTTTCTTACTGTTTTGTCATTCATTCTCTTAGAACAAAATTGTCAATTAACTATGTTAATGGATGTTTTCAAAAGCCATTTCAAGATGATGATGATCCTAAACTAAATGGTTAAATGTCTAATTCATACAGTGATTGAATTTACTCAGTACATTGTTAGTTTTACATGCTTTTACCTTTTTGCTTTTAGATCCTTACTTAGTTGCATCACTGATATTCCAAAAAATCATTTCAAGGAGATTGATTTAATCATATTCCAAAATTGAATGGTTGAATGTTTAATGAATGCAATTACTGAGTTACCTTTTGCATCAATATCACTCTTGGTTTCAAGAATAAGATCCATGGATTAGAACTAGTGATAAGATAAGATAGATGCTCTGTTTTCTTATTAGGTACTAACTAGCCAACAATTCTTGGTCCATTTTTAGGAAATTAGATTAACTTAGGAACATTTCCTTTCCTTTAAAATTCATTAGATCCACTTAAATTTTCTCATAGTTTCAGTTTGTACATTCTTAGACATCAAATAACAAAAACCCCCAAAACCAAACATAAAAATACAAAACAACGAAGTAAGAGAAAGGTTAACTAGGCACATATAGTGCACCACACTTCATCGGTCTACAAACATCAGTTGATAATTTATGCAAGCAATTTAGGACACTAAATTGAATAAACAATATTTATCGCCAACAAATATAGAGGACTATTTTCGTCGAAGAAAAGGGGAGGGAAACTGCGGGATTTCTCAGAATACCATTATAGAGCAGTGACACCTACTCCTAGAAGGTGGCAAGAACCTTGCCTCAAGTATCTAAAGGTTCCGAGAGGTGCTGGAAAGCCGATTCTCAAAATTGGGCATTTGGACAGGCGTTTCTGCACGATTTTTTGCCAGGATTTCAGTGATGTTGTCTATTTCTAGAGTTGGGCTCTCCATTTGTCAGTTGTCTTCCAGATTGGAGGTATAAGGGTGTTTATGTAAAATCTACTTGTACTTATTCTCTTTTCATGCCACTTAATAAATGAAGGCCTCCCCACTGTTGAGCTAGGGCTAGAGACATAGTCCAAATTGGACGAACTCCATAATCAAATCTTTGTGTTTTGATCTCGTGCATGATTATGTTTTTACTCTTCGTTTATAAGCTTATGTTTCATGATTTTTAATAAACTCAGTTACATGTAATTCTGATGCATCTATAAGTAAAAAAATCCTGGATCAAGTGGTATTAGAGCAGTTCCTAGTTGATGCGAATTGCATGAGTACACTAACTAGAAACAAGCTTCAAAGGTTGTGCGCTACGAAGAGGATACATGGCAGATGTTGAAGAACATTAGGAAGAGAAGCGGTATTTTGTTGATAGGAAATTGCGTGTGTGAATGACCGAATGTGCAACCATGGAGGATGATAAAGAAATACATGAAGCCTTCCTGTGGATGTCCCGAATGTTGGACATCATGTATGGCGCGTATGAGAAAAGAAGAGAGGAGGAGAAAAGAAGATTTGAAAACAATGCTTCATCCACATCTTCCGATGCTTATGCATCTTATTCACCACCTTCCTCGTCTTCTCATCCCTCGAATGAGGAGATTAACCAAAGGCTTCAAGAAGAGAATGTCAAATCAAAAAGGCTACTATGGGAAGAGAAAGAGGAGAAATAGAGGTTGTTATGCCAGCTGCAAGCTAAGGACGAGGATTTGGAAAAGCTGCAGCATAACTCCCGTGAGGTAAAGAGCAATTCTTCGACTTCGTGTATTTTTCCTGATAATGATTTCGCCGCTTTTGAAGAACATACCACAGGTATCGGCTCCAAATTGTTAAAGAGAATGGGGTATCAAGGGAAAGGCCTCAACATTAATGGACAAGCCATCATAAACCCCATAAAAGTAGCGGAATTACCCCGACATACAGGACTTGGGCATGTCAGGAAGGAGATTTGGGAATGCACTAAAACAACCAGCGAACCATCAACGACAAATGATGAGAAGCCCTCACCAATTCTTTCCAAATCGACTGTGGAGGTAAAAGATGTTTATTTATCTTCAGTTTCATCTTCACATAGTATAATTTCTGTTGGAAATGTGGAGATACCCATTACAGGGACAAGCATGAGACTCCTTACCAAGATGAGGTCCAAAGGAGAAGGACTTGGTGTTAATGGCCAAGGCATAACTCAGCCATTGGAGGTTGAGGAAAAACCTCAATTTGGAAGTTTGGGGTACACTGAGGGACAATGCTCAAAGGTGTCAGAAGCTTCCATGACATTGTTGAACCGTCGAGGAAAGAGGATGATGGGAATAGATCACCATCAACCTATGACAATATGCATTGCAGAAAAAGAGCTGAGGCAAGCTCTCATTCCCATGATCGTACCGGATACCAACATGAAAGGTATAACAAGTCTCTATATTCTAATGTTCATTTTGATTACAACCATATTGTTAATAATGAACGAAAATCATGGTTGATCAGGTGCTTAGTATTTAGCTCAAAAATCAAAGTTCTCAAAATGGCTCGAAACCTAAATGAATGCGTCCGTCTTGGAAAAAAACTCCTAACACAACTCGTTTCGTCAAAACCGAGTTCGCATGAGAAAGTTATTGTGTTCTGATTGCTTTGCTAAATAGGTGAAATTTGCAAAACAAATTCCCAGTCATTGCACAGTCAACATTTCGTACTACTGACGTTGCAGGTGACTAGGCATGGTCAACAACGAATCACAAGTGGACAAGCGGCATCATTTGATTGGGTTGTATAGGTGGTGTGTTGGTGCATTCTTATTAGTTTATTTATGGACCAATGGAAGAATGCCATGTGGCAATCCTGGAGGCCACCATGTGGCAAACCCGGAGGCCACCATGTGGCAAGCCCGGAGCCACCATGTGGCAAGCCCGGAGCCACCATGTGGCACCTCCCAACAACCTAAACAGAGTTCACTTCAACAAAAATTTGGTGGAAGTCGGGGTGGAACCCACTACCTCCTGCACACAAACCATACGCCTTAACCTTCTTCGCTAACGGGTGGTTCTTACCATATTAGCTCGCCACATTTATTTAAAGTCAAGTGGTGTGGAGGTTGGTCGTCAGGGGAGGGCCAACCCATAGGCTGCACACAAACCATACGCCTTAACCTTCTTCGCTAACGGGTGGTTCTTACCATATTAGCTCGCCACATTTATTTAAAGTCAAGTGGTGTGGAGGTTGGCCGTTAGGGGAGGGCCAACCCATAGGCTAGCCCTCCCCCATGTGACCACAATGTTACAAACTGCAAAAGGTTATAGGTTATGTTATCTGGCGACTATCCACCAAACACTGCAATGGTCACATGTGAACACAAACATACAAACCACATACAGTTTGTGTTAAACCGACGACTCCAACCCAAACATTGGATGTGAACGCAAGGTTGTAACACAAAATGGTTAGGTGGCGGCTCCAAAACTGCACGGGTTAATTAACGTTACATGAGACAACCCACCAAAAAAGCCATCGGATATAAGGGTTGTAGTTAACGCTAATCACAGGATTTAAAATAATTAATCCAGGTTTAAAGCAATTAAGCGCAATTTAACAACCAATTAACTCCGAGTTTAGTTTGGTGGAAATTTCGCGGTGACCCCAAATTCGGGCCTGCCTCCAAATTTAGCGCACTAACTGGAGTCATTCCAGATTTAGCGGATCTTTTCTAGGAAAAGACTGTCTGAGTCATAGGGAAGTCAATTTTCGACCAAATTGAGCTCAGGAAGATGTGTTCTTGGATATTTTGGACATTCTAAACACATTGGTGTAGGTATCAGGAGCCATAGAGGTTTGTAAAACAACATTTTTCCACATTGAGCTAATACAGAGGCCCAAGCCATGGAAGCTGGACCAAGGATATGTAGCCCAGGAGGGGTGAACTTCTTCATCAAAGCACTCTGTTAAAGTGTCTCTTTGATGATTTGTTGTACTTTGAATATCCATTGTTCAGTATTTGTGTTGGAAGCTATTTTTCTCATGAATGTCATTTTAAACTTAGAGAAATTTACCTGTTTACATGCACAAACAACTAAGGAAGCCCCAATACAAAAAGCAATAAGCAAGCATATGTTTAGAAATCTGTAATTGTTATTAGCACAACAAAAATAATCATACAAAAACAGATCAATGGCATAGAAGAACTTGTAGTTTTTGCAAATTGCATAACAATGTGTTTGCTGAGTGTTGGAGGAGAATAGCATCACGAAAGAGGATGAGGCGTGAAATACCCTCTCAACAACAGGAAAAGAAGAAGGTAAAGCAGATATGGAAGAAGAATGCTTATTGTAGTCATTGCGGCAGAGGTGGTCATCAAACAACCACGTGTCGGAGGCTCCATCCATAGCAGTGTCGCAAGGACAAAGCGTTTGTGCACGAACCAGGTGAAGCAATTGTTCGACCAACAAATGCACCACGGGGAGACGACCCATCCACTTTGAAGGTGAAAGATCGTTTTTATAGGTTTGGTAGAATGTCATGGCCTTATTGTTAAAATCATGTGTTGCGTGTTAAACTGTAAAAGTGATGATGTGTTTTCCATCACTTGTTGTAGCAGCAGTGATGTTTGGCCTTATTTTTGTAAATCATATGTTACAGTAATGATGTGTTTTCCATCACTTGTTAAATAAACAATGGTGTTTGGCCTTATTTTGTAAATCATGTGTTGCAGTGATGATGTGTTTTCCATCAGTTGTTGAAGCAACCATGATGTTTGGCCTTGTATTGATAGCTGGGGTATTGTTTCCATTTTTATGTAAACTTGACCACAGAGTATGTGTTATAAAATTCTTGAAAGTATGGGATTCTTAGCTCATTATTGGTCATAGAATTAAGCATGTAACTTTCAAGAGCATTGTACTACAAGTTTGCAGGGTATGCAGGCGTCGGCTCATGGCTTATGGCTCTTAAGGACAAAGGTGAAGGAGAAGGAAAGATGGACCTGTTAGGACACTTGTGGTGTAGACAATGAACACAACATATGAAGATTATTTTGATGCTTTTGGAGGACCAAAAGCTTCTCAATGGGGAGGATTCATCTAGGTGGATCTTCAAAAAGTACCAATGGCATGGTAAAAGGCTCAAAAATTCAAAATGGTAGAATTTGGATAAACTTAGCATTGGATTGAAGTACTTGTTATCCTGATTCCAACGATGTGAACGACACTCAAATCCGAGTTCATATGAAGAAGTTAGATCAAGTCAAAGTTTATGTTTGACTTGGACAGGTGGCAGGAGGAGATGACGTGGTAGACACTCTCAGCAAATGGGGAAGCGCCAAGTGGCAGGTTGGATTTGGTCCCATATATTGCAGATTGAAAAAGAAATAGGCAGCAACTTAGAGAAAATCGGCCCCAAGCAAGCCATGGTTGCGATGAAATCAAATCACAATTGCCCATCGTAAAAGGAGAAGGTGAAAGAACCAGCCCTCGAAGCAAGTCTTGGTTGCGATGCGATATATCGCAATCGCAGAATTATGTTGTGATTTGCGATATCGCAATCACATTTCGCAATGGGGAAGCAGTGGCATGTTGTACTAATTTTGGTTTCTGCCGATTGCGATTTGCGATATGGTTAATAGTTCATCAAGTTCATGGTTATCACAGGGTGCTAATGTATAGGCTTTTAGTCTATCCGCTGATTGGAAGCGCTGATGGGAAAGATGTTGATAAGTAAAAGGTCACCAGGTTAAATGCGCGGGTAAGATTTTTTCCATATTTATGAGGTTTGTTGCCGCATGTTATGTGGAACTCAAGATCCTCTGTATTAAAGAAAACAAACCTGCTTGCTAAACTTGTCGTTGGTTTAGAACTGCCCGGGAATTAAGAGATTTACTGCCAACATATATAAAGGACTATCCGCGTTGAAGAAAGGGGGAGGGCAGCTGCGAGATTTCTCAGAATACCATTGCAAAGCAGTGACACCTACTCTTGGTAGGTGGTCAGAACCTTGCCTCAAGTATCTAAATGTTTCGAGAGGTGCTGGAAGCTTGATTATTGGAATTGGGCGTTCGGACAGCCGTTTCTGCACGATTTTTTGCTGGTATTTAAGTGATGTTGTATATTTCTAGATATGGGTTCTTCATTTGTCAGCTATCTTCCAGATTGGAGGTATAAGGGTGTTTATGTAAAATATACTTGTAATTCTTCTCTTTTCATGCCACCTAATAAATGAAGGCCTCCTCACTGTTGAGTCGGGCACGAAGACGTAGTCAAATCCGTAATCAAATCTCAGTGTCTTGATCTCATGGTGGATAAGAAGTCTACAAGATAGGACCATTGCAGGTTCTTTGTTTGAGCTACATGTTTTCTTATCACAATAAGGAAAAACCCTTGAATTTTGGATATTATATGTTGTCTCTATGGAACTAATTTTGTGCCAAAGAACATGTCAATTTCCTTCAAGTCTTGCCTTAAAATCTGTGAAAATTTGTATAAATAGAAAAAATTAAAATCTAGCGAATTCTTGAAAAATAAGATTTAAAGATCAATTTTAATCTTTCAAACCATGACACTTGTTGAAAAATTGAAAGAGGTTTTTGTAAATAATCCCGTTCCCGACGAAATCCTCTTTTAGATTTTAAAAATTCATTTTCAACTTCTCTAAAACTGTGCTCAAAGGTACTGACTAAAACAAGAGATCATTTAATATTTAAATCTGGAAAAATGGGATGCAAAGATTCCTTCGTACCTCCCGAACCGTGATACCTGCGTAAAAACTGAGAGACGTTCTTTTAAATGATACCATTCCCAACAAAACCTCTTTTTTTTTCAAAAAATCATTTCCATTCGTTTGAAAACTCCGCTTGAATTAAATAGGGAAAAAACAGAATTCTTTAGAAAAATTATGGCAGCGTATTTGTGCTGTGACTTTACTTTCTTCAGCCACTCCTTGCCTATAAACATATCAAACTTTTATGTGACAAGTGGAAGCACAAAATGAATATATACCCTCACGCATTCATGATAACCCACTTCAAATCCGATCTTCAATACTCTTTACTGGTAATTTTAATTTGACCAGTTGAAATCATTATAGCCTATGGATTTTTATTTTTTTAGTGCCACCTGTCAAATGACATGTATAACATGTTGTCTGATGATTTGGAATTTCTTACTTTATCATCTTACATACCATTTACTTCCTTGTATTTTGGCATCGACTTCATCTTTTAGTGTTAGCATTTTGCGCTGGCAAAATAAAAGGCAACGTTCATAAAAATTTGGTAGAACCTAGACTTTAGGACCCAAATTGAGCATACCTCAAAACTTTGAATCTGATAACATGTACTATCCCATTCTATAGAAACAATGAGGTCTTCCTCTTATGTTTTGGAACATTAGCCTTCTTGACTAGTGCTTACATATTATTCTCATCATATAATTTTTTTTCCATTTTTTCTTATTGCCCATTTTTCCAAAATAAGGACTCTTACAAGTCTTAGTGATCATTTGAGTCATTAATCCTAGTACCATTATGATGCTTAAAAACCATGCCTTGGCCTTAAAGTTTTTTTTGTTTTTGTTTTTTTTTTTGGTTTTTTTTTTTTTTGTTTTTGTTTGTTTTTTTTTTTTTTTTTTTTTTAACATAGTGGGTTACTTTTTATATATTGCAAAAAAAAGAAAAAAAGGGGAAAGGAAGCTAGTTCCTTGTACATTCAAACGAGGGCTGGTTCAAAGTAGTGCGCAAAATGGGAGCGCAGTCCCCACAACTACTTTTATAGCCCTGTTTATATAAACTTCAAAAACTATAGTACTGAAGTCGTCGTTCTGAGCTATGGGATAACTTTCCAAATTTTGACTTGAACTCCTTAAGCCTCGCATGGTAACCAAACCCGCACTTAACTTTAGATAAAGCAGACTTAACCATAAACCCACACTTAACTTTAGATAAAGCGGACTTAAACACAAACACAGGGGAAATAACATTTTTCACTTTTCCATAGCCTTGGTGCGATTTTCAAAGCTTACCTTTATTAGGCTCAATCTCCACTGTATATTTTCCTCCGTCAGATCAGATGGACGCCTCGGATCGCCGATCAATCAACTTGAATGTCACTCCACCACCGTCGATCCACTCGCGATAGAACCAACGACTATCAGGGATTTCGGGTGGGAAAATCGCGTGAAGAATACCCGCTCGATAAAGCGGTATTCTCACTCCACCCTCTTGCTACGTGTCCATTGGTAAGTGGAATTGGGTGGTTCCCTCCTGAAACCACTTACCGCTTCTTCTCATCCCAAAATACGATTCTTTCTTATATTCCCACCTTTTCTCTTTGACTAACTCTTGAGCATGTTAGCACCCGAAGACCATAGATCTGCCACCATCGACGGCTGCGATGACTTCTCCGAGTTCCTCTTCCGCTACTATTGATGTCAATTCTCGTTCGTTGATCTCTGAGATCCAATGGTTCCTGTGCGATGATTCTTCATCTGTCTCCTCACTCTTACTTTATGGCATTTCTTCAGTGTTTTGTGGTTTATGTTCCTAATGTATTGGTCTTTGTTGAGGAGAGACCTACTGATGTTGATTGCCATATTGTCTCGGGTCGCATGGGATCCTGCGCAGGTGTACGTGGAGACTTGACTGTTACTTTCATTACCATTACGGTTTAGGCATTCGTGATTGACATGACTAATGTCGTCTTCGCCCAAGAGAGGAGGACAATTAAAATCTTGATTCTTCATGTAGTGTATCTTTTTTGGGATTGTGAGAATCGAGTGCTCTGAGCAAGGCTAATTACAGTTGAGAACCTCTGCTGACATATATTCTCTGTTTTCCTCATGCAATCTCCTTCTTGAATTGATGTTTTGATTCTTCTTTTTTATTTTTTTCCCCTTGTAATATTTGTTATGATATTCTTTGGATCTATATCTTCTTTCTCGATCCTCATACTAGGTGAGGGGGTCATGGTATACTTTCTTCATAAACTTCATTATTCTCTTTGACAATCCCAACTGGTCTATCAATTGCTTTGTTGGCATGGCTATCAACGTCCTTATTTTGGTTTCTCAGGACATGCTTTATGGTTATTTTTCCTAGACTTTCAAAACTTGTTCTGATCCTTTAATAGATTTTGTTGATGGCTATGCTTTTGAAGTCCCTTTTGGCATCTAATGTGGCTATTATGATAGCCGAGTCCCCTATTATTATAGGGTCCTTGATTGCATTTTTGTTTAAAAGCCTTGTGCCTAGGAGAAGGCTGTATGCTTCAGCCCTGTTGTTTGTCATTTCTCCAAGGCTCCATTCATAGGTTATTATTTTTTTCCCATTTGGATCTAGTATAACTCTGCCTGCCCCTGCTTTACCTGGGTTATTTTTTGCAGCTCCGTCAAAAAAAAGAATGTGTCTCTTCTGTTCTTTTATCCATTCTGCAAATTATTTATCCTCTAATCTTAATTTCCATTTCTTGTTTGTGTGAAATTCTTTATTTTTTGCTATAGCTTATGCTTTTGCTTTGTTTTCTAACATTGCTTTGTTGTACCAATCTTTCTCTTCTTGTTGTAAATTGTTCTGATCCATTTTTGAGATTCCGTTGGTACTTGTTATCTCTGAAACTTGGCTCCAAGTTTTTGCTAGGATCTTGCCTAGATTTGGCTTTTGTTCTTTGAAAATGCATTTGTTTCGGGCTAACCAAATTTGCCAACACAGGATTGAAGGGAGACATTTCCATATCCTATTTATTGTTGCCTTTTTTTCTTTGTATATGGGTAGCTTTTATCCCAGTTTTTATGAAGAGTTGTCAATTGAGTTGTTGGATTTATGTTTATTTCCAAAGGACTTGTTGCCTGTTTCCAGCACTCTCTCGCCACCATACAATTTATGAAGAGGTGTTGGATTGTTTCTTCCTCCTTTTGACACATGACACATTTTGAGGGCCCTTGTATTCTTTTTTTTTTTTTTTTAAATTTTCAGAGGTAAGAATTTTACCTTTTGAGAAGGGTCCAGGTGAGGACTTTAATTTTGGGTAGACTCTCTGATTTCCAAGCTGCCTTCCAAAGACTCCAATCATTGATTGTGAAGTTTCTGGAGGAGGTTGTACCCCGATTTCACAGTGTAATCCCCTCCATTTGGGTCCCAAACAAAGTCATCCCGCTCTTCTTTGTTGATGGGCACAGCCCCTGCCAGATGGACTTTTAAAATTTCCCACTTACTTTTTAGTCTTGATGGTGTAGCCAACTTTTTCCATCTTACCCAGTTATTCTGATCCCAATCCGAAATAGAATAAAGAGTGTTAAAAATTTTCTCTGCCATCCATCTCTGAAGTCCTCTTAAATTTTATTGCTGATTTAAGGGGTTTTCCCCCATTATTCTATCCTCCCAGATAGAAATTATGTTGCCATTCCCTGGATTTTTGGATATTTGATCTCTAATAAGAGGAATTATCCTTTTAACCAATTTCCAGATTTGGGTGCATGGCCTGTCTGGAATAGTATCAGTGAGCAGCTTTGTTCTATGAAAATTTAAGTATTTCATTGTTAGAACTTTTTCCCACCAGTGACTATTCCCATTTATCATTCTCCAGATAATTTTTGTCCCTAGAGCAATGTTCATTAGTCCTGGCAGGCGTATTGTTATACCTCCTTTTTCATAGGGAAGAGTAACTTGCTCCCATCTAACAAGGCTAAATTTTTTATTATCTTACTTTCCTCCTTGCCAGAGGAAGCTTCTAATTATCAGTTCCATTTGCTTGTGGGCACTTGCCGGAGCCATAATGATTGCATACTGATATATAGGCAAGGCCGAGAGAAGTGCTTTAATCAGTGTCACTCTTCCTGCCAGGTTGAGCCACTTCACTCCTCAGTTCTGAATTTTTTCCCTCATTCTCTCCACTTGCTTGTTCCAGACTTTTGATTTTACCACTTTATTTGCTAAGGGCAGCCCAAGATAAGTGAAGCGGCTCCAATTTATTTGTAAACGTATTTCCAGTATTTCCAGTATTTGGGGTATTCCAGTAAGCATTTGGAGTTGTTTAAAATTCCTCCTGAAGCTAGGAGAAATTCATCCAAGAATTTTTTGAATCGTCTTGCTATAATGTAGGATTCCCCACCTATGAGAAGGGTATCATCTGCAAAGAGAGAGTGGTTTATATCTTTGACTCCTCTTAATATTTGGATCCCTGTTATTTTTTTCTCTTTTCTCTAATTTTACAGCATAACACTCAGCGATTTAGCCATGATGATGTAAAATAATGGAGAAAATGGACAACCTTGCCTCATCCCTCGTGTGCTTTGGAAAAATTTACTGGGCTGACCATTGATTAATGGAGCTATCCAAGGATTTGATATACATGCCTGGATAATCTCTATGAAATTTATTGAAAAGCCAAACTTTTTGAGAGCTGCTGCAAGAAAGTTATGGTTAAATCTATAAAAATCATTAGCCATATCTAACTTAACAATCATTCCTCTCTCCTTTCTTTGGATACTGCTGTGAATAGCCTCCTGAACAATTATCACATTGTCTGTGATTTGCCTCTTGGGGACAAATCCTCCTTGGTTTTCTGAAATTATTTCCGGAAGTAATTTTTTCATTCTGTTTGCTAGAATTTTGGTGAGTATCTTATAAGATGAGTTGCAAAGGGAGATTGGCCTATATCTGTTAAAATTTGTAGGATTGGGTTCTTTGGGAATGAGGGTTAGGAAGGAGGATTTTGTATTTCCTCCAATTTTTTTTTTTTGGAAAGCATTTTTGAGCATTCTCATTAGATATTTTTTGATAATTTCCCAATGTTGTCTGTAAAAGGCCATTGTAAACCCATTTGGACCTGGTGCCTTATCAAGGTGGAGATTCCACACAACTTCTTTGACTTCTTCCTCAGTAATTTCTTTTTCTAATTCCCTGTTTTGCTGGTCGCTTATTTTTTTTATATGCTGCATACTTTTTTCATTAGCTGCTTGCTGGTCACTTGTTGAGAGGAGTTCTTTAAAGTGTTTATGGGCTGCGTTTTTTATTGCTTCAACTCCTTTTATTTCTTGACCATTTACTTGAATCTATTCAATCTGATTTTTTGACCTCCTTATTTTCATTGTATTATGAAAGAAGGCTGTATTTTTGTCTCTGGATTTTAGCCAAAGGCATCTTGATTTCAGTCTGCTTTCCTCTTCTTCTTGCCTATTTTTCTTATATATTTTCAGATATATTTCTTTTTCTTGTATATGATCTTGCTTACTTTCTTCCTTGTTCTCTTTTTCCTTGCAAAGATTATCCATTTTTTTTTGCAATTCGATTTTCCTAGCTTTGTCCCGGAGATCATTTTCTCTTGCCCAATTTTTTAAGTGCATCCTTAGGTTCTTTAGCTTAGTTTCCCAAACATATTGGGGAGATCCTATGACACTTTTTTTCCAGCTTTCCTTTATTTGTTTGCCAAAATCTTCCTTGCTGTCCCAAATTGAATTATATTTGAAGGGAAGGGGTCCTTGATTTTCCAGCTTTCCCAAGGTTAGCACCACCGGCTTGTGATCTGAAGCTGAGTTGTGAACAATTTTACTTTTCACAAGAGTATAAGTAGCTTCTATGCTTTCATGAACAAGAATTCTGTCCTACCTTTCTTTTATGTTGTTTTTTCCTATTCTTTTCTTGTTCCAAGTGTATTTTCCATTGCTTGGCGGAATGTCTATTAATTTGTGTTCTTCTATTATTCCTTCAAGAGCTTCTCTTGATGGATCGTTGTGGAATATTCCGCCAAATTTTTCTTCTGTATTCCTTATCAGATTTAAGTCTCCTCCTAGGATTAAGTTCCCACTTTGTCTCTTTGCTATTTCTTCTTTAACTGATTTCTAGCATTGTTATTTCTCTCTATAGTGATTTCAGGAATACACATTTATAATGCTATACTGTTCTTTTGTATTGAGATTTCTCAACTCTGTTCGAATCCAGTGTCTGCTGATTTTTGGGTCATTAATTCCCATTTTCTTTTATCCCAAATGGTGTTGATTCCTCCTGATGCTCCTGTGGCTTCTAACGCTACTCCTTCATAATTTTTTAGTTTTTGAATCATTTTTTGATTTTCTTGCTTGTTTAGTTTGGTCTCTTGGATCATATATATGTCTGGTTGTTCCTTGGCTAAAATGTCTCAAGCTGCATTGACTTTAAAGGAGGTGCCAAGGCCGCAAAAATTCCAAGAGACCACTATCATTATTTACTGTTGTGTTGGTGTGGTCCTCCCTTTCCTCTTTGCTGAGTTTTTTCATGACTTCCTATTTGTTTCCCAAGGAATGAATCCATTGGCTGTTGCGTTCCTAGGGCCATTTCTTTAGCTATTGCCTCATCTCTGATTTCTTTATTGGATTTCCTTCCCACTTTTTTTTGCTGATCCCAGGCTTGGGGGATTTCTTTGGCTTTGTTTCTAGTTAGAATGCGGTTCACTGAGGGAGGAGGTGGAGAGGATATAGGGTTGGGGGAGGATATGAGAGCTAAAGAGATGGGGTTTGAAGGTGGGGATATGGGAGAGGGTGGATCAAAGGAGTCTTCTAATGGCTCAAAAGGATTCAAAGTTGTGTGATCAGGAGGAGTAACCTTCGCTGGAGGCTGAGAGGTTGTTTCATTTGCTTCTTGGGACTGATAGATATTTGATGCGGTCTGCTTATTGGTAGGTTTTTTCCTTTTCACTTGTTCCCATGTAGGTTCTTTCTCTTCTACATTTTCATGCTTTATTTTTTTAAGACACCTATTTGGAAAATAACCATACTCGTGACATACCTTACATTTAAATGGTATTTTCTTGTAGTCTAGCTGCTGAATGTGTGTCCACTGGTCGACCTTGATCTTTATTGCCTTTGGGAGGCCTTTTTCGAGATCTACTTCCACACATATTCTTGCGCATGCGTGCATGTTGTCTTTTGGCTCACATCTATCAATATATTTGCCCACTGCGTTTCCTATAGCCTTTACAGATTCGTCTCCCCAGCAGTGAAGAGGAAGATGTAGGAGCCTGACCCACACAGGCACTGCATTTGGGACATCCATCTCCGGATCAAAGTCTGGCGTCCACCTGTTCAAGTATAAACCTCTGGAGTCCATGAAGTAAGGTTCGTTTCTAAATATCAGATCTCTGTCCTCCTTTGTTTCAAAGAGAAAGGTGTAGTATCCCCTTCCACATAATCATATTGCTATCTTCCCCTATGTGGTTGCATTCCAGTTTCTTTCCACCCATTTTTGCACTAATTTGGGTGAAGGCCATAACCCTGTGAACTGTCCAACAAGTCCGCGTTCTGCCAGAGAGATGGTTGCTCTTCTTGGAAGTGCTGGAGGGAGAGAAATCTTTGGGATACTTTCAAGTTTCTTTACAAATTTATTGACTGATGGCATGTTCCTTGGAGCTCCATTCTCTACGATCAAAGATGCGAAGGTTTCTACGTTTTCTTCATTCCCTAGCTGCGTGGAAGGGTGAGGATCTCCCTCCTTAGAGGGTTGCATGGTCTGGTTGGCCTCAGCAGCAGGAGGCTGCTGAGAGAGGGATCTGCAGGGGCAGCGACGGCCAGGTCAGCGCAGGATCGGGCTGGGCTGTTGCGTGTACGATCCTCTATATTTGATTTTAATTGGTTTATACTTTGGAAAACGAAATACAGTGGTATTTTTGTCCGACCAGTTTCAATTTCATCTTTAGGGAGAGCAGTCCCGCTATGACTTCATCTTGTTGTTTTACTTATGAAAGCCATTTCTAAACCTTCATTACCACTGCTATTTCGAAACTGCTTTTTTTCCAGTTGTCTTACTGTTAGAGTTTAATGCTCAAGTCATCAAACTTCAACTCAAAATATATAAAAGTATTATTAAGGGTTTCAATAAAATATTCAAATAAGGTTGTTAAACTTTTGAGAGTGATTACTGCCATCTATTCTTCCATTTGATGTCCCACGATGTTCCACTTTTCTCCAAGGACTTTTTCCTTTAACAAATGATGCTGTAAAGATGCACTTTCATCCATTTTTCTTGAAAACAATAATTTTTTAAGGGAGAGGGCTCTACCTTTCTTGAATTTTCATGTAAATCCTTCAGTTGCTTCCAAATATATATAGTATCACCTTTGGCCTGCATTTTGGTGAGCATTTCACTTTTTTATTTTGCCCATCAAACTTGGTTTGATTATTTTAGACAATAGTTGGTCGCGTTTCTTTACCCAACACAAGCCGATCCAAATGCATGTGCTAAAAAATGGTAAACTTTTGGTTATCATTTTATGTTATGTTAGACAAACTAGCCATTAGAGCACAAAAAATGAACCTATATGTTGTTGAAAATAAAATGTGTAACTAAAATAAAGACTTGTAGTCAAGGAAATTGTGTTTTTACCCATAGTTAAATATTGTTTCAGAGAATATACTGTCAAGGGCTTGGAACTTAACTGAAATGTTGGGTAGGACATTATAAATTATTGGATAAATAATCACAATTATATCATGGATCCGTAATAGGTCTTCCTGGAATTGATATGAAGCTCTAATATCATTTCTCTATCTTCTGCGTTGTTAATGGATTTGGCAATGCTTCTAAAAAATCCAGTACTCACCACTGCTTTTGTTGAGTTGTCAAAAGGTTTGGTAGCACTTATTTTGCGATCACTATGCTCTTACACTAACCAAGTAATTGGAGCCGCCTTTTATAAACTTTTGAGCTCTTGCACTGCCAGAGAATTTCATAGCGGTCTCTTAAAATATTTAACCTTCTAAAACTGATTCTTAGCCTTCAATCAATGGAATTTCCAAACCCACTTCAAATGCATCCATTCGAAAGGTGTTGATCATATTCTAGAATAGGGGGCATGTATTGGCTTGAATTTCATTCTAAAGCCACACAAAACCTCAACTTTGGCTATCCAAGACATGGTCACATACCTTCAACCTTTGACCAACGATCTAGCGAAAATCGAAAGGTATATTCAAAGTATAAAAAGAGAAAAACTCCACATACACAAAACAACAAAATAGGTAGTTATTGTAAACTGACACAAATAACTTTATGCATAAGTCAACGATACATCCACTCATGGATTTGAATCGATATAGCGGAAATCGAAGGCAAATATGAGGTATACCATGTTTTAAAAGGACCGACAATGCATAAGTCAAACCATGATTTAACTATGGAAACTTCAATCAGACCATGCCGACACATTCCTTCATGGTTCTATAGAGAGATACAACATGAGCCAAATAGATTCAAAGAAATGGGGTGTTCCGTCCCCGTCTCGGTTAACATCAACTAAAAAAAGGGTGAATTTGCAAATATATTGTTTCTTCAATCCACTGCACTTTGTAACGACACTCGAGTCATTACAAGAACACACATTCAAAGTCACTGCAATCCACACATGCGACTACTCTAAGACACAATCCTTTAAATTCTTAAGAACGATATAACAAGAGTTGAAAGGGAAAAATAAGAGATTTATTGAATCTGTTATAGATCTCTGGTACTGAAAATGATGTAGGGTGAATCACGAAGACTCACCCGCAATGTACCTCTCTCAACTTTTTCAGATAATTGTGATGCTCTTTGTAAAAATTTTCTATCTTCTGTGATGCCAATTGATTTGACAATGCTTTCTTAACCCACTGCTTCTGTTGTGCATTCAAAAGATTTGGCAGCGCCTTCTAGATATGGTCTTTGTCTACATCAAATGGATTTCAAAGCACCTTAAATGCGCAACAATATAGTCATATTCATGAAATTCAATTCCCTCAAGAGGGATATAATTCTTACGTTGTTACAATGAGACCCTTTTACTCCCTTGATCAAATCAAACCTGTAATGCCTTCTCTGTCAACCTTCTTAGCTCTGCTTCTGATTGTTTTGCATGAATCCTCTACCTGGAATCTGAATCTGTTCAACTTGAATCCACAAGGCTCCTCAAAACTTTGCTTTACAATTTGGTAGTGTCTTCTATGAACTTATGTGTAATATGACTCTGCCCTTAAAATCGGTACTGCCTCATGTTCTAAACTCGACCCTTTAAGCTAAACTACATGCGTGTAAAAACTTTCCCAACAATTCAAACTGCAAGAAATTTATGAATGATTACCTACCATACAATCTTGGAGTTCACCAATCACAAACCACTTTATCTCAGTCTTTATGCTGTTCAAATTGAGTTTGATTCGAACTTCCTTCTTCTCTCCTCATACGAATTTCTATTTCCTTCTTCCCTCGTTTACTATAATTTGCAACCCAAATACACAAATAAGAAGAAAGGGTATCAATTGTATTCAAAGAGAAGGGTACACTGTTGTGCCTTGGTTTAATGGTGCTGCAAACGCACACTTCTAGCGACGACAATACATCGTATTCTAAAACCAAGGGTTCTATCTTAACTTCACGTGCTCAAATCATTGCATAAACTACACATTCCTTTATGGCCTCGAAATTGATACAATGAAAATCAAAAGGGAAAGATAAGGTATCTTAAAAAGGATTGAGTGCGCATGCATCAGGTTACAGTTCAATAACAACCAATTACAGACAAATAATGACCAGTGCTGCTCAACATCGTCCCTTCTTGTTCACCACATTTTGTGTGGCAACAAGCCCCATAACCATTTCATCTTCAACACCTTTAGTACATCTACCTACTCAATATTGAAAGTAAACATTGAACATCCCTTCAGTTGAGTGAGGAAATGTAGTGTATATCCTAGCAATGGATTCTAGTGTTGTTCTATCCAACTCACTAAGTTGGAATTTTTACTAATGTTTATTAGAATTGTTGAATGTTTTACGTCATTGGAATGGCATCTTAGCTATAAATTATTTGAAATTTTATTATCGTATGTGCATTTTGATATGATGTAATATGATTATCATTTCATTTCATATGTTGTAATATTAGATATATAAGAGAGAAATTAATTATTACAAGAAATAAATAACAAATTTTCATTTTTTGTTTTTTGTTTTGTTTTTGTTTTTGTTTTTTTGTTTTTGTTTTTGTTTTTTGTTTTTTGTTGTTGTTGTTTTTTTTAAGAACAAGGATGTTCCAGAAGATCGAATTATCCTTGTCACATAGATCCAAATCATGCTGGGTCTGATGATGAGATGGAAGATGACGCTCATGATGACACAAATACATATGACAATGAGGTTGATGCTAATACATATGACGACGATGATGATGATCATGATTAAGATGACGATGATGATGTTGAGGCAGTTATTGGTCGCAATCAGTGACATTCATGATCATATTGAATGCATCATGGATAATTTTTGATATATTTTTATGATGACAATTTTCATGGTTACTATCATATGTAGCATTTTCACAACCTCCAGTACCATATTAGTGAGTTGTACCTTTTTGACATGTATCATTTTGACTTATATCATTTGGACATGATGTATCATATTGACTTGTATAATTTTGTCTTACATAATTTATCATTTTTATTTATATCATTTGTACATGATGTATCATTTTGACTTATGTCTCCTGTTGGACATGTATCATTTTCACATGTTACTGATCTACTAGTATATGGGAATTTCACTTGTTTTAGTTATATATGATGATGGTCTTATCAGTATTGACTCATAAATTTTTATATATTCAAAGTGGTTGATGATTTCGATGCATATTTATTACTTATGATGGTTTTGATTTACTGCTAATGATGGATGTTTTCAAATTCACTTAAATTATAGATATTTGACTCACTTGTTTTAATTATAGATGATGATAATGTTATAATAATTATCTTATTATTTTATATATACTGGGTGTTGTAGATTCTATTTTGATGGATATTTAATAAGTATAATCATGTTTTTAATTTGTATGTATGTTTGTGTTATAGGTCATTTTGTCACATTTGGTCAATAGGCCTACAAACTAGATGCATCAACATCCATGAACACCTTGTCATCATCCCTACACGAAGCACTAAGCATGAATCTCTCAAATCCCCGAGTTTCTGACCTTGACTACTTCATTCTAATGCTTTTAAGGCCCAAACTAACTTGGTCATTTAGGGACCTGCGTTCAACAACAAGTTGCTCAGTTCTGCACCTGCTCTTATCAGAGTAGGTTGTCCCTTTCTGGGGGAGCACTGATTCTATAAATTTGAGAAAAATAAAAAGAATCACAAAGATTCCTCTTGCAAAAGCTTCATGGAGTTGTTACAACCATTTACCTTGGATAAGAACTTTGAATCCTATCTGATCCTACCTTGGAGTTTTCACCTCTTATCCCTTGAGCTCATCCTCCCATCAAGAGTGGATCTCAAGCCTAGATTGGTAAATGGATAAGAATTCCTAAACTACCATCCTCTCCTATATATTTACTGTCATCCACAAGCTAGAGGTTGGCTTTTGGAGACTAATCATACCCTTATGTTGCTGATCATAGAAGAGTTATCATTCCCATGCATTAGGGTGACCTTGAGGTGTACATTGTGGCAAGGAAGGACAAGTCAACTTGGAGGGATCTCTACAAGATCAACTTCCACTTTTGGTTGTAAACTCTCTCCCTTTCATATTAATACAAAGAGTATATCGTTTTCCTATATGTGTTATGTTATGTTTACATTCATATATTTCAATGCTATGTTGATCCATTGAATATAGTGATTGGATAATGCTACATAGATGTCGTAGATATTTGGCTTGTGTTGATTGTTTGTGCAGGTTCTAATTATAGCGATCGGAGCTACGGTTGGATCTTACAAGCTAAGAGGAGAGAAGAGATTGTGATGGATCACAAGTAAGCATATTTCCATTCTCCAATTTCTTTAAGGAGAAATTTATAGTCTTTGATTTATTTTGTTCTAGACCAGGCCACTAGGTCTAGGGAAGATACTTTTGTCTGCAGTCGTAGATTCCATATAACAAATTGGTGACTCCACTAGGGACCAATTCATTTCCTTAGTGGTTTCCTTGACTTTATTCCTTGTTACATATATTGAATAGACCTCCAGTGTCTCACTCAATATGAATAGACCCTAGGAAAACCTTTCATTGAGATGAATTTGATTTTTTGTTTCAGAAACTCCGTTTTCCTTGATCAGTGCACCCCCTTTGTTTTTTATTACCAGATCTATACCTTTCATTTCTGCATATGCTCTTTACCCTACGACTCAGTGCGATCTGGGCAAATCAGAAACATAAAGGAAGGATTTTTCTCATGCGTATGTTCTTTTCCGCCGCTCCTTAGTGTGATCTCGGAAAATCAGAAACATTGAGGAAAATATTTAGGTTCTGGCGATAACTAACTTCAAGTGATAAGGTTTGATTTTTTTTGTATGTTTGTGTTGGGTTGTGTGGTTTTTTTTTTGTAGGAAAAAAGAGCTTTTTCAAGTAAGCACGCACCCCAAAGTTTCAGTGACCAAAAAAAAAAAGAACTCCCCCTTCCTCTTTTCCAAAAATTACTAACCTTTTAAACTAGTTCACTTGGTCCAAAGTTACTTTATGAGAATAGAGATCTTGAGTTACTTTTTTAAAAAGCACATGTAACTAATGTTTTAAAGTTACTTTATGTAAAAGTGTTCTAGCCCATTATAAAACGTGAGTCACTTATAATTCTAAAGTCTCTTTATCTTTTATTTAAGTTACAATTTAGTGGGTAGCTCATAAAGTACCATTGTAAAAGTGACTTTCACTTATTTATAAAAGTGGGTCACATACATATATTTTTTTAAAGTGAACTAATTGGATTAAGTTTGGAAAGGGGGAGGATTTTTTTTTAAATATAACATTATCAGTCATTTCCACACATTCACGCACTTTATCGGCATCTTCAACAACTTTTCTTCAAAAAGCCATAACTTCTTCATTCAGAAGCCATTTTTTTTAATCAGTCTAATTTTTCGAGATATTTCCATTGGAACACTTAGTTTCAGCATCTACAGCTTCAGTTTCTGTTAAAATGGAAATTCCATGCCAATTTATTCTTAAAAGCATCAACTACTTCCAATGGTGGTCCTACATTGTGGATTTACTTAGAAGTAAAGGTCTTTACATAATAGCCTTAGGCCAAGAAATTAAACCGAAAGATGAAGATAAGGTAGCCAAATAGGAAAATAGGCAAGATCAAGTACGTGGGTTGATAGGGATGTCTATTTCTCCAGAGCTTAGATTCCATATCACAAAATTTGATACCCCTAATGAAGCAATGAAACAACCTACTAAATTTTTTGGAATTAAAAATGAAATTAGAGCCCACCAACTCGAAAATGAGTTTTCTATGTTGGACCCCAATAATTTTTCTTCCATTGAAGATTTTTTGTCCAAGTTCAAGACCCTTAGACTTCTCTTGGAAGGTGTTAAGGTTAAGAAAGAAGATGATGGCCTTATCTATTCCATTCTTATTAAGTTGGGACCAGCCTACTCTGTGTTTGTTTCCACTTTCCATTCTACTAGAGAAGCCTTTATTTCTCAAGGATAAGAATACAAGTCCCCCTATTTTGATGCCTTTTGTGATTCTTTAAAAAGAGAACAAGAAAAGCTCTTACATCTTGGTCTTCTTAATCTTGAAAAATCTTCTAAGAAATCCTTAGCCGCCTAGCATCAACCAAATTCAAAGAATCCTAAGAAGCAGTATCCTAAAAAGAATGGTCTTAAACCAAACAAGAATCCTAAGCAATTTCAGTCTCAAAATGAAAAATCATTTCAACAAAATGATAAGGCAAAGAAAAACAAAGTGAATAATACTGATAGACATTTCCACTTTTGTAATCGATATGGCCACTTAGAATCCAAATGCTTTAAGAAGATGGAAACCTTGGAAGAAGCAATGAAGAAGCATAACATCCATTAGGAGCACTCTTCAACTTCAACTTCATCTTCAGGAATAACACTTTCTGCATGTGGTTGTCAAGCATCTCGGTCTTGTTATGCACTAAATGTATCTTCTTCTTCTCATTATCATGAGTGGCTCATTGATTCTAGAGCTTCTTATCACATGGAAAAAAACAAAGCCATGTTTTCTTCTTTAAATGATTGTAACACCAAAAATATATATGTTGGTGATGATAGATCTCTTAGTGTTGTAAGGACTAGAACTGTTCATCTAGACAATGGTCAATTTAATGATGTATTATGTGTTCCAACCTTATCCTGCAACCTTCTATC
Organism: Pinus tabuliformis; assembly: GCA_031772625.1. Taxonomy (NCBI): domain Eukaryota; kingdom Viridiplantae; phylum Streptophyta; class Pinopsida; order Pinales; family Pinaceae; genus Pinus; species Pinus tabuliformis. The sequence continues at coordinate 516,737,034 of CM062808.1, read as the reverse complement.
TGTATATCAGATAACTCATTCAGGTGAAGGTAAAACCGTTTAATTTTCACCTCACGATGTTGTAATTAAGGACCTAAGAGATCTTAAACAGATTTTAGCTATTGACATTGCTGATGATTCTACAATGGTTTAAAAGTTTAACAACTTTGGGTCATCAACTCTTCCCTCGGTATTTGTTGCTCATAATGATGAAGTGAGCAAACTTTGGCATGACCGATTTGGTCACTTAAACTATCACTCCCTTCAAAATATATGTAAAGAAAATATGGTGACAGGTCTTCCTGTGGTATCTTGCAGAGATGGTGCTTATTCCGGATGTGTACTCAGAAAACATCATCGAGATAGTTATGAAAAACGTGCCTCTTGGCATGCATTGTCCCCTTTACAACTTGTGCATAGTGATTTATGTGGTTTGCTTCCAGTTGTTTCATTCTCTGGCTACAAGTATTTCCTAACTTTCATTAATAATTTCTCTAAACGCACTTGGGTATACTTCTTAAAACGCAAGAGTGAAGTATTTAACATGTTCTTGGTCTTTAAGGCCTTTGTTGAGAAACAATATGGACATCAAATTCTTAAGCTAATATCTGATAATAGCAGAGAATATGTTAACAACAAATTCATCAACTTTTGCACTGAGCATGGAATTCAAATGCAACATACTGTTCCATATACTCCGCAACAAAATGGTGTAGCTGAAAGGAAGAATCACACCTTAAAGGAAATGGTTAACAGTATGCTTCTAAAGGACTTAGTCTCAATTTTTGGGCAGAAACAATTAACTGTGCAAATTACATAGTAAATCGCACTCCTACTAAGGTTTTAAAGAATATCACTCCAAAAGAAGCATGGAGCTCAATTAAACCAGATGTAAGTCACTTTCATGTTTTTGGAAGTGAAGCATGGGCCCATATTCTAGATGAGAAACATAAAGATTTAGAACCTAAGAGTGAAAAATGTATTTTTGTTGGATATTATGAAGATGTCAAAGGATATAGACTTCTTTCACCTAAATCCAAAAATATTATCATTAGAAGAGATGTAAAGTTTGCTCAAAATATATCAGCCTACGAGCCTAGTTCGGTGGATGTGCCACCTCTCTCTATCCCTTCTACTTATGAAAATATTTCTTCTTCAGATGATGACAGCGAGGATGAAAATCCTCCCCCACCTTCTCAAGATCCTCCTTCAGCTCCTCAGCTTCCAAAATGGGTTTGCCCTACTTGGGATGCAGCATGTGTTCTTGCAAGAGATCCTACAGATCAGCGTCGCACTCGTTCTCAGTTTGATAGAGCCTCTTCTTTACTGGCTCAAGCTCAAGCAAATTATGATCTTGACACCTTTGCGTAAGGTTCAGGCCATCCAGATTGGGACACAACTATGAATGAAGAATATCATTCATTATTGGCAAATGATACATGGGATCTTGTTCCTCTTTCAAAGAGATGAAAACTTGTTAGATGAAAATGGGTTTACAAAACCAAGTTTGGACCAGGTGGAAAAGTTGATAAATATAAAGCTCATTTTTTTCTAAGGGGTTTTCACAAGTTGAAGGCATTGACTATATTGAAACCTTCTCCCCTGTTGCCAAAATGAACTCTATCCGCCTTGTTCTTTCCCTTGATGCCTCTTTCAAATGGGAAGTCCATCAGATGGATGTTAAATTTGCCTTCTTGCATGGGGACTTGCATGAAGAAATCTATATAGAACCACCTCCTGGATTTATACAAACAGAATTCAGCCTTGTATGATGGCTTAAGAAATCCCTTTATGGTCTCAAGCAAGCCCCTAGGACTTGGTATGCCAAAATGGATAGCTTTCTTTTAGATACTGTATTTTCTAGGTGTCATTCTTACAATACTGTATACACCAAGAAAGTGGGTAAGTCTCTTATCGTTCTTGTTCTTTATGTTGATGATCTTATCCTTACTGGTAGTGATCCCAACCTTATAAACCATGTGAAGTCCAGCCTTAAAAAGCAGTTTGAAATGACAGACTTAGGACACTTGCATTATTTTCTTGGTCTTCAAGTCTTGCAATCCAAGGAAGGTATTTCCCTTTCCCAGTCCAAGTATGTTTGTGATCTTCTACTCCACTTTCACATGGAAGACTGTAAGCCAGCCCCTTCTCCATTTTAGTATGGAGCCAAACTTTCAGTCACTTGTACTCCCCTGAAGTTGATGCTACCTTATACCGTTAGCTTGTAGGAAAACTTTTGTATCTGACCCATACTTGTCTTTACCTTTCCTTTGATGTTGGCCTTATTTCTCGGTTTATTCAAAACCCACATGAAAGTCATTGGAAAGCAACTAAAAGAATACTTCATTATGTTCGAGGTACCGTTCAATTTGGTATTCATTACAGTGCAGAAGCATCTCCTCTATTGGTTGGTTTCACTAATTCCGATTGGGCTGGTGACCCTGGTGATCAAAAGTCTATTGAAGGTTATGTCTTCACTCTTGGTTCTGTGCCTATTACATGGGCTTACAAGAAACAAAGTTCCATTTCTCTTTCTTCAGCAGAAGCAGAGTATCGTGGTGTCGTAGAAGCTAGTAAAGAAGCCTTGTGGCTTTGTCAGATCCTGTCAGAGTTTGGCTTTCAACAACAACATCCAACTACACTTTGGTGTGATAATCAAAGTTCCATTCAACTATGCAAAGATCCAGTCCAACATTAGCGTAGAAAACACATTGAACTACACATGCAATTCATCAGAAAGCTCATTCATGACCATGTTCTTGAAGTGCAATATTGTTCAACCGATGATCAAGTTGCAGACATCTTTACAAAGGCTCTCACAGAGGCGAAGTTTACTAAACTTCGATTTATAGCTGGAGTTTAGGAAGTTGTAACCAATGGGGGATAGGCTCTAATGCCTCCTTCCTTCTCCTATTGTGTCATATTTGTACATCCTTCAATCCTATCCCAAGTTGTTCTTAAGGGGGGATGTTAGGATATTCCAACACATAAGAAATAGTTAAGTATAACTTGGTCTAGTGTAGAGTTAGGTAAAGTGTGTTTCTTTACTATGTACATTTGTAACTTACAATCCGACGGTCACGATATGTTCTAGACATGAAGTGATCTGATGGTTCATTCTCTCCTCGGTATTGGCGATGTTTGAGCCGTGGCTTAGCACCTGATTGGTCCATGATCTCTATTTAAAGAACATGGAGGGTCATTTGTAGGGTAACCGTTCATGAGAGAAGCTTATGTAAATTTTATTTCTTTTATTATAAATTGCCTGAAGTGGCCGTGTTGGTTCAGGTTGTGGATTGTTTCCCTCTTTGAGGATTTTAACCACGTCAAGAATACTGGTTTATTGATCTGCGATTTGTTTGTGAGCGGTGTCCTTTGGTGTTATGTATGAGGAACTTACCTTATAAATTCCTACATTAGATAACAAAATTCATGACATGTAACTAAAAATGAAAACACTTAATAAATTAAAGGAACGAACATTATAACTTATATATTCATAAAAAAATTAATAATAAACTAGAAAAGCATTTAAACTGGCTAAATAATGATACCAACAAAAGTAAATACCAAATTGATTCATTTGTCAATATATTTTTCACAAAAAAACTACTACAATCATAGGTGGAGATCATAATATATGTTCAATGTCATATGTGGGATATGATTAAGGAGTTAGTATCACAAAGATATAAAGTGAACTCACTAACAACTAATAAAATAACATTTATAAGAGTTTTTTATACATATTTAACCACCAATCAACGATTAAAAGATCAGGGGGGAGGTGTTTCCACTTCCATCCTCTATATTAAATGCTAAAATAGTGACAATGCCTCCCCCCATGTGTCCTACACATGTCACCCCATCTAGGGAATGGAAGTCTTATTGCATTTGTTCCAAGTAGCTTTGCTTCAAGGGTGATTATTGGAGTGAAATCCACTATGAGATGATTAATGTGGTTTGAGTTTTACAACCTTCATTAGGTAATATATTGGCCAACTCATTTCCTGGGCAATGCATATGAAGGGGGATGATGACTTGTCAATGAGAGAGAGGAGATCAATGACCTTATATAGGGTGTTATCTCAATGATTTTTATGCAAAAATCTACTTAGATGGGTGTCATTAAGAATCTTGGATGTCATGATGATAATCATTTGAGAGTCCCCTCCAAAATCAACTTGCAGAGGCCCGAGGAGTGAGTTGTATGCAAACCTTCTTCTAAGGCTTTTAGTTTTTCAATGTTATTTTTGTTGTGTCTCAAGGGGTAGGAGGAGAGGAAGAAAATAGAGCCAACATAATCTCTGGAGCTCCACTATATCCACTAATTGCTAGACTTCCCTTGGATTCTCCATCAAAATTCATCTTTGTGAAATTAAGAGGGGGGGGCAAGATGAAGGGTTAAGGTTAGGTTCAATTTGTGAAGGATTAGGGGAGGGAGAAGGAATATGATGGATGTGTCAGTCACAAAGGATAACTAATCATGTCCTTGAGCAATCTATTCCTGCAAGTTCCAAGATTTGGATACTATTTATTCTATGACACTCTTTCTAATGATGGTCCATAGGGTTTCAAGAAGCAAGAATGGATTATAGAAGATATCTATTACACTCTTGCAAAATGGCCCATAGGAGGAAGCCTAGTAGTAGAGTCCAAATGAAAATAAGGATAGGATTATGAAATAACTGAGATCACCAACACTTGATCAAAGCGGGGGACACTAGTTGAAATCTAGTCTATGTGGTGCATTCATATTTCAAGAGCCATCCAAATATGATTAGAGTAATGACAATAAATGAAAAAATGCTTGGAATTCTCATCTTCTTTTCCAAATAAATAGAAAATGGAGGGGCTGACATAATTTCACTTTTAGAGGTTGTCCCATGTGAGGAATTTTCCTTTAGCTAAGAGCCAAAGGAAGAAGGATACTTTCGGCCACAAGTGCCTTTTCCAAATTTCTTGCCATATAGTTTCTTTGGGAAAATATTGGAATCCCACTTCTATTCCATAAGCTTCCTTGAGTAAAAATGAACCCAAGGTGTTGTAACCCCATCGAATATTGTAGGGTTGGTTTGAGACTAACATACAACAATTGTTGAATTATTTCCAAAGGCGACCCATGCTTCATCATTTAGCTTTAGATTCTATTATTATAGGGGAAGCCATTTCCTCCATCACTGGGAATTGTCCTCCCCCTCTCAATAGTCAGCTACTTTGAGGTTTTCCTTGTCTGATCATGTGTTGTTGTATATCTTCCACCTCTAGATGGCATTGTAACTTAGGGCCTCTTGTCATGAGTCTTCTCTAAATAAGGTGAATTTTCCATCAAAATTTCCTAGAAATAGTGTTTTTGGATGATGTGCATCCATTTTTTTTCCATGTTCCAAATGGTAGACACAACCTAATCGAATGTTGTTTGAATGAGTTGAGTGAAATGGATGTGCATGGCATATTTTATTTTCCAAATGAGTTTCTTCATATTTCCTCCACCTTGGAGCCAATTCTAACATAATTTAGCACCTACGATAGTGGTAAGCATGGATGGGTCTCTCAGACCCAAACCACCCCTCAATTTGGGTTTGTAGGGTTTGTTCCAAGCAACTAGAACCCATTTATTTTATTTCCTAGATCCCTTCCCCACAAAAGGAAAGAGAATTGGATGCATATAATATAATTCAAGATTAAAGAGGGGTCCATATGAAGAAAGAAATAATATATTAGAAGAACCCAGAGTATTGACTTGAGGAGGTTTAGTCGCCTAATAATATTGAGGGAGCAACAAGCTCATCATGTTAATTTTTCACTGAATTTGCTTAAAATATCAGAACAAAGGGAAGATGATCAAAGATAGATGTCAATACAGGGCGCATCAACATAGATGGAAAGAAAATTGTTTTTTTGGAAACCTAGTAATCTAGCAATGATATTTTGCATCTCCATGGGAGTGTTGAAGTAGAAAATAAAGGATTTAGAGTTATTGATGTCTATGCTAGAAGCTTGGGAAAAGTCCTTCAAGGCTTTGTTGATTATTGTAACTTATTGAACCATGGGAGTACTCATTCACATCGTGTCTTCCACAAACTATTGGTGGGATATGGGAAGGTTCTATCCTAAAGGTTGAAGACCTTTAATGGTTTGGTTGGTTATAATAGCTTTAAAAGCACAACCATGACCTTTAGTGGCTGGAATGAAAAGGAAGGGGGAGAGGGGTTCTTCTTAGGATCCCCAAAGAAGAGGTAAAGGGCCGAGAGGGAGAGATATTGAGGAGCACCAAGAAGGAGGAGAATATGAGATCTTTGACCCAAGTGATCTAGTCATGAGTGAAGCCAAAAGTGGAGAAAATGTTGAAAATACAAGGCCAATTAAGATTATCAAAGGTATTGAAGAGGTCAAATTTGAGCATCATACCAGGTTTTTTGGTAATTTTGAGGGAATGAATAACTTTGCAGGCCATTGTAATAATGTTAACAATTTGTTGGCCTTCCATAGACCCCACTTGCTTTAGAGAAATCAAGTGAGGTAGAAGAGGTTTGAGGTAGTTTATTTATTACATTAGTGATGACTTTGTATATCACACTTTAGAGAGCTTTGGGATGGAATCCATTGGGCTCCTATATATCGTCTTTCTTTGAGACCAGAGTGAGGAGGCCACATCCAAGTTAGAAGTATTGAGTGAGACTTACGTGGTTCCTCCATTATGGCCTATAATTCCTTTTCGAAAACCAATCAGAAATCTTGGAAGAATTTTGATGTGAAACCATATGGGCTTGAATATTTGCTCAGGGGCATGGATTTCACTATGGTCTCCACCTATAATAACATGATATCCTGAAGAAAGGCTTCATTTGGGTCAAGGTTATAAGGGAAGGAACAAGTTGAGTGTTGTGTTATATGACGAATCTCCTTTGCAGTTGTAGATCCATGAGGAGATATTTGAAAAAGTGCATCAATTCCCATTCCATGGCATTATGATCTATGATTTTGATCCCATCCATATTTTTGAGAGATGAAATACAATTGTGATGTCTACGTTTCATAATGGAATTATGGGAAAATGTTATTTTCTTTTATCCTTCCCTTAATCAACAAATTTAGATTTTTGTTGCCAGATGATCTCCTGCTTCTTCCTATGTATTTTCCATTTGGATGAGTAGTTGGCCTCTTCGTGCATTAGTTCTTTATATCAACCTTCTTGTATGGCCTTTGATTGGAAAAATTCCATTTGGGATTCCAATTTGGATTTTTCTTGAAGGATATCCATGAGGTCCTCTTTGTTCCATCATCTCAAATGGGATTTCACATGTTTGAGATTTTGTTGCAATTGATACATTGCAAATCCCTCTAATCCTTTAAAACCCAACCACCACTCCTTGATTTTCTCTTGAAATTGGGGATGGGTTAACCATAAAATTCAAATTGAAAGGCCTATTTATGCATAGACTCTAATGTCGATGTCCACATTAATGTGTTAATGATCCAAGCCATGACTTAGGAGGATGGATTCTTCCATAAAGATATCTTTGTCCATGATGTTTTATGGGATGGGGAATTGATCTAGCCTAGGTGCAATTCTATTGTGGGTCCCCTTGCCAATTATTCCAAGTGTGAAGTGTTGAAATGTAACTAGTATCGGTCTTCATAATTGTTCTTGAGTCATGACTTGATGTAACTAGTGATGTAATTTTCAAAAGAAAAGAAAAGAAAAAATATTTGTAAAAAGAAAAATGATTTTAGTGAAATGGGTTTCTTGCCCATCATGTTGTGGTCTTAGGTCAAAGCAACCATTGTGTGCTCTAGGGATTTTGTTGACAAGTCAAGAGTTAAAGTCATGATGTACTAGCCCTTGGAGGGTCCATGTAAAAAAAATGAAAAATATGATGTAAAATGTCATGTCTATAAGCCTCCAAGTGATGGGTTGGTCAACCTTCTTCATGTCATCACAAAGAGGCTTAATTCACCTCCTTAAAATCCTATAAAAGGAACTCATTATTCTCATTGAGACAAACAAAAAAGTGAGACAAAGAAAAAGAAGAGATATGGTCCAAAGAAGTTCAATAAAGGAAGAATGAATTATGTAGAGGCAAGTGAAGAAGGGAAACTTACGTTTGAGACGCTCAGATGTGTAGATCTATTGGAGAAAATAGGGTTTTTTTAGCCACCATGAATGCAGAGAATTGATTTGGGTTCTAGCTGGCTCATCACTTGGAAGTCTTGGTCTTGGGTTAAATTCATGGTCTTGGAAGTCTTGATTGAACAGATTGTATAAGAAGAGATTTTGTGGGTTTTCCTCTATAGGATAAGTTTTGGTCCTGGCTAGTAACCTACATATAGTGTTCTTGTGTTTGCATTGTGATCTTATTTTTGGAATTTATCCTAATTATGAACAAAACTAAATAATAATTCTAACGATTTAATATAATTCATAATAGAATGTCAAGATTACAGAGAAATCGTTTAATAAAACACCTTAACTACATGCCCTAGATATTATCAACATGGTATAAAATCTAGGGCTTTGTATAGAGGGCAGAAAGAAGGCCGGTTTGGCATAATCTCTTCTCAAGGAAAGCGAAAAACGTAAACCAAATTTGTGGAAGCAGCTAAGAAAATCTATGGGCACATTATCAAGGTCTAATTTCAGAGACTAGGCCGCAGGTATCATCAAGGGTAGCGGAGGTATTTTAGGATCATTTTAGCTCTGTTTCAAGAGACCAAATTAAATAATGAACAAATCTCCCAAGAACACATTCTCTGGAAAGAATATCGAGGATTTATGGGCATGCCTATTATCCCTAATCCATATCACAAGGCCGCAGAAATCATTCTCCAGAATGAGGTCATAAAAAGATCATTTGTGAATATCGAGATCCTTTCCTAGTCGCCCTAAGGAAGTCACATTCTTTGGGATAGAAGCGAAGGTCAAAAGTGTCACATAAGGTCTACAAAAATATCCAAACTCCTGAAGCTATCTCTGGTATGTATGATCTATGTCTATTATAAATTGTTCCAAGTATTGAAGGGCATAAAAATCCTATTTATTGAACTACTCCAACAACCTTAGAGAAGGAAGAAAACCCTCTATCAAAATTTGAGGTATATGTGATATTAATGTTGCAATCGAAATCCCTATAAAATAACCAATTCATTTGAAATTTCTATGGTATGGTTACGAGCATACATATCGTTTGTATGCCCTAGAATAAGCATTTAGATTCTCTCCCTGCTCATGTGCAAATAATTAGTCTAATATTGATTTTGTTGAAGATTTTGAAGCATAAGTCTCACTGTAAAAAAAATATTCTCTATATGTGAGTATGAGATATGAATCACTCTTCATAAAAATTTTGAGCGTGAAAGTAAAGGTTAGAAAAGGAGGAGCTTTATTCTCCTCTTGTTCTGAGCATAATCACATTGCAAAAAGTCAAGAAATAGTCACCAAGGAAGAGGAGTCAAGGCTCCTATTATGTTACTGTGCTTGAGGGAAGACCTAGATCAAAGGGTGATGCAGGAGCATTTAGAACTAGTGAGTAATGTGGTGGAATGATCACATGTTGTAACTAGCAAGGGGTTGGAAGATAAGAGATTAGTTAATTTTATTTATTTAAATGTGTGAGAGTGTTTATTTATTGTCAAATATGAGAAAAGGGCATAGTGGTTGATTGATCCTCCCTGTGTGGAGATCAAGCCAAGCAGTTAGATTTATTTGGTTTTGAATAGGATATGAGGGATTTGAAAGCTTAATTTAGCATTTGTTTTAGAAAAGAGTGGAGTTGAAGAGATTCTTTAGGAGAGAGCGAGAGATTTCTAGATCTAAACCAAAATTGGTTCATGAATCCACTTTTGTATAAATATAGTATTTTGTATAATTCAGAGGTTAGCTAGGTTAGATTAAAATGGGAAAATAGGATGGATGAGCGAAGGGAGAACTGAAACAGTCGAGTGTGACTGTTTCTCTTGTAAATATTATAATTCTAAATAGTGTGGATTGTGTATATTATGTGTGTAAATCTGTACCTGCGTGTGTCCCCATAGCCTTATGGTGCATTTACTGTGAACTTGAGAAACATTGTGGAATTTTGTGTTGAAAGGAACATGAATGTCTGATGGGATTTCCTTTAAGGTCTCCGTATTTGACTGTTTAATAAATCATGTGTATAGACATGTAGAAATTGGGATCTCTGTGTGAATGGATGGAAGGATTAGCCGGAAGTAGGCGCAATTGAGTTTTACAACGGAATAGAGGAAGACCGAGAATATCTGACTATAACAGAGAATATAGACTTTTCCAAACATTCCTAATGAAAGGCCAATAAACCAATGAAGGGCAATGGACGATGAAGATTAAATCATATCATTGAAAACAGAGGATGGACGACTCAGATTTAAGTGCAGATTGCATGTTATATTGTTTAACACTTCACAAGTCAATAGCCATGAGAGTGTTGTGATCGTTGATCAAAGGAGATCTACGGTCATCGGGTAGTGAAGACGCGCACACATTAACCAGAAGAGTAGTTTCCCAAAGGTGGTGAGCGGATTATTGGGCAGCCTCAAAAGTCATAAGTGGTTTCTAGAAAATAGACCCGATGAGGTCATGAGCCGAGATTTAATTGGGTTGAAATCCGGAGGTGATCGGACCATTCGTTGAATGGATGATCGGACGGATATCGGGTGTGAACAAGCGAGGAGGTTAATTCGGATTTCGGACCCGATGGGGTTTTATATAACAAGGTTTAACCGTCGTTGAAGTCCGACCATCCAGACCATTCATTGGATGCTAGATCGGACAGTGATCGCGTGGGAATGTGCGCGTGAGTTAATGGTTGGGCAGACCTGATAAGTTATCAACGCAGGTTTAATTCTATTTGAGGTCCGGTCTTATGCTTCAGAGTGGGACCAACGTCCGTTGGTCGGGTTTTCCGTGTATTCCATTGTTTGTTGAACGACCAGTGTTGGTCGGATTTTTGAAAAGTCCACCAATGTAAAAGTGCTTCCAATGCAAATGTGGGCATGACTCATAGGATACACATGGATATTTGAATATATGAAGTTTGGTTGCGTTATTTTTGGTATCAGAGATAGATCAATGCTCTGTAGAGATTGGTTGAGAGACTGAATTTTAATTCCAACATATGTATAATTGCACTGAAGTGAATTTGGTATAGATGGGGATCAGACTACAAAGGACAATGAGATTAGAATGGGGAAGCAATGGACTTCTGATGAAGGTCTAGCAAGAATTTTTATTTTGATAATTTTGCAGAGATGTGTTTTGAATGTCTAAAGGATAACAAGGGATTGAAATTTTAAAGGAGAAGATGTTTTCCTTTCAGGAAAATGAAATTTCCATGTAAGTTGATTGAATGATTGGTTTGATTTAAAAGGTAAATTGAAATGAAAGGTTTAGAAGTTAAAGTTGAATAGAAGAGTGGTTTGCTATGGCGTTGAAGTCATTTAAATGTTTTGAAGAATTTTGTGAAAACTGAGAATGATTGAGGATTGCTTAAAGAATTGATGAAGATAATGATATTGATAGATAAAGGAACAGTTAGACTGAAGGTTGGATTCAATAGATCTGGAAAGAGAGTCATTACAAGGAATGAATTTTGGAATTTGTAGAAGCAAAACAAGATTTTCTTATAAACAGGTTATCAGAAGGAATTGATAGTGTCTGTCATGAATTGGTAAAAATAATTGAAATTTAGATCTAATCTTAATTGATCTTGAAAGCTGAAGAGTCCATTATGAAAAGTAAAATAGGAAATGGTTGTTGGCTGTATGGAGCCTTTTGAATGGAAAGTCTAAATGAAATAATGAATAGATTAATCTTTTGGCAAAGATTTCATTGATGGAATGGGAATTAGTTTTAAGACATATTTGAAGGAAAAGTTGCAGGTTTAAAAGGTTACTTTGATGTATATTGAGATAAGATTGTGCAGGACAATAGAATGAGTGGAATTGCTGAAAGGTAGAATGAGTTGTACAGGCATCATAGCATATGAGCTATGTTAAAGAAGATAGAGCAAGAAGAGCTCCCAGATGAGTAGAGGTGACAATGCCCAACAGTAAATGAAATTACTGAATGAAAGAAGGAAGTGAGCAATTGAAGATGCAGAGCCTACAGTAATGAGTGTTCAAGAGGAGATGAGAACAACTTCCAACTGTGGTTGGGTAGAAGTTGTTGAGGCAGCTCCACAATTGTGATTGTGGGTAAGATTGTCTTAAAGATAACAATTCCAGCAAGAGGAGTGCTAGGTAGATTTTTTAGTCAATGAAAGGTTTGAGGAAAGAACCAATAGGTTCCAAAAGGCTGAACTCAGAAAATTTTGGTGAGGCATGAAGGAGACTTGTTACCGATGAAAAAGGCTAGTTGCAGATCACTAGTGAACCACGAAAGTTCACCAAAGGAAGAAATGGAACTAACTATTGGTAGTTATGATAGGGGTATAGAGGAAAGTCAGAAGCAAAGGAAAAAGAGTGCCGAAGCATTGGAATCAAAGGAATGAGTAAAGAAGAAAGGAACATAGAGTTGGTTGAGATGAAGATAGAACTCTGTCGTTTGAAGAAGCTGGTATTGAAAGGAATTAGAGAAAAATGGAAACACGGATTTTATGTGGGAAAAAGAGTTAAATGGCCTGTCAGAGAATTGTTTGCAGAGAAATTAATACTCCGAATAGTTGAGGATGAAGGAGTAGAATACATCTATAAACCAAAGAAAAGATGTCTCCTTGGGGAAGGAGACAGTGATGATAGTGACGAAGAACTAATCTATGCAGATCAGAATGAGAGGAATGTGTTGGTAACATCTTCACAGACAAGAGAATCTCATATTTTTGGGATTAATTATTTTTGTGAATGTAAAATTGCAGGTATGCAGCCTAATGAATTTGAACATGTGTATGAAAAGGTGAAAGAGGTAGAGGCAAGAAAACCACAAAAGGAGATGCATAAAGACTTTCAAGACTTCAATTGGTGGAAGAAATTAAAAGGTATGGCTGAATGGTTGTGTCTTCTCTTAGTGAAAACTTATTGGATCATGTTAGAAGGAATTTTAGCAGGGATAGAAGACCAAGGGGAAATGGAAAAAGGAAAGGAAATAAATGCATTGCAGATTTGTGAAATGAAGAGAAGAAAAGATGACACAGAGAACTTAGCTGAAGAAGTTAAGTCAAGGAAATCTTTGAAAGATCAAAGTCTTATCATAGAAGAGGAGGAGACATTGTTATCTTATTTGGATAAACTGAGTGTTGGAAGAAATTGTGTAGAACAGGAAGGTATTCTACAAACTTATGATGAAATTGCCAAGCATAGTCAAGAAGTTGCAGCCCCTGAAGTTTTCTTTGATAAGGAAGAAATCATAGATTTTGAGGAAGAATTTCTCAATAACTTAGTGAACTATCATAATAGTTCAAAGAAGCATGAGGAACTGATCACTGAGGCTTCAAATGAAGAGCCTTGTATTTTTGAAACTAACATGTTGTGTATGTTTTCAGGTTTGACAGGTGATGAACAACAATTGGACAATGTGCTTATGCATGTTGATGAAGAAGTGAGATTACTAGAAGAGATGGCTGAAACAGAAAGATATTTTGAGCATGTATTTAATAATTTTGAGAATGATGGTATTGACAGGGAAATTGTCATGATTAAAGAAGCTGAAGATAAGCAAATGAAAGTTTGTGATGATAACCAGAATGAAATATCTTCAGTAGAGAATCAAAATGAAAGTACTATGGAAATTATGAAGGAATATAAGATGATGTTGACAGATGCAGAAGTTCAGGAATTCTGTGATTTTAAAGTGGATTATTTTTATGAATCTGTAAACCATGAAGAAGTTTTAGAAAACCAAAATTCTATTTCTGTTGTAGGAAAAGATAAAACAACATCATTTTGTTGCAATGGTATAAGTATAGAGGATGAAATGATACTCCATAATGATATGATCCAAGAAATCCTAGCTATTGAACTGTTGAATGATAGTCTTGTGTCAGAACAAGGAACACTGTGTAATGCAGAGGAAAGTATTGGAATGAGAATTGATGACAGTTTCATAACTTTTGCAGAAGGACAATATAAATATTTGATGGCAGAATTACCTATGAAGATTGAAAACTATAGTTATTTTGAATCTGACAATTGTGATGGAAATTCTATCTTATTCAGGAAGGAGTCATATGCAAATGACATGCTTATTGAATATGAAGGAAATGGAATTTTGTTAGAAAAGTTATTAGATGAACCTGATAACATAGAGGAAAAGATTATCTTTAATGATAGTGAAAGGGAAGTTGTAGAGTACAAACAACAGTTTGTAAATGATAGGGGCGAAGAAGAATTGGACAGAAATTTCATAATTTCTATGGTGAGGAGAAATGTACAGCAAGCAGATGTCAATGGAGTTCAGTTGAGAACAAATTGTAAAGAGGAAGTTGAGAAATTGTGGAAGACGAAGACAATTGAAAATAGGGACAACAAGGAAGAGAAATTAACAAAAGGAATTTGTATCAACAAGGAAAGAGGACAACAACAAAATAAGATTTGGAAACCTGGAGGAACAGAAGTGACAGTGGCAGAAGAATTGAATCAACAGCATGATGAAAGTGATGACCAGTTACAAAGTAAAGTTTGGGATACTGGATGATCAGCAGAAGAAACACATGACTAGGAGGTCATGAAAAATTTCAACTTTGGGAGTTTGATGCAGGAGCATTTAGACCTAGTCAGCAATGTGATGGAATGATCACATGTTGTGACTAACAAGGGGTTGGAAGATAAGAGATTAGTTAATTTTATTTATTTAAATGTGTGAGAGTGTTTATTTATTGTCAAATATGAGAAAAGGGCATAGTGGCTGATTGATCCTCCCTGTGTGGAGATCAGGCCAAGCAGTTAGATTTATTTGGTTTTGAATAGGATATGAGGGATTTGAAAGCTTAATTTAGCATTTGTTTTAGAAAAGAGTGGAGTTGAAGAGATTCTTTAGGAGAGAGTGAGAGATTTCTAGATCTAAACCAAAATTGGTTCATGAATCCACTTTTGTATAAATATAGTCTTTTGTATAATTGAGAGGTTAGCTAGGTTAGATTAAAATGGGAAAATAGGATGGATGAGCAAAGGGAGAATTGAAACAGTCGAGTGTGACTGTTTCTCCTATAAATATTATAATTCTAAAAAGTGTGGATTGTGTATATTATGTGCGTAAATCTATACCTGCATGTGTCCCCATAGCCTTATGGTGCATTTACTGTGAACTTGAGAAACATTATGGAATTCTGTGTTGAAAGGAACATGAATGTCTGATGGGATTTCCTTTAAGGTATCCGTATTTAACTATTTAATAAATCATGTGTATAGACATGTAGAAATCGGAATCTCCGTGTGAATGGATGGAAGGATCAACCGAAAGTAGGCGCAATTGAGTTTTACAGCGGAACAAAGGAAGACCGAGAATATCTGACTATAATGGAGAATGCAAACTTTTCCAAAAATTCCTAAGGAAAGGCCAAGAAACCAATGAAAGGCAATGGACGGTGAATATTAAATCATATCGTTGAAAACAGAGGATGGACGGTCATATTGTTCTAATTGTTGAATAAGGGTATATATTGAAACCCTAATCCTAGGGTATAACATCAATGCATATTTAGTCACGTCTGGAAGGAAGGAAAGATATAGGCAGAAGGTGAAGTCACATCTTTGTGACAAAGACACTATAAGTGCTAGACAATTTTTGACAGTTAACACTTTATGGAAATTTCTTGGGCATAAGAAGAATCATTGCATCTCTAGTAGCCAGTCTAGTATTTCAAGATAGATTCAGAGGGAGAGTGGTTTTCTGAAGGAAGCAACAGTAGCGTTAGGATATTGTGACAATATTCTCTTTGAAGGAAAGTATTGTTTGCTTGAATATTTTTCGCATCATGGGAAATGGTAGTGTTGTTCTAATTGTTGAATTTCTAATTGTTGAATAAGGGTCTATATTGAAACCCTAATCCTAGGGTATAACATCAATGCATATTTAGTCACGTCTGGAAGGAAGGAAAGATATAGGCAGAAGGTGAAGTCACATCTTTGTGACAAAGACACTATAAGTGCTAGACAATTTTTGACAGTTAACACTTTATGGAAAATTCTTGGGCATAAGAAGAATCATTGCATCTCTAGTAGTCAATCTAGTATTTCAAGATAGATTCAGAGGGAGAGTGGTTTTATGAAGGAAGCAACAGTAGCGTTAGGATATTGTGACAATATTCTCTTTGAAGGAAAGTATTGTTTGCTTAAATATTTTTCGCATCATGGGAAATGGTACATCATTGTAGACAACTCTCTAAGATCTATGCATCAGAATAGTAGTATATTGTTCCTGGAGAAGGAAGATAAATAGAAAATAGAGATGGATATCTTGAGTTGAGACACATATTGAAGGGAATCAATAAAGAAACCATGGCATCTAAAATTCCAGACCACTTTAGGCGTGTAATCATAAGGTATGTATGGCATATTTTTTGTTAAGGGTCCATCATGAATTATTGTGGGGTGTGTGGGAGTAGGGTTTGTTGGTAAAACTATTGATATAGGTATTGATATATGAAAATCGTCATTGGCATAAGTAAAAACCTTATTCATATGGAAAAGCTAACTATGACCCCTCAAAGAAGCCGAAAACCTTGGTATTTAGGGTTTGTGCACAATCGAGGGCTCATGTCTAGTAGTCATGGGTAAGGTTGATAAGTAATATATGAAACTCTTGGTCTAGGGTTGACACTTGAAATGTTGAGATTGCAACAAGATGATGGAGCTTAGTGAAAAGAGTCGCCTTCACTAAGTGGGCCCGCAGGCTATTTTTGGCGCAAGTCTATTTTTAGACTATGTCTATTTTTAGACATATGGATCATGTCTATGTTTATGGATGATTGATCAAGTTGGGAAAAATAGATGGACTTCTATTTTTGATGAAAGTGTGAGTGATCACAGTGTGAGTGATCAAGCCTATTTTTAGACTGGCTGTCAAAAATAGAAAAGTCAAATATTATTATCTCACAATAATATTTGGACTATAAACTTAATCTTATTCTCTTGGAGCACTTCAGTTTGAGCTACGGAAGTGGCACATGCAGCTGTCAGAATGAAATTCGTTTTTCTTATGAGTCAGTTGAGTTGTTGCATGCATGACTTCAGTTAGAACTCAAGTGAGTTGAGTTTAGTGGACTGGAGGTACAGTTGATGGAGTTGTGTTCAGTTTAACTTAGTTAAACTGGTTGTAGTTAGTCTAACTGCAGATAGACTAATGATGAGTTGTTAAACTAATTATTAACTCATAATACAACTAAAGAATACATCAGTTAACTCAGTTGCATGTCAGTGCATGTTCAGTTCAACAGGGACAGGTGGTAGAGAATCAGATTGCTATCAGTTGTGACTATAGTTGTGCACCAGATCTTGCACAATCAAGGGATTGAGTATGCCAATGAGTTTGCTCACGTATTTGGCCCGCATTTTAGCCTTTGCTCACGTCCACAAAGAGTGAGTGACTATTTTGCAGGTGAAAATCGAGTTTGGGAAGCAATTCTCATCAGTTCTTGAGCAGTGGAGGCAGGCAAGCAGTGGAAGAGATTTGGAGATCAAATCTGAGCTGTATTGTGTGTAACAGGTGGAGATACTTGTGAGAAGTATTATGCTGTGTAATGTTACATGACTCAATCATTAATATACAGATAGTGTGGGGTTTTTAGCGAGATGCTTTCCCCGTGATACATACTGTGTTAATGTTTGAATGCTCTTGATGTTTTATTGTTATTGATGCTGCTATATTCTTGATCAACGTAGAGGAGCTTATGTATTGTGTATGTTTTCCGCATTAGTACATGATCAGGATAATCTCCATTGAATATGTGTTAAATTATTCAAAATTTCTACATGGTATCGGAGCTAGATAATTGTAGAAAAAGTTTCTACATGGTATCAGAGCTAGATAATTGTAGAAAAAGTTTCTACATGGTATCGGAGCAGCTTGATTTGTAGAAGAGAATTTTACAGGATATCAAGCGAGGGTTGATCGGAAGCAGTTGAGTTGGTTGCTGGTGGAAAATCGAATTTGCAGCAGTGTTGTTGAAATGTCTTTCAACGGATTGCAAATGTTATTCCAAAGCAAGAGCGACCTCGCGCTCAAGGATAAACTCAGTAACAATAAAGGTGAGAATGGATCTTCATCAAAGGTATCTGATGAAGAGAATTGTGCTTTGGCTGCCAAAGCAAAGAAAGGGAAGAGCAAGAAAGCTTCTCAGTCTGGTGCGAAAGGCAAGAAGCAGGATATGTCCAAAGTGAAGTGTTTTCACTGTCACCAGCATGGACACTATGCCACAAATTGTCTGCAGAAGAAGAAGAACAAGCAAGCTGCTGGATCTGCAGGGGGAGAGGCTTTAGCTTCTCAGTTTGAGCTTGATTTTTCATTGATCGCATGCTTGGTTTCAAGTGTGATGGGATCAGTGTGGTTCCTGGACAGTGGTGCGTCTTTTCACATGACGGGAGATAGAGATTTGTTCTCTGATCTGGAGGACAAAGATCTTGGAGTGCACATCGAGATGGGCGATGATGGTAGATACAGTGCGACCGGTATCGGTACCATTTCCTTTGAGAGGGAGTCTGGTAAACCCTTTGTATTGAAGGAAGTCATGCATGTTCCAGGATTGAAGAAGAATCTCATCTCAGTGGCGATGTTAGAAGACAAGGGGTATGATGTTGTTTTCAGCGAGGGAAAGGCCTTCCTGCACAGCAAGACAACTGATGAGACCCGGAAGATAGGGGTTCGAGTGAGGAACCTTTATCAGTTGTATGTAGATGGATGCGCAGCAATGGCAGGCAAGGCAGAAGGATTGGTGAGCCGGGATGATGGCGAGTTGTGGCACAGGAGATTGGGTCACCTTCACCATGGAGCCTTGAAGATACTGCAGCAGATCACTATAGGGCTTCCTAAAGGCACACTTGCGCAGTCAGATCAGTGCAAGGGGTGTACTTTGGGGAAGTTTGTGAAAGCCACCTTTCACGAGAAGGATAGTCGCGCCACGACGATCCTTGAGAGAATTCACACAGACGTGTGTGGACCTTTCTCAGTTGCTTCGACATCAAAACACAGGTATTATGTGATTTTTGTTGATGATTTCTCTCGTAAGTGCTAGATCTTCTTCATGCAGAAGAAGAGCGAGACATATTCAAAGTTCTGTGAATTCAAAGCACTGGTCGAGAAGGAGTCGGGGAAGAAGGTGAAGGATCTTAGGAGCGATAATGGTGGTGAATACATCTCGGACGAGTTCAAGGATTTCTGCAAGGCAGAAGGGATTCGTAGAGAGCTCATAGCTCCCCATAACCCACAGCAGAACGGGGTAGCTGAGCGGAAGAACAGAACGATTGTGGGTGCTGCACGGGCAATGTTGCATGATCAGGGCCTACCCCTTCACTTGTGGGCGGAAGCATGCAATACAACAGTTTATGTGCAGAACCGTTGTCCTCATAGGATACTTGGCATGAGTACACCCGAGGAGGCTTATTCTGGTAAGAAGCCTGATCTTTCTCATTTGAGGATTTTTGGTGCTAACGTTTACATGCATGTGACGAAGGATGCCAGAAAGAAGTTGGAGCCGACTGCAGAGGTTGGGATATTTGTGGGGTACACTGATACGCCCCACAACTATCGTGTGTATTTGCCAGACAGTGGTAAAACTGTTGTGCGACGGGATATAAAATTTCAGGAGGAGAAAGCCATGAAGTGTTCGCTTGAGAGGGAGCTACACTTGCATGCAGATGAGGAGCTATTAGTTCCTAAGGATGAGCTTCAGGACGTGGATCAGCCACAGGACGAGGTTCATGGAGTGGAAGAGACCACTCATGCAGCGCCAACCATCAGAGGGCGAAAGCGCTTGACAGAAGCTGAGCGACTGGCTCAAGATGCAGAGAAAGTTGTAGGACCGCCTACAGCCCAACGCAGGCAGAGACAGTCACCTGATCGGTACACTGGATACATGGCTCTTATGAGCAAGTGTGTTGTGACTGAGCCATCCTCTTTCGAGGAAGCTGTGGAGGATCCCGCATGGGTAGACGCCATGGTGGAAGAGTATGATTCTATTGTCAGAAACAGTGCATGGGAGATTGTTCCTAGACCGGAAGGGAAATCAGTGGTGGGTTCGAGATGGATCTACAAAGTTAAGCAAGCAGCTGACGGGAGTGTGGAGAAGTACAAGGCAAGATTTGTTGCCCGAGGCTTTTCACAGATTGAGGGGATCGATTATGAGGAGACCTTTGCACCTGTCGCAAGGTATTCTTCCATACAGACGATTCTTGCTCTCTCAGCGCAGATGGGATGGCACATTCATCAGATGGATGTGAAGACTGCGTTCCTCAACGGAGTCATTGAGGAGGAGGTGTACATTGAGCAACCCGAAGGCTTTGAAGTCTTCAGCAGCGAGTCGCATGTGTGCAGGCTCAAGAGAGCGCTGTATGGGTTGAAGCAAGCACCACGTGCTTGGTACACACGGATAGACAGCTATTTCACAGGACTTGGATTCTCCAAGAACGAGGCAGATCCGAACCTATACTAGATTGTGGTGGAGGGTAAGTTGCTTATCATTGTACTGTATGTTGATGATTTGATTCTAACGGGTGATGAGCTGTTGATACTGTCATGCAAGAAGGATCTTGCTACAGAGTTTGAGATGAAGGATTTGGGCCTCCTTCACTATTTCCTAGGATTGGAAATATGGCAGCGCAGTGGTGGACTGTTTGTTTCTCAGGGCAAGTATGCTCGGGAGATACTGGAGAAGTTCAACATGCATGGCTGCAAGCCTGTTGATACTCCTCTTCCTGGAGGTTGGAGGAAGGAGGATGCCACTTCGGGAGAAGAAGTGGATGCCACTGTTTATCGACAGTTGGTGGGGTCGCTGATGTATTTGGTCAATACACGACCTGATATATGCTATGCAGTTAACCAGCTTTCACAAGCTATGGTTAAGCCTACCAAGCTCTTCTGGAAGGCGGGCAAGCATGTATTGAGCCACTTGAGAGGCACATCGGGATATGGATCTTGGTACAGGCAGGAGGATGCAGAGTGGGTAGGGAGCCCAACGGACAGAAAGAGCACATCAGGAGGGGTCTTCAGTATCGGATCGACAGTAGTTTCTTGGTACAGCAGGAAGTAGAGATTTGTGTGGATGAGGATGATCTTGGTCGGGTTTTTCGGGTCCAAGCACATCAGGTACCATCATATCAGAGATTGTGTGCAGCGGAGGATCATGTTACTTTCGTACATTCCAACGGAGGATCAGGATGCTGATATTCTGACGAAGGCTCTCACCAGGAGCAAATTCGAGTACCACCGAGGCAGGATAGGGGTTGCTGATAATCCATATCTTGTCGAGAGGGAGTGTTGAGATTGCAACAAGATGATGGAGCTTAGTGAAAAGAGTCGCCTTCACTAAGTGGGCCCGCAGGCTATTTTTGGCGCAAGTCTATTTTTAGACTATGTCTATTTTTAGACATATGGATCATGTCTATGTTTATGGATGATTGATCAAGTTGGGAAAAATAGATGGACTTCTATTTTTGATGAAAGTGTGAGTGATCATAGTGTGAGTGATCAAGTCTATTTTTAGACTGGCTGTCAAAAATAGAAAAGTCAAATATTATTATCTCACAATAATATTTGGACTATAAACTTAATCTTATTCTCTTGGAGCACTTCAGTTTGAGCTACGGAAGTGGCACATGCAGCTGTCAGAAGGAAATTCGTTTTTCTTATGAGTCAGTTGAGTTGTTGCATGCATGACTTCAGTTAGAACTCAAGTGAGTTGAGTTTAGTGGACTGGAGGTACAGTTGATGGAGTTGTGTTCAGTTTAACTTAGTTAAACTGGTTGTAGTTAGTCTAACTGCAGATAGACTAATGATGAGTTGTTAAACTAATTATTAACTCATAATACAACTAAAGAATACATCAGTTAACTCAGTTGCATGTCAGTGCATGTTCAGTTCAACAGGGACAGGTGGTAGAGAATCAGATTGCTATCAGTTGTGACTATAGTTGTGCACCAGATCTTGCACAATCAAGGGATTAAGTATGCCAATGAGTTTGCTCACGTATTTGGCCCGCATTTTAGCCTTTGCTCACGTCCACAAAGAGTGAGTGACTATTTTGCAGGTGAAAATCGAGTTTGGGAAGCAATTCTCATCAGTTCTTGAGCAGGTATTGAGCAGTGGAGGCAGGCAAGCAGTGGAAGAGATTTGGAGATCAAATCTGAGCTGTATTGTGTGTAACAGGTGGAGATACTTGTGAGAAGTATTATGCTATGTAATGTTACATGACTCAATCATTAATATACAGATAGTGTGGGGTTTTTAGCGAGATGCTTTCCCCGTGATACATACTGTGTTAATGTGTGAATGCTCTTGATGTTTTATTGTTATTGATGCTGCTATATTCTTGATCAACGTAGAGGAGCTTATGTATTGTGTATGTTTTCCGCATTAGTACATGATCAGGATAATCTCCATTGAATATGTGTTAAATTATTCAAAATTTCTACATGGTATCGGAGCTAGATAATTGTAGAAAAAGTTTCTACATGGTATCAGAGCTAGATAATTGTAGAAAAAGTTTCTACATGAAAAACCTAGGAATTCAGCCTATAGATATCATGGTACCCTAAATTCATAGATTGACATCATGTTTTTGTTATTGTATACTTTTCTTAGGTGTAATTGTCGATGAATGTTGCAGGTACAGGAAGTGAAGAAAGAAGGATGAGCATATCCTCTGTTTTGATAAGAATGATGGAAGGAGGGAATTTTAAGGACCCTTGGATCCTTGAACAGTCTAATGTATAAAGACATATTCATGGTATAATCATCGAACTGTGAATGCCTTAAGAGAATTAGCATTCAACTAGATGATATAAAGATCTTTCCGTAATAAGATGAGAAGGATCATCTTTGGATCCTCCTTTGTAATGTTATGGAGTGACTTCTTCAGCTTGGAAGAATGACCATGATGATTTTTATCAATTATATATGGTTTTGGAGCAGCCTTCTTAAAAATATTGTTGGTTCAGTTGCAACATGATGGATCTCATTCTGGAAATGAGGAGCAAGGCTAGATGACTAGTTGAGATGTGTTTTGCAGCAAGATGTTTCATTGCCTAACATTGGGATGTACAGGTTGTCTGCTTTAGAGAACGCTGAAATCAAGAAGCAGGTGCAGGAGTTGCTCGAGAAAGGGTTCATCAAGCCTATCACATCACCATGTGGGTCACCAATCGTTTTGGTGAGAAAGAAAGATGGCTCGTGGAGAATGTGCATTGATTACCGATCACTGAATAAGATAACAATAAAAAATCGTTATCCCCTTCCTCGCATAGATGATCTTTTAGATCAATTGAAGGAAGTTGTTTATTTCACCAAGCTGGATTTGCACAGTGGATACCATCAGGTCAGAGTTGCAGAGCAAGATGCATGGAAGACTGCTTTCAAAACAAAGCAGGGATTGTATGAATGGCTGGTTATGCCTTTTGGCTTAACTAATTCTCTTGCTACTTTCATGAGATTAATGAATGATGTACTCAAACCTTTTCTTGATGATTTTGTTATTATATATGTGGATGACATTCTGATTTTTAGTAAAACGTGGGAAGAACATTTAAAGCATGTTAAGCAGACATTAGATGTTTTGAAAAGAGAAAAACTTTATGTTAAACTCTCAAAATGTGAATTTGGCAAAACATCTCTAAACTACTTGGGTCATATAGTAGGGGGAAGTGAATTAAAAATAGATCCCTCTAAAGTGGAAATCATTGTGAACTGGCCTAAACTCAGGTCTGCTACAGAAGTGAGAAGCTTCTTAAGAGCAGCACAATATTGGAGGAAGTTCATTTCTAACTTTTCCTCAATTGCAGCTCCCTTACATGCTTTAACAGGATTGAATAAGGTGTTTCAGTGGGGAGGCAAACATCAGAAAGCCTTCAACACCTTAAAAGAGAAGATTAGTACAACACATATACTGGCACTGCCAGATCTACAAAGATCATTTGAGATCCAAACTGATGCCAGTGACGATGCCATGGGAGCAGTGTTGACACAACATAGTAAACCCATATGTTATCATTCTGAGACTTTTAATCCTGCAGTAGTTAACTATCCCACATATGATAAAGAATTGTATGCATTAGTTCAGAGTGTGAAAAAGTGGAAACATTACTTAATGGGCAAAGAGACAATAATACATACTGATCATCAACCACTTCAATATCTACACTCCCAAACTAAGTTGCAACAATCAAGACATTACACATGGATGGGTTTTCTACAACAATTTCATTTAGTCTTCAGATATAAAAAGGGCATACATAACAAGGTTGCAGACAGGTTATCTAGACCCATTATAAATGCATCTACCATACTTAAGCATAATTCTGTGCTCCATGAAAGCTACATAGAACAATATGCTCAGGATATGGACCTTAAAGATGTATATGCAACTTTGAGTCAAGGCAAAAGAGTAGAAGAATTGGACTATCATGTGAAGGACCGACTCTTATATCATTGTGGGAAACTCTGCATTCCACAAATTGAGAGAGTAAAGATAATTAGCGAAGCACACACTTCTCTGATATCAAGTCAATTTGGGGTAAGTAAAATAGTTGCACAGCTGCAAAGGTTTTGCTATTGGCCGAAAATGAATGAGACAGTTTCTAGATATGTAAGAGGGTGTGATATGTGTGTTAAAAGCAAGCCTAGCAACAGAAAACAAGGCTTGTACACTCCATTACCAATTCCTTCTCACCCTTGGGAAAGTGTTTCCATGGATTTTGTTGGAGGACTGCCTAAATCTAGGAAAGGTCATGGTTATCTATATGTTGTTGTGGATAGGTTCAACAAAATGTGTATTTTGATACCTTGTAATAAACAGATTATAGCTGAACAGACTGCAAAATTATTCTTTGAACATGTATGGATTCATTTTGGATTACCCACTTCTATTGTATCTGTTCGAGACACCTGATTTGTGGGGAAGTTTTGGTCGAGTCTGTGGGAACTGATGGACACCAAATTGAAGAAAAGCACAACTTTTCATCCACAAACTGATAGCCAGACAAAAGTAGTTAACAGGATAGTGATCCAGTTACTGAGAGGATATTGCAGCAAACATCCTAAGCTTTGGGATGAACACTTATGTTATGTGCAACATGCTTACAACAGAGCAAAACACTCTTCTACACAAAGATCTCCTTTTGAGACCTGTTTTGGTTTCACACCAAGGTCTCCTTTGGATTTTGTCTTTGGTAAAGATACCATGGTTGATGGACACAATGATGTGGACAAGGCAACTAGGTTCATTGAACAGATCCAGGAGATCCACCAGGCAGTACAAGAACAGTTGGAAAAGAGCCAGGCCAAGTATAAGGCTAGGCATGAAAATCATCAGATGGAGCATAGTTTTCAAGTTGGAGACCAAGTTTGGCTGTATATCAGCAAGGACATGATGCAAGGTGAAGGTAAAAAGCTAAAGCCTATCAGGTATGGACCTTTTAGGATACTCGAAAAGATTGGTGAAAATGATTTTTGCCTTGATTTACCAGCTTACATGCACATCTACTTAGTCATAAATGCAGATTGCTTGAGATTATTTAAATCTTCAATGATTGAGGACCCTGAAGAGTAGAGTCAATTGCCTTCTATTGATGACCTGCTACCTGAATATCTTAATGAATTGCAAGAAGACACAATGCTGGACAAGAAGGTGAGGATGATGCGCAGGGGAGATGTTGAGTACCTCAGAATTGGGCTCAAAGGTTCAAAGCCGAGCAGTGCAAAGTGGATTGAGATTGGACAAGTGAGAAAGCAATACCCTCACTTAGTCGATGCTTTAAAACCAAATTTTGGTGGTCCAATTTTTTTTTTCAGTGGGAAGGCCGTGATCCGAATTGGATCCATAAAGAACTGTCAAATAACCTTGACTGTATCAGGTCAGACAAATTTCTAAGAATTCCACAACAGCGATCAAAAACACCCTGAACGAGTGGTAATGGCAGCCAGTGTGGAACGATGAGGACCTCGGCCAAATTGCGCTAACCGAGGCCCATGGAGACTGCGCAGGAGGCCGAATTAGCCCCTGGGAGCCCCAGATCGGGAAAAGGAGGTGATTTTTGATGCGCGATTAGCGCTGGTCGTGCATCGCTGGGCGAACAGGGCTAAAATGGAGAGCCCCGAGCACTCGAACGCATGGGGGAGCTGGAGAACCGCGGGCGAAAGGCAAAAAGTGCTAAAAGGACAAAGGCGGGACCCACGCTTTGGAAACTGGCAGTATTGATCGGGGTGCCCTCAAATGGTAAGCAGTTTTGGAGGAAAGTGGAGCGATTCCACTCAACGATCGACGCATGGCAAGCAAAGGTGAGAGAAAACCACCGTTGATCGCGCGCTAACAGTTGAGCAAGTCAATCGCGCGAAATGTCGTATGGTGTCGGCTCTGGAGGCCCCAGATCGGATGGCTGAGATTGCGCCTGATGGGAGAAGCGGAATCGACAAGGGATTAAGCCGCATTTTAGAAGGATTTGAGGTCTGTTTGACCACCACGGTGGAGGAAGAACTCATTCCACGATGTAACCAAAGAAACGAATCGACGAAGCAGGCTAGCGTCGTTTAGAGGAGGACATGTGGCCACTCCCTAAGCGCTGATGATGACGTCGAACAGGTAACTCCAAGCGCAACTGCAGATTGCGAATCGGTGGAGGAGGAAGAGGAACCGAACATGCATGGGAGCGAATGGCTAAAAGCCATGAACAGAGACATAATACACAATCGAGGTCAGTCAGAGAGAATCCTAAGAGGAGAACGAGAGACAGAGAAACCAGAACCCCGAGAGGAGGACGGTACACAGAGAAAGAAGACAGTGAAGAAAAAGTAGAAGAAGACAAAGGGCCGAGCTGACCAAAGGCAACATCGAGCACCAAAGAGCTTGAGAGATTCAAGCCATCCCAGAGAGGATCTGTCTGGATTGAGCACCACATTGGGCTCTTTCCACTGTAGACCAGAAGGTCACAGAGCTGGTAGGAAAAACAGAGTCTGTGCACTCCAGTGGCTTGGGAAATCCAAGAACCACCCTGCCAAGCAAACCTGCTTCAGGAGAACTCACATTGAGTCCCTGCATTGTAATTCTCTGCTTAAGACACAATAAAATAAGGCCACCACTAAAAGCTGGACCGGAGATGTAGCCCTGGAGAATAGGGTGAACTCCTTATTAATTTCTTGTGTCTTGTGTTTGCTTACTGTATTTCTCTGCTGTCTTTCCATTTAATTGTCTGTGTATTGGCAATCTGATTGATCCGTTGCTTAAATAACATGGACACACACACCAACACATGAGTCTGTAATACCTTTATTCAATAAATCTTTAACTGATGTCACTCATAGGGTGATTATCAGATCAAAGATCTAGGGGGCTTGTGATATGAGAAATTTTGTTTTCTTGAGATAGAAAATTGTCTTTATCACATGGGGTTTTCAACCCATAGACATTAGAAAGGAAAAATGCCTCCACGGATCTAACTAGTTGGAATTGAAATATTAGCTATTTATAGGTTCTGAACATATTGATGATAGAGACCTTCAGAGATTTTTATAAGATAGTGATACATCTTGATTGGCCTTGAGCTTTAATTGCAATTTCTTGATAACTTCTTCCCCATTTGGAGGCAAGCATTTTAATTGGATCTGAGGAAGATTTAGTTCCTTGAACCATAAAAGATAGAGGCTTATATGATATCCACTTGTCTTTGAGGATCTATTTTTTTCCTTTTTAGTTGAGGCCCTTGATATTCCAAGAAATGAATTTCATTGAGAATAGAGGTTGGTGGAGTGATAAATCTTGAAGATAACCTTGATTCTACTCAAGTTAACCAATATTTCTCTTAGTTCTTTGAGAATGTGTTGGTTGTTTTTGAAACCTTTCTTCTTTTCTTCTTTATGGGATTTCGAAGATTCTTTTAAGGGTTTCATTTGTACCCTGAATGAGAAATTGTTGGTTTCTCTTCAACATCTTTTTTGAGCTTGAAATCAAGATTAGAGGATTGTATTACATAGGATTTTAACTTGATGTTCTAAGATAGTGCGTGGGTCCTTATCCTTACAGGATTTGGCAAGACTTCAAAGGTCCAATGCATCGAGATCCATGTCTTTTTCTTTATTTTTGTTCTGTTCATCCCCTAGATTTGTAATATGAACTTAATGAAGCATCAATTGCTCTTTTTTTTAGGGGAAGTAAGATTAGACTCAATGACAATCCCCAAGGTTCCATGTATGAAAAGATTGTATATTTTATGATCAGAAGGAGGAGGGCTAGAGGGATCAAATCCCTACTAAAAGAGGGTTGAAGTTGTAGTTTTTATTAAGGGCTTTTCCAGAGTGTGGCGACGGAGGGGGAGGCCATATGTTCCTTCACCTAGTGGAGGGGTTGGAAAATCCATTAGATTCTTTTAGATGATGAATCAGGTGTTGGATAGGAGTGAGTAAAAGGTCGTTTTGGTATAGATGTTTGTATTCATGGGAACAACGACATCGAACAATGATGTGATTGTAGTCAAGAGGATGTTTCCAGAGATCGTCTTGGCACTAAATGCTAATTAATTCAGGAAGCAGTTTAGAAATATTCATGTAAACACAGATGTGGACATAAGAGATATATCTATCTTGTTTTCTGGCTTTAGAGGCATTGACAAAATGTCCCATGGAGTTGCTAATGCCTACTAAGATTTATTATTCCCAAAACTCTTGGGGGAATGAGTACATTCATATCCATACTGAGGTAGTTATGAAGTCCTCCTTATCGAGGATGAAGCGATTTGTCCATATGTGTAGAGAAATCTTGGCTTAGTTGAAAAACAATGGGAATTTCTCAAAAATCTACATTCTTTCCCTAAGCTGGCAAAAACAATAGTGAAGAAGCCTTTGACTCCTAGATCTACTTTGATTTTGCCTTTTGGTTTCCATTTTTATTGGATTAACAAAGTGAGGTATTTTCTGAGGGCGAAAGCCCTAGAAATTTGCATATGAGAGCATTATCTCTCATATATTGGAAATAATCGCTAATACGAGTTGAGCGGATCTCAAATTTAGGATCCATTGTTGTTAAGAAGACAACTTCTTGGTAGTCTTCACGTGACTTTGCCATTGGAGGGACAACCGGTGCTTTGAGTCACTTCATTGTGGTTCGTTGATATATAAGACTAGGGTGTCGTCAACCCTAAGATGGGAATTAATTTCTTATAACAACATTTACTTACAGCTATATTACTATTAAAGAGGGAACTACTCCCTCCCATAATGTTTACCATGAGCAAAGATTGTAAGTTCAAAACAAATGCCAATAAGACATTAGAGTTTCTTTAAAACCATAACACAATTCTTTACTATTAAAAAAACATACCTTAATCTTTAAATCACATTAATATTAATATGAAAGATTAAAATTATTTGTTTAATATGTTATTTTTATTATACTAAAGATTATAGTTATAAATAAAAATATTTTCATAAATATTATTTAGTTGATTTGATATTTTTCATTAAAAAAATTTTAAGTTGTTATATTAATTATAAATACAAAATCTTAACATATAATAATTTAATTGTTTTTAAATTAAAAATATTATTTTTATTATTTTTAATTACTTTTTCCGAAACTCACTAACCATGAAAACTATTAAACTACGCATTCTCTTAGTCTCTATAAAATCACAATGGAAGTTCTATTAAACTACGCATTCTCTTATGAAGTGAAAAATATACATATTGTAAAAAAGATTATTTTTCTTTAAAATAATAAGATTCACTTTTCAAGACCAAATCATATAAAACATAACATATTTCTAAATAAAGTTATACATATCATTCTATATTTATATTTATATTTATTTTAATTTTAAATTTATTAAATTTCAAGAGATCAAATTTTCTGAAATGCAAACATTTTCCTGGAATATATATATATATATATATATTAATTAAAAAAAAATATATAATTATAAATATAAATAATTATTAAAAAATAAATTTTTTTTTTTGACATTTTTTTAAGTAATTAGCTATATATTTTATATAGATAAATTATTATACATTAGGGTTTTTTTAATCCATAAATATATATAAAATAAATAAATATAAAATATAAACATAATTTCATAATTATGTAATTGAAGTGTATATATTTTAATTTAGTTGAAAATTGTTTTTATCTAAAATAAAATAAAATAAATCCTAAAAAAGTTAAGAATAAGGTAAATACTTTTTCAAAAAAACCTTTCATTGTTCAAGCAAGTGTGTTATGTCTCAAAAGGTTTTATATACCATTCAATTTTAAAATTTTGATCACAATTATAATTAAACATGAAATAATAAATATGAAAATTTTTAATTAAATATTTAAAATATCCAACTATGTTAATTGTTAGTGTGATCCTAGTATAATCTTTGATGATTCTAAAAACTTGAATACTAGTAAAATATAATTTATTAAACCATAAACTAGTCCCACAAATAATAAACATATAAAAAAATATACATTCTAAAACAAATTTCAATATTTTTCTCATATATCCTTAGATTAAGGGATTATCATGTATACACCCCTATGTGGGCCCACTCGAAGGGGCCTCAATAGCAAGAAACTTGGACCAATGAATTGGCAAAGAGACTTCAACTAACTAAGCTAAGGGACTATCTATAATTAACCTAACATAACCAACCTAAAACAACAATGTTTTCTGACAGACACTTCATAATGGTGTTCCAAGAATCTCAACCTAACCAAACTCCTCTTTGTTGCAATCCCATAATTAAATCATTAACCAACTCTGCCTCTCCTATCTCATCAAGGATAGATTCTCATAAGAGCCCTACTCAAAACTTTAGAGTTATTAGGTCCCTTGAAGAGGAAGCTTCTATTCAATACTATAACTCCCCAATTAAATTCATAGCCCTCTCTGGCCGCTCATTTTCTCCATTCATTGAAGGTTTTGACTTGGAAACTTTAGCTCAGGACTATCAGAGCGGATTGGAACCTCTATGAATCAAGCAATCCTTTTTTGTTGATCCAAGATATGCGAATTGGGGGGAAATTTTCACTACTAGAAAAAAAGGGGCCAAATATAAAAGAAATAAATTGCAAACTGCACTATGGCTCCTTCAAATCTCTTGGATCAATTTAAATATCCTTTGGTGGGGAAGACAATATCTTCCCTTGATCCATCATCCATCATGGTTGGGCATCTTGATGTCGCCCTTTCAGTGCCCTAGGTCCTTAGAGCGATGTCACCCATGCTGCCATATCTAGAATGAACATAATGCCCCTTAGCATTCAGGGCCTAGGTTCAGTCCAAAAAGGAGAGCCCTCAAAAGCATCATACTGATTCATAGTCTGGGCATTATAATTTTACAAGTATAATGCTTAGCAAGGAAAATACCTGGGAACTTCTTCTTCAATTACATCCCAATTGGCATGTTTGTGCTACTAGTGCCTCTTGGTTGTTTGGAGGTTTAGTTGCTCAATGGAATCCTGAAATTTTCCGTTTTAAGGATTATAAATCCGCAACAGGAATTCTCCTCTCAGGATTTTGGATAGGGATCCCTTATAGACTTCATATAATCAATGTTTATGCTCCATATCAAATTCGGAGGGAACATTGGATACAAGTTGAAAATATTGGTAAATTGGATTTGGACTCCATGATTCTAGCAGGAAATTTTAACCCCACTCTAGAGAATTCAGAGGTCTAGTAAGAAGAGTATCCCAGACTCTCTTGCAACACATTTCAAGGATCTATTCTTCCAGAATTGTTTCATAGACATTAGGCCTGGAACAGTTGGCTCAACATGGAGGAATGGCAGACGGGGATCTCAAGGCATTTCAAAAATACTTGACTGCTTCTTGGTGAAGAAATGTATAGCTAACCATCTCACTAAGTTGAGCTCATGGATTCTTCCTTCAGAAATATCTAATCATTTTCCCATCTTTTTGGTCTGGATAGACATAACAAAGGGAAGCTTGCTCCCTTCAATTTTAATCATTTTTGGTTGAAAGATCAGGAATTCACCTCATTGGTCAGTGATTTCTGGATAAAATACAACCTGAGTACAAGCAATTTGGATATAGACAATATTTGTCTCAAGCTAAAAAATCTTAAACAAGTGGTTCGAAGTTGGGCATGTCATTAGAAAATTTCCAAGATTAGAGAAATTATCCAAATAGATGCTCAAATCAAATCTTTGGAAGACCCTTTTTATACTGACGACTTCTCTTAGTCTTCCAAACATAAACTAGCAGAATTGAACAGGGAAAAAAGACAAATACTCTTGCGTCAAGTAGGGGAATGGCAACAAAAGAGTCACCAGATGTGGGTCGATGAAGGGGATAAAAATACCATATATTTTCATAGGCACACTTCTAGGAATCAACAAAAAAATTCTATCTCGCAAATCATGAATGATGCTGGGGAAATTCTTTACGGACAAAATGAGATTCATTAAAGAAGCATACAAATACTTTCAAACCTCCCTAAGAGTTAGAGATTCTCCTTCCTCCTAGAAATATATGGACTTTGTTTCCCTATACCCTCAAATGGTTGACCCAGATATCTGCTCCCTCTTGGAATGCTTAGTTAACAAAGACGAAATTCTACTAACTCTCAAAGATTTGGCTAGGGTTAAGAGCCCTGGTGTAGACGGCTGGACTGTTGAACTATTTCTCCATTTTTAGGAAATCATGATTGATGAAATCACAAAATTAGTGGAGGAGTCTAGGAGATTTGGCAGAATTTTTGGGGCAGCGAATGCAACTTTTATAGCCCTAATCCCAAATTCCATGGATCTGGTCTCCTTCTCAGGTTTTCGTCTGATTTCTCTCTGCAACATAATATATAGAATTATTTCCAAAATAATTGTCATCCGATCCAAACCAATGCTTTTCAAATTCATCTCTCCGGAATAGTTTGGCTTCCTTTGAGAAGCACCATATTCAAGATGCAGTGGGCATTGCTCAAGAGTGCACTCATTCCATCAAAACTTGATATATTGATACATGTCTGATAAAGATCGACCTCCATGGGGGCTTCACTTAATGAACCTTTGACATATCACGTGTGTTCATAGCATGATAAACAATGCCCCTAATTGACTACATATTGGAAAATATTTCTAAATATCACATTATTTAACCCCTTAACAATACGAACCCAATACATCTTCCCAATTTAAAAAACCCCTACTTTCACTATATATTGTAGGTATCCATTTTTTCATTAACAATTTTTATACCCCTTTATATTTTTCATTAACTTTTAGCTCTATTTTTTATACCTGTCATTATAAAACCCCTTTACCCCTATTATATATTTAATATATTATGTCATTTTTTCCTCAATATATATCCCCCAATATGAATGCACGTGGTATGGTATTGCTCCTCCAGTGAAGTCCCCTGTGTCGATCTCTCTAAATCATTTGACCGTGTCAACTGGGAAATCTTATGGATGATCCTGTCAAAGATTGGCATTGACCTGATCATGTCAGATTGGATAAAGGCATCTATCTCTTTGACGAATTTTTCCATCCTAATCAATGGAAGTACCACTGATTTATTTGTTGCATCGAGAGGCCTTCGACAAGGCTATGCCCTATCTCCCCTTATATTCCTATTAGTTATCGACGACCTGAGAAGAAGCATTCTTGCAGCAAGGATACAAGATAGATTCTCTAGTTGCCGTATAACAACAAACATTACACTTTCTCACCTAATGTTCGCTAATGATTTGTTGGCCATTAGAAAATCAAACATTAGTGAGTGATTTGTTGCACGACATTCTCCTCAATTTTGGATAGGTAATGGGACTTCTCATGAACAAAGATAAATATGTTTTGATATCATTAAATCACGAGGGGGAAAGAATGCAAAAAATTATTGCGATGTTTGGAGCTCAATCCATTCCTTTGGATGGGGGTTTCATTTATCTTGGTTTTACCCTGAAATCGTTAGGATATGGGAACAATGACTGGTGTTGGATGATTGATAAACTGGAGAAGTGACTATCTTCTTAGTCCCATAAATGGATTTCCTTAGGTGGAAGGCTCATCCTTATCAAATCATTTTTGCAAAGCACATCAATCTATTGGATGCATATTTAGAAAATCCCCAAGGATGTCATTCATAATATTAATAGAATTTATTCTCGATTCCTTTGGGATGGATCTCATGGAGATCATAATAAAACTCATCTTTCTTAGGTTGGATATGTTGTTTAGGCCTGTTGATGTCAGTGGCTAGGGTCTCAAAAACATGGAAAATTTCAACCTGACACTTCTTCTAAAGTATCTATGCAGGGTTGTCAATGGTAAAGGACTTTGGGGAAGGATTATTAAAGAAAAATATCTCAAAAACAAGGACTTGGCAGGGTGGATATGAGATAGTGCTCCAGTGTCGGTAAAGATATCTTAATCATGGAGAAGTTTTCTCCTATCAAAAAATTGGTTCCTAGCTAATTTGTCTTGGAACATTGGCAATGGATTGTCTGCAAAAATTGGTCTTGACATCTTTTCTGGTATGGAAGGTCCTCACTCCCTTTATTTTCCTCTGATTTATTTTCTCCATGGTGTGAATATTCAGGTGCTCAAAGATATAATAGTCTTTCCTGAATCATGTACCTATACAACGCATCAGTTGGATTCCTAATCGCTAAACATTCTGACACATCTAACTCCTGAATGGTCATAGTATATTCAGAGTCTAGAACTATCTGGGATCTCTCTATCACATGAGGAGGACAAACTAAATTGAAAGCGAGGATTTCACAAAGGATAAATAATTTTTAAAGAAGTATATCATATCATGATCAACAATCATATTTGGACCTGTCCTTTTTATGGCTAACCAAGTCATGGCGCTCGCAGGTGCCCCTGAAGCTCAAATTCTTCTTATGGTTGGTGGCTCATAATCGAATATTGACTTGGGATAACCTTCCTAAAAGGGGTTTCCTGGGCTCTAGACATTTCTTCCTTTCCAGGGATCATGGTGAGGAGGTCTCACACCTTTTCATTCTTTTCCCATTCTCCAAATTGATTTGGCTTGAAGTGCTTAGTCTTCTTGATTCCATCACTCTCCTAGTCTGGACTTACATCCCTGATTGCCTCCATCACTGGTTTTTTGTGCATAAAAACCTCAGGTCCCTTCCCTTTTTTCTCTCGTGGGGCATTTGGAGATCTTGTAATGCCCTTATATTTGATTCTATTCAACCATCAATTTTTAGAATCAACTCTTATAATGTGGCTTACTTTAAAGCTCTTCTAATCCCTCCTCACTTCGACAACCCTCCCGCTCTTCTATTGATCTTTGGACCTCCTTTCCAATTAGCTTCTTTGATGGAGCCAAATATTTTGGGGTATGTGGTTGTGGCATGGTCATTTATCTAGAACCTGTTCATTTCTTCAGATTCTTTTGGTTCAGTGGAAAGGGATAGAATACCAGGGTTGAGCTTCTGGAATTATGGGGCACTCTCTTATGTGCTTCTCGGATTGGATTGAAAAACATTATCATTTTTGGGGAATCTAAAGTTATTATTGATTGGGTCAGCAACCGTTGTAATCTTCAGCCTCCGACCCTTCTCACCTGGCAATAGAGAATCAGAGCTCTATCACCGTCCTTTCATTATATCTCCTTCTCCCACATTTATTGTGAGAAAAATAGGGAAGATGATGTTTTGTCTAAATGTGGATGCTCTATTGCTCTGGGATTGATTCACTTCTAGGAATTCAATCTGGATTCCCTTATACGCTTGGGTCTAATCACCTCCTAACTCTTATCTTTTTGCTCCATTTTCGATTTAGGTTTCCTGTCTTCGACTCTCAGTGTTCTTGATGGGGTTGTCTCTTTTGTTTCTCTTTGCCTCATGTTTCCATCTCCTTATGTTTTCTCTATTCCTTCTTGAACAGATTTCAGATGTGGAGTTGGTTTTGTTTTGACATAATTTAACTGTTGTTTAGGATCTATTATTTGTCTCTTTTTTCTTTTCTCCTATAACAGATGTTACTGGGATTTTTATGTTGGTTTTGTTTTGACATAATTTAACTGTTGTTTAGGATCTATTATTTGTCTCTTTTTTCTTTTCTCCTATAACAGATGTTACTGGGATTTTTATGTTAGTTACTTCTCAAAGTCTTTTTTCCTTAGGATATTTCTGATGTAATCCCTTGTCCATCTTTCTTCTCTTCTTCTTTTCTGATCTCTGTGATGTTCTCAAGAATTGGGGATTATAGATTCACGCATCTGTAACCATCCTTTGTTTTATTAATATAATATGGTGTGTTTTTTCCTCTTGATGAAAAAAACCATTTACCAAGAAGTAGCATGGAGAAAAGTTTCAGACCAACACTTCATTGCAATTTACTAAGGAGTAACATGTTTAGAGACTCAATTGAGAAAAGTAAGACTGTAGCCTTTCCATTCTCTCATCTTTGCGCTCAGCCGATGCAACATAAAGAGGCTTGCTGAAAACGATTTTCCTATTCGTTTCTACGAGAGCTCGAGCTGCTTCATAAGGAGATGAGAAGTCAACAAATCTGAAACCCTTACTGTATCCATGGTTGTCCCTCATTACCTTGCATGAAGTGATTGTACCGTACACATAGAACAACGCTCTCAACTTGTCATCATCAATGTTATCATCCAAATGTTTCAAATAATGATTTGAAAGCCTCATCTTCAATAGTTTTCCAATTCGCTTCCTCATTTTAGATGTTCCAATCTCACCCAAATAATACCTCAAATCCTCATATTCTGATTAATTATTAAAAAAAGAATTATTAAGCTCGATATTTCTATTTTCTTGGACTCGCTCCTGCTCTTTTATGAATGGACCAACAAAAATTCTATGTCATTAATAACCATAACATTCAAATTTTCTATTGCATTTTGAGTTTCTTTTTCATGTTCAAAAAGCACAAATCCATATCCTTTAGATTGCTCTGATGCATTTTTTGCAATCTTACAAGAGAGAATGGTTCTGAACACAGAGAAAGAATGATAAAGAGGTTTACAGTCTATTTCTCTGTCAAAATTCTTAAGGATAGATTTCTATATTGTCGCACATTGATTTTGACTCTTCTATTGTTCTACTTCTATTGTCAACATGTAGTCCTTACTGCCAAAAGAGATGTTGGCTTTCTTTGAGTCTTCATGATGAAATTTCTTATACATGAACATATTGAATGCAACTGAATTCTTCCTCTAGAATTATGTGTAGACAACTTCAACGACTCTTTTCCTTCAAGAATATATGCTCCCTCTTAACCTCGATCTTCATGAAAAGAATACAATTTATGAATCCCAATAATCTTCTATTCTGAAAATGCTAATCTAACTTCCATCTTATAAACAAGAAAAAAAAAACCTCGCACATGCCATATTTTTTATTCTTATTAATAATAGAGGCCCCCATATTATTTATTCTTATTAATAATAGAGGTCCTTGTTTTTTTTGTCCTTGAGTTTCTTTTTGGCTCCTTCATCTTCAGTTGTTAGTGGTTCATTTCTTTCCTTCCTTTTGTTGCTTTTATAGTTCTTAGTATTCTTAGAACAAACCCTCTTGATATGTCCATATTCATGATAACCATAACATTGAACTTTGGACATATCCTTATTTCCATGAGACTTGTTGTCATTATTTTTTTGATGAGATCTAAAATTTCCAAATTTCCCAAACTTCTTTTTCGAACTTCTTGCAAAATCTTGAGAGTTTTCATTATTGGATTTGTTATCATCTTTATCCTTCATCCTTGTTTCTTCTAGAATACATAGAGCCCAAAGTTCTTCAAAAGTCGAAGTATCCTTTCTTGCATAGATACCTCCTGCAAAACCATCCCAAGCTGGAGGTAGAGCATTGATTACATAAGTGATTAGTTCAGAGTCAGATATGGTTTCTCCAATCCCTTGAAGTTGACCTTTGATTTTTCATATTTTCATAAAGTATGAATCCACATCCTCTTCTTTTGACAATCTTGTTCGATAGAGTTGATTTCTTAGAGATATATTCTGGCCGGTATTGTTGACGGAATATTAATTTGACCAATTTTTGATAGACTTCTTTGGGTCAAGACAACTCTGAAACAAAAGAGATAAGATGGTCTTTAATAAACTCAAATAGAATCCTTTGAGCTCTAATTTCTCCCATATTGTATTTGGCCACTTCTTGAGCATTTTTCGTATCTAGTGGTGGAATTATCCCTTTAACAAATTGCATAATTTAATTTTCTTTGAAAAATATCCCTTCAACAAATTGCATGACTTCATTTGCATGATCTCATAAGAATGAGTCTTTTAGTCAAGTTGCTGAGCTCACTTGCAGGTGGTGTTAATCTGTAATGGCGGCTTAGTCTCACCCCTCATTCCAACACTTTTACTGCAACTTGATCTTTCAATTAACCAACGTGTGTGTGTGTGTGTATATATATATGAAGTGATAGAATTGTTATGGATATAACAATTCTAAAGTCACTTTATAATATTATGAATTTATGTAATAAGAAGATTGCATATGTGTCTATATATTAATATAAAAATAAATAAATTATTATGTGAATTATAAATATAAATTTTGATATGTAATCATTTTACAAAATTGAAATTATTAATTTTATTAATTAAAAAGAAAAATTATTAA
The DNA here is from genome assembly GCA_031772625.1 of Pinus tabuliformis. Classification (NCBI taxonomy): domain Eukaryota; kingdom Viridiplantae; phylum Streptophyta; class Pinopsida; order Pinales; family Pinaceae; genus Pinus; species Pinus tabuliformis. The sequence continues at coordinate 516,698,313 of CM062808.1, read as the reverse complement.
ATCCCATATTTTTTTATTCTTCATCAACTCAGAATGGTCACAATGGAAGTTGATAAAAATATATACGTTATAGAGTTCTTTACTTTTATTGAAGACTCTAAGATTCATTCCAGAAGACCATATTATGTAAAGATATATTATATTTTTATTTTTACTTACATTCCAGAAGACCATATTATGTAAAGATATATTATATTTTTATTTTTATTTTTATTGAGCTGAGAGGCTCATTCTACAAGCTAGTGATGTGTAACTATGTTTGTCCCTCTTAAAATAAAAATAAAATATTTTCTAAATACAAAACAATGTCGACTATAGTAAAAAAAATAATAAAAAAAAAAATATGCTATCATATTTAATTAGTTGTCCATATGATTAGTTGTCTATACGACCTCATGTAAAGTACTTAGAAAATAAAAATAAAAATGCACTCCAATTCTATAGATTAAACATCATAAACTCAAGTTTTTAAAAAATGTGTGCCAAATTTTGGTTAAAATTAACTAGAAAAAATGTGAGTAAGATATTTAAACCTCATACTTTTCAAAAATATTTTAACACGTGATATCAACAACATATATATCTATATATGGAAGAAAAAAAAGTTAAAAAAAATTATTTTTAATGTTATAGAGAGTAAAATATCTAAGGTGGGTTATGAATAAAATATTTTAATATTGACATATACTTAAAAATTTATTAATTATAAAAAACCAGTTTAATAAAATGGCTCAATGCACATGTTATGTAATATCTATAATGTTCAAAAATACAATGCAAACAATACAAATTACACATTGCTTTTTGCACTCTAAAATAGGTTTACACTTAAAAAAAATTGATCCCTTTTAGCTCCTTAGCTCATGTTATATCTGTGGTTAAGAGAGATCTATGTTGGTTGAGCCAAGAGGCTCATTCTAAAGCCCAGTGTGAAGGCCATATGTAAGTATGTTTGTCTCTCTTAAAATAAAATAAAATATTTTCTAAATAGAAAACAATGTCCGTTATAATAAGAAATAATAAAAAAATATGCTATGCATATTTAATTAGTTGTCCATATGATCTCATGTACTGTAATTAGAATAAAAAAGAAGAAGTCATAAATGCACTCCAATTAAACGACATAAACTCAAGCTTTTAAAAATGTGTGTTTAATTTTGGTTAAAATTAAGAAAATATGTCGTGAAAATACAATTTCTTCTATAAGTTATACTAAACCAAAAACAAATATGTGAGTAAGATGTTTAAACCTTATACTTTTAAAAAATATTTTAACACTTGATATCAACTTTATATATATCTATATGTAGAAAAAAATGTTAAAAACAAATATTTTAATGTTATATAGAATAAAATATCTAAAGTGGGTTATGAATAAAATATTTTAATATGAATTAATATTGATGTATACTTAAAATTTCTATTAATAACAAAAATCCACTTTAATAAAATGGCTCAATGCACATCTTATTCAATCTCTATGACGTTCAAAAATACAATTTAAACAATAAAAAATTACACATTGCTTTTTGCACTCTAAAATATGTTTAAACTTAAAGAAATTTGTATATCTGTGGTTAAGATAGATCTATGTTGGTTCTACAACCCAATATGAGGGGATGTGTGAGTTTCTCAGTTTGTTCGTGCCACTTTAAAATAAAAATAAAAAATAAAAAATATGTTATAAATAGAAAAATAATGTCGGCTATAATACAAAAAAATGAATATGAACTATTTGAAGATCTATGTCAAATAATTTATGTCTATATCAACTTCAAATATATCCATATATAGAAAAAATTGTCAAAATAAAATATTCTAATGTTGTATATAAAAAATATTCAATGTGGGTTATCAATTAAATATATATTTAAAAGTATATTAATATTAAAAACTATTTTAATTTGGGTAAAATGTCTCTATATACAAGTTATGTAAATTTTTTTAATGTTAATTATGTATATATTATATATCATTTAAAAAAAATGTATGTATGGTGAAAAAAATAAGTTTTATGATTAAAACGTTTATTTGATTCTAGATATATTTTATTTAGCATTCAAAAATACAATTTAAATAATGAAAAATAAATCTATATTAATATATGATAAACGAAACAAAATAATGTATTAATATATATAATAAGAAAAATATTTTATTAAAAAATTATTATTTTATTATATTATATATGAGTTAACAACATTTTCTAATGGAAAGATTTTTCTTTGAACGATATTTGTTGGAGAGTATTTAGAGATATATTCTATATTTCCTCAATCAGGATCTGCCCTCAATAAGGATTTGGGCTTTGGGTCCCCCACCTCTCCATTTTTTCTTGGGGGGGAGGTTCCTCCCTCCCATTAATGATCCGATGCTCTCTCTTTTGTGTTACTTTTTATCTCTGCTGATTTAAATTATTTTCCATATTGAAAAGTTTTGATTTTAATAATTATATTTAATATTTATAAATTTAAAATTAAATATATAGTTTAATTATAAAATATGAAAAAGTTTTATAAAATATATAAAAATAAAGATAATTTTGATGATGATGATGGTGGTTAATTTTTAGGAGATCAATCTTTGGTCTATCGGACGGAAAGAAACGAACTATTTAGTTTGATTTAAGATTTTATTCATATGCTCAAAAAGCTTGGAGAGAAGCCTTCTGAGCTCATTGTAATTTTGACATAGTAAAAGGATAGGAAGGTCAATATTGCAACAAAGATTTTAAAATTGAGATCTAATGTGGTTGTACGCGGGGCACTCTAAGAGGAAGTGATTTTCATCCTCGATGTTCGTATTCTCACAGAGATGGAAGAACCTTTCCATCCATGGTGTTTTAGGAACTGTCCAACATCCCATTTCACTATGGAGCTCATGAGAGTTCGTTATAATCTTGGCTATATTAATTTTCTTCTTTGAGCTAGTTAAAACAGAGAGATGCTTTTGATCTTCTAGGGTGGGGTTGATGACCTCCTTATAATATCTTAGTTTTCTTTTAGCCGCTAAATCTTTCTCACACCACATTTTTTCTTTGAACTTAGAAGTAAAAATATTTTTAATGTTATTAATGTTTTGCAATGCAACATTCTCGTCGATCTCCCAAAGGTTTAACCAGGCCCTAGTGCCTTTATACCAACCTCGCCTGAGCCTTAGGTGGTTTTGGCTGGAATTTAAAGCTAGTTTAGGAAGTCTATGGGCTCCTACATTATTGAGTTTGTGCTTGTACAATAGAAGCTTAATCATAGCTAGGCTCTCGATAGGGGAAAGACCCTCTTTTATAAGGAGAATAGGATAGGGCGTGTTGCTTTTAATTTTGAGGTTATACGTTATAAAACGCTTTTGGATTTGCTCAATCTTTCTCTAGGATTCTCTAGAGATGCTACAACCCCAAACCTCACATCCATATAAGATAACCGGAGTGACTAAAGTTTCAAAGAGGAACTTCTTTCTATCCCACATTACGAGGTTTGCCATTTTATGATTATTTTCAAGACCAAAATAAGCTTTCCACCCCCCATTAATCATTTTGTCAATGCTATAGTTCCAGTTGAGCTTGTGATGAATATCAATTCCTAGGTACTTGTAGGAAGACACTTCCTCCAAGTTACTATTGTCATACATAAAATTAGCGTAAGTGTTCTTCTTGGATTTGATAATCATAACTTTTTTTTTGTCAGTGTTAACAATCATACCCATGGTAGAGCAGAAATCCTTAAGAAGTCTAAGTTGCTTATCAAGATCAGATGGGCACCTTGCAAGAAGAACGATATCGTTAGCGTAGAGAAGGATGATGACTATCCCAGCTAAGATCGTGTTAGCACATCCTGTTTCATCTAAACAACCTTCTAGCTTGTTGATGTAAATGCCAAATAGGGTAGGGGAGAGGGGGCAACCTTGTTTAACTCCGATATTACACTTAATATCTTTCGACCACCCCTCCTTGCTCTTTAACTTGGCAGTTACATTCTCGTATAACCTTATAGCGGCAGCTCTCAACTCAAAAGGGACCTTTAGCTCTTCTAATCTATTCCATAGGTTGTTTCTAGGAACTGTATCGAAAGCCTTTCTAAAGTCCACAAAGCAACATAAAAGATTGGATTTATCATTGCGACATTCCTCAATAATGATCCTAAGCGTAACGAAGTGGTTCATTGTTGAGTACTGCGTTCTAAAACCCGCTTGGTCTTTAGCTCGCTTACCTTCACTTTCAAGCCATATGCTCAACTTTTTTTCCAAAATAATACCATATAACTTGGCTAGAAAATTTTAAGTAATTTTAAGTTTATTTTATAATAATTAAATAGAAAAACAATACTATTAATAAAAGTTAATTATAAATAAAATTTAAATATCTAAAAATGATTTCAAATTTTTCCTTTTATTTATATTTATAGAAAATTTAATCACAGAGTTAGCATTTTTCAAAGGTAACCTTTTAAAAAAACCTTTGATGGCTCCTCAGATAATTTCCCTCGTACAGAATTTTTTCCAAACATAATTGTAGGAAAATCTTTTTAATGAAAATCATTATTTTTTTTTTAAGATAATCTTAATATAACTTATATAATGAATTGGTAATGTTTTCACATATAAAGAGTTGTTAATGTTTTTTTTAATAAATTTGTATATAATTCATATAATGAGTTGTTAATGTTTTTTTAATAATTTTGTATGCAATTCATATAATGAGTTGTTAATGTTTTGGCCTGATTTAGTTGAAATTTCTGATTAATTATAATTTTAACATAGTTTCTTATAATTTAAGAGAGTTGGTTTTAAGGTTTAAAGACTGGCTTAAATGTATGTGATTTTTTTTAAATATTAATATAAATTATTTTTTTTTTCCACTGGAAAAATCCGTAATATTTCATTATAAATATGAAAGATTACATATGTAGATGCTTTGTCGCATATGCCAAACTGTTCAGTGCATTTTCAAGATATTTGCAGATCAGTGCTGTATATCTGTCTGTTACATTTACAAAAATTGTGCAAAAATGGTGCCATTTAAGGCAAACCTCGATCTATTTACATATATATCATATTGTGCAGTCAAATAACAAAAAAGACTGATTGTTAAGTCGCTTGTAGACCCGCAGTAGGATATGACGGGTCTATATATGGCCGATGGTGGTATTTCTGCTCCTGCTGTTCCAAAGATTCAGTGATTTCCCATAAGCCATTTTCCATCACCGCGGCCTCCTTGGAAAGCTTGTCAGCAGTCTGGTTATGTTCTCTGTATATATGAGATATGTGAAATGAGTTAAAAGCCGCCATTAGTATAAAGACTTCATCTAGCAGTGTATTTAGAGTGTGTGAGTGACATGTAGTAACTCTATTGACCCAATTAACGACAATCTGAGAATCTCCATAGATGTTGATGCTGGTGCAATGATGGCTGAGTGCAAAATGAAGTAAGTGGCGGAGAGATATGAGCTCAGAGTAATTGTTTGTGCCAGCCCCCAGTCCTACTTTGATGTGATAGAAGTGCCTCAATGATTTGTGTATAATGATGCCCCCTCCGCAGCCATGTTCGTTTGCAGCCCCATCGAAGAAAGCCCAAGGTGAGCTCATGTCGATATTGGGAGGAGGGGTCGGCCGTCGCTGTTTTGGGGGAGGGGGATTCGGTAGTTCGTTATATGCTGTAATGATACCAGCTTCAACGAGAGGCCATGTAGGCTCCCATCCATCGAATATCATTCTGTTCCTAGTCTTCCATATAGACCAGTTTACAATGATCGGAAGGTTTACAAATTTCGAACCACGGTGTCTGTTCCCCCAATCCATCCACGCGTTGATAAGTTCTGTACCAGACCAATCGCCCGAAAACTGTAAGTGATGTTTGATATGATGCCATAAATGATTTACAATGGGGCATCTTAAAAATAGGTGTTCGGTGGTCTCTGTGTCTGCTTTGCACAGCACACAACGCGAAGGACCGGATACCGCCCTGCGCTTGAGGTGTTCGTCAGTGGGAATGCGGTTGCGAAGGACACACCAAGTAAATAACTTGGACCTGGGCGATGCATTAAGCTTCCAAATCTGGTGCCACCATCTATCAAGCACCTCCGGCTTTCTGTGAGAAATAATGACTTTGTATCCCTCACGAGGAGAGTAAATCCCACTATCAGCAATCTGCCAGATGAGTTCATCCGGTCCATCCACTATTCTGATATGGGATTCTGAGAGGGCGTCACAGTATGCTTTCCATGGTTCGTGCCATCTGATCGGGATGTCTAACTGTGTGCCAGATTTCCAAGCCTGATGCAATATGTCCGAGCCCTCAGAGTCAGCGATCTGCGCAAGCACTCTAATGCCACGGGAGTTTAGGAGGGCAATCAGGTCTGAGTGAAGTCTGTGTCTTCCTCCGCATCCACTCCATGGATCCATTCCGATGCGTGCTCGGTTCCCACTTTTTATGCGCCATATGATGTTGCTCCTGAGGAGGGGGAGGGAGTGTAGGAGGGCTTTCCAAATGGAAGAGATGCCCGTTCTGTTCCAGCTTGGGAGTCTGGCCCAATCGATGATGTCGAGAGGCCAGATGTACTTATGGTATACAATCTCTGTCCATAAACTGTGGGAAGTCAGCAATGCCCAACCCATTTTAGCAGCGAGGGCTTTTGCAAAGGATGCCAGGTCCTTTAATCCCCAGCCCCCCCACTTCTTAGGGAGGGCAATCTTACTCCAGGAGATCCAAGCAAAGGTGCGCTTCTCTTCCTTTCCAGCCCACAAATATCTGTTGCAGAGTCTCTGAATCTTTGAGAGAATGTTTCGGGGAATCCATGCTAAAGCCATCCAAAAAACAGGAGTTGCTTCCAGCACAGATTTGATCAGAGTTAATCTGCCTACTCTGGATAGGTATCTGAAGTACCAACAAGTTATTTTCTTTTCAATCTTGGTGACAAGCCATACCCAGTCGGCAATTTTTTGGTTTGTAGGCTTTAGCCAATATCCAAGGTATTTTATACCTCGATCCAGAGGTTGTGTGATAAATGGAAAAGCCTGCATGGCCGATTGTGATTCAGCTACAGATGTACCAACCATAGTGATGGAAGACTTCTCATGGTTGACCACCATGCCTGTGGCATGTGAAAAAAGATTAAGGATTCTGTTGAATGATGAGGTATCCCGAATACTTCCATCGAGAAGTATAAGGACATCGTCCACGAATAGAAGGTGAGTTAGGAAGCAAGCTTCTGAGATCTTTAGGCCCCGGATAGTTCCATCCCTCTTTGCATCAATGATGAGACGACTGAGCGCTTCTGTAACCAATAGGAACAAGAGGGGGGAAAGGGGACATCCTTGACGAAGTCCCCTTTCAGAGTGGAAGAAATGGGATGCAGCACCATTTATCAGAATACTATAAGTAGGAGAGGTAATGCATGCCATAATCCAAGTGATAAGCTGATGTGGAAAGCCCAGGTGAATGAGAATCATTTTGATGTAAAGCCAGCTGACTCTATCGAAAGCCTTTGAGAGATCGATTTTGAGAAGAATACTCTTGAGGTGCTTGGTCCAGAATTAATATAAATTATTTTTGTTCGGGAAAAAAATATAATTTTATTATAAATTAATTGATGAAAACAATAAATATAATTAGATTATCAAATTAATTCTTAAACATCTAATACACAATTCAGTTTTAGAAAATTTTGGGATAATAATAATTAAATATTAAAATTTTTAATCAAATGTTAATTAATTTTGTTTTGTATAGCTATTAAGATTTTAAAATTGGAAAAATCATAAAAAAAAAAAACCAAACTATATCAATTATTAATGTGGCCCAACCTTAATACAATCTCTAAATAATTCTAAAAACTGAAATACCAGTCAATTATAATTTCTTAAACCACACACCAAAACGGATAATAAACATACCCAAAAAAATACACATTCTGAAACAAATTTCAATATATCTTTGCATTAAAGAATTATCTATAATTTAGAAGGGGCCTCAAGCGATGGACCAACCTAAGTGACAGTGTTTTCTGACAGAAGTGACATGGAAAAAGGTTTCAGAAGAAGTGACATGGAGAAAAGTTTCAGAGACACATGTTCAGAGACTCAATTGAGCAAAGTAAGCCTGGAGCCTTATATTTAATAATTATATTTAAGATTTATAAATTTTAATTAAATATATAATTTAATTATAAAATATGAAAAACTTTTATAAAATAATCAAATATATAGTTTAATTCTAAAATATGAAAAACTTTTATAAAAAATATATATATATTAGTTTCCATGTTGAAATTTTTTTATTTTAATTATTACATTTAATATTTAAAATTTTTAAATTAAATACGTAATTTAATTATAAAATACGAAAAAGTTTTATAAAATATATCAAAATAAAGATAATTTTGTATTAATATAATTGAAATTTATATATTTTAACTTTGATTGAAATAGTCCTAAGGAAAAATCTAAATTTTAGAGGATTTTAAGTTTATTTTATAATAGCTAAATAGAAAAAATAATTAAAAATAAAATTTAAATGTTTAAAAGTGATTTCAAAAAACTTTCTTTATTTATATTTATAGAAAATTTAATCACAAAGTTAGCATTTTTGGTAGTTAACCTTTTTCAAAGAAACCTTTGATGGCTCCTCAAAGATAATTTCCCTCGCATATAAGCACATAATTATTTTTCAAAAATAATTGTAGAAAAATCCTTTTTATGCAAATTATTATTGTATTTTTAAGATAATCTTGTATATAACCCATATAATGAATTGGTAATGTTTTCACATATAATGAGTTGTCAATGTTTTTTTTTAATAGTTTTGTATATAGTTCATATAATGAGTTGTTAATGTTTGCCAGTTTGTTAATGTTTAGTTGAAATTTAGTTGAAATTTCTGATTAGAAATAACTTTAACAATATTCTCTTATAATTTAATTTAAGATGGTTGGTTTTAAGGTTTAAAGACTAGCTTAGATGTATGCGATTTTTTTAAAATATTAATATAAATAATTTTTGTTGGAAAAAAATATAACTTTATTATAAATTAATTGATAGAAATAATAAATATAATTAGATTATCAAATTAATTCTCAAATATTTAATATACAATTTACTTTTAAAAAATTTAGCACAATAATAATTAAATATAAATTTTTTTAATTAAATATTAACTCATTTTGTTTTGTAAAATTGTCAGACTTCTAAAATTAAAATAATCATAAAAAAAAATTAAAGTATATCCCATACAATCTCTGAATAATTCTAAAAACTTAAATACAAGTAAATTATAATTTCTTAAACCACAAACTAATACACAAATAATAAACATACCCGAAAAAGAAATACTTAAATATACTTACATCAAAGAAATATCTATAATTTATTTTTCCCACCCAGTTCGGACTGATAGCGTCTATTTTTAAATTCAATTCTCTCTAAAATTAATAGCGTGTTTATTATTTAAGGGTGTTTAAAAATAAAAGTTTATCAGATAGATTTTGATAATGTGAATTGGTTTTTAGTATAGTGTGATTTGATAGTAAAAAATGAAAATAAGTAAGAGTGATTATTTAAAACTGATGTAGAACTAAATATAATTTATAATAGAATTAAATAAATAAAAATAATTAATTAATTGTGATTCATGTAAATGTTTTTCAGGGAATTCATGTAAATATTTAATGTCTATTTTGAATTCAAATCCTGTAAGAGTTAACTGCTAAATGATTTTTTTAATAAAAGTGTGTTTAAAAATAACAATTTATGGGTTAAATCATAATTATTGAATTGGTTTTTAGTGTAGTATGATTTAATAATAAAAAAATTAAAATAAGTAAGAGTGAATATTTAAAATTGATATGAAATTTTCCGCACTTTAATAATTAAATAAAAACAATAATATAATTAACAAATAAAAATGAATAATTAATTTGTAGTTTGAATTTGTAGTTTGTGTGAAAGTTTACTGTTTATTTTTGAATTCAAAACTTACGAGAGTTAACTGTGAAATGAATTTTTAATAAAAGTATCTAAAAATAATAGTTTATATGATAAATCATGACTATAGGAATTGGTTTTTAGTATCGTAAGATTTAATAGTAGGAAAAAAAGATAAGTAAGAGTGGATATTTAAAATTGATATGAAACTAGTCACAATTTAATAATTAAATAAAATGAATAATATAATTAATAATAAATAAAAATGACCCTGGATGCAGGTGATGACGTGTTTAGGAAGGACGTGCCACATGCCCAGCATGTGCCGCCCCGTGGTGGTCTTTATGAACCTGGTTCGACCGTCACTGTTTAACGGTTCAGCAGACATGCGATGGAATTCAATGCAGTTAATGCACTATTGCAGAATGCAGTTAATGCTCTGGGGAAGAGGAGGATCAGAACTCGATATCAGCAAAGAATGTGGGTGCATTGGCAAGTTAAAGGTAGACGGATGCGGGAGCAGAGGAATTGTGAGCCGGGGGATGCTAGGACTCCCGCTGCAGTACAAGCTTTGGTTTGCCGCTACAACTCTGGTTGTGGCAGGAAGCAGGGGAGGCAATTCGAAGGATTTCTGGTTCAATTGGAAGCAAGACGGGTCAATTCGCATGCAGGAGGAGGGTGTTCGGAAATTGAATTGGTCTGGGCATACGCGGGTGGCAACGAAGCAGACATGGCCAAATTATGGGAGCGACAGCCTAGCAGACGAGGACCAGGGAGAGGGTCCTCCTCTCGAACCCCTGCAGCAGACGAACACCATCATTGTTGCTGCTGCTACTGTCATAGGAGGGCCAGAGCCACACAGCTCCCATGTGGACAATTTCTGGAGGTCGGCAGCTCGAGCGAGGGAGGGCCATTGCTGCCAGCATTTGGCTCTGTGGTATTCACTCTGGGAGGCTCAATGGATACTACAGGAGTCAATGCCCACATTTCTGTTCTATTCACAAAAATTCCTGAAGAATTCGGTGCTGGAACACCTGAGGGCACGGTGGAGAAACCTCCAGAAGGTTCGGGCACGAAAGCGATGGAGAAGCCACCAGAAAGTTCGGGCAAGGAGGACGCTGGCAAGGGAAGCATGGAGGAGTTGCCACCGACTGAGCCAGACGATTTGGGGAAGGAGACGGTGCAAGTCACCTCACCAGACTTGGGGCCAGCACCTCCGGGCGTGGATGAGGACAAGTGGAAAGCGATGTGGGCAGGTGTCCCGGAGGGAAGGGGATGGTGCTATGTGGTGGAAGACCCAAGCCTCTGCGAGGATCAGGACAATGAGCCCCAAATCCACACAGTTCCTCCTCTCTCCACCAGAAACGAGGACTAAAGCTCCTGCGGGTATGTCGGTTCGGGATTCTATTGTGCGTCTGTCCGGTTGGAAACTTCTGTGTCTGTCTGTTTGGCCTATGTATGTCGTGTTTAGCTTTAATTTTCTTTACTGTTATGTTCAGTTAGTCAAGGTCGATAGCCCCTGCGTGGGCAGTCATGATTTTGTTCAGAGTAATGAGGCCCCTTAGCTTGCTGACTCTCACTTCTTCTGGGCCTCCAGAAGCAAATAGTTTTTGGAGAAACTCTGTTAGTTTGGATGGTAGCTTGAGGGATAATTTTGGAAGTTCAGTCGTTGCTGCCCCTGCGAGGGAGCTTCTTGTCTCAAAGTTAAACTTTCCAGGGTGCAACTGCTGGCCCTGGAATGCCTGTCTTACTGTCTGTAATATGTTTTTGTAAATATAATAGAAAAACTTAGATAGTCTTTTAACGACAAAAAAAAATAATAATAAATAAAAATGAATAATTAATATGTAGTTTGTGTGAAAGTTTAATAAATTTAAATGTGATGAAAGTTTATTGTGAAATGACTTTTTAATAAAATTATGTTCAAAACTAATAGTTTAGGGAATAAATTACGATCATGTCAATTAATTTTTAATATAGTATGATTCAATTATAAAAAACTAAAATAAGTAACTGTAAATATTTAAACTTGATATAGAACTAAACACAATTTAATTTTGACATCTTTAAGGAAAACGAGCTTGACTCTGATCATAGGCCTTTACTTATAACTCTCAATTTTGTCATGCATAGAGATCCCATAGAAGATAATCCTTATAGCCAAAAGAAGTTAATCTTTGATAGAAATAAAAAAGATCCCTTTCTAAATGAATTAAAAACTAATTTTCTTCCTTTATCTAGTATAGACAACATAGAAGATCTCTATCATAATTTTACTACAACCCTCTCATATTCTCTTAACAAGTTCTCAATTGCAGTTTCAAGTAATAAAAGGAATAGCAAAACCAACCCATGGTATGACAAGGATTGTAAAGGTGCGACGAGAGCAATTAAGGAAGTTGTTGATGGATCTCTTAAAATTGGCAAGATAAAAATATACAAAGCCCTAACTAAAAGGAAAAAAAGACGATATATTCATAAAAGACAAGATAATTTCTTACACCTCTCTAAGGTAGCTCCTAAGAAATTTTGGAGGCAGATTCTAACTAGGAAAACTAAAGATAATAATAAAATTGTTTTACACGACTAGAATTCCTATCTTAAAAAGCTTTATGAATCTCTAAATGTCATGGATAACTTTGAAACCCTGCTCACAACGAAAGAAGTTTTCTCATTAGAAGACATTGATTTTAGGGTTAATCGCTTGGTTAATGGGAAAGCTAAGGACATTGAAGGTTACCAGGCGGAAATATTAAAAATCTGAGGTCCTGTCCTCATCCCCCACATTCACAAGCTTTTCAATCAAGCGGTCAAGCAAGGGTTCCCTAAACCATGGACTCAAAGCCTCATTAGCCCTATTTTTATAAGTGGGGATACAAATAACCCCTCTAATTATCGGACAATTATGATCAGCCCTCTCCTAACCAAGTTATATGGTATTATTTTGGAAAGGAAGTTGAGCATATGGCTTGAAAGTGAAGGTAAGCGGGGCTAAAGGCCAAGCGGGTTTAGAAAGCAACACTCAACAACAGACCACCTCGTTACGCTTAGAATCATTGTGGAGGAATGTTGCAATGATAAATCCAATCTCTTTTGTTGCTTTGTGGACTTTAGAAAGGCTTTCAATACGGTTCCTAGAAACAACCTTTGGAACATATTAGAAGAGCTAAAGGTTCCTTTTGAGTTGAGGGTTGCCGTTATAAGGTTATACGAGAATGTATTTGCCAAGTTAAAGAGCAACGAGGGGTGGTCGAAAGATATTAATTGTAATATCGGAGTTAAACAAGGTTGCCCCCTCTCCCCTACCCTATTTGGCATTTACGTTGACAAGCTAGAAGGCTGTTTAGAGGAAGCAGGATCTGTTGGCACGATCTTAGCTGGAATAGTTATCATCCTTCTTCTCTACGTTGACGATATTGTTCTTCTCACAAGGTTCCCATCTGATCTTGATAAGCAACTTATACTTCTTAAGGATTTCTGCTCTACCATGGGTATGATTGTTAACACTGACAAAACAAAAGTTATGATTATCAAATCCAAGAAGGACATTTACGCTAATTTTATGTATGACAATAGTAACTTGGAGGAAGTGTCTTCCTACAAGTACCTAGGAATTGATATTCATCACAAGCTCAACTGGAACTATAGCATTGAGAAAAGGATTAATGGGGGATGGAAAGCTTATTTTGGTCTTGAAAATAATTGTAAAATGGAAAACCTCGTATTGTGGGATAGAAAGAAGTTCCTCTTTGAAACTTTAGTCACTTCGACTATCTTATATGGATGTGAGGTTTGGGGTTGTAGCATCTCTAGACAATCCTAGAGAAATATTGAGCAAACCCAGAAGTGTTTAACGTATAACCTCAAAATTAAAAGCAACACACCCTATCCTATTCTCCTTATAGAAGTGGGTCTTTCTCCTATCGAGAGCCTAGCTATGACTAGGCTTCTGTTGTACAAGCACAAACTCAATAACATAGGAGACCATAGACTTCCTAAGCTAGCTTTAAATTCCAACCAAAACCACCTAAGGCTCAAACGAGGTTGGTATAAAGACACCAGGGCCTGGTTAAACCATTGGGAGATCAACGAGAATGTTGTATTGCAAAACATTAATAACATTAAAAATATTGTTACTTCTAAATTCAAAGAAAAAATGTGGCGTGAGAAAGATTTAGCAGCTAAAAGAAAATTGAGATATTATAAGGAGGTCATCAACCCCACCCTAGAAGATCAAAAATATCTCTCTGTTTTAACTAGCTCAAAGAAGAAAATTAATATAGCCAAGATTAGAACGAACTCTCATGAGCTCCATAGTGAAACGGGTTATTGGGCAGTTCCTAAAACACCATGGATGGAAAGGTTCTGCCATCTCTATGAGAATACGAACATCGAGGATGAAAATCACTTCCTCTTAGAGTGCCCCGCATACAACCACATTAGATCTCAGTTTCAAAATCTTTGTTGCAATAGTGACCTTCCTAGCCTTTTACGATGTCAAAATTACAGTGAGCTCGGGAGGCTTCTCTCCAATATTTTTGTGCATAGGAATAAAATCTTAAATCAAACTAAATAATTCGTTTCTTTAGGTACGATAGACCAAAGCTTGGTCTCAGTGGACGTTAACCATCATCATCATCAATAAAATAAAATAAATAAAATTTAATAATATAACTAACAAATAAAAATTGAATAATTAAATTGTAGTTTGTGCGAAAGTTTGGTGTCATTTTTTTAATCCAAATCTTACGAGAGTTAATCCTGGAATGACTTTCTAATATTAGGGCGTCCAAAAGTAACATTTTAGAGGATAAATCATGACTATATAAATTAGTCTTGATTATGATTTAATAATAAAAAATTAAATAAAAGTGAATATTTAAATTTCATATGGAATTAAACACAATTTAATAATAATAATGAAAAGGAATAATATATTTTATATTAAAATTTAAAAAATATGGAATATTTAATTTATCAAATGATGATGAGTTATAAAGATTTTTAATTTTAAATTAATAGATAATATAATTATATATTATACATTATGTAATACATGAAAGTTTTTTAAATAATATAGTTATTTTGGTGGGCTTGCTAATATTGGTTGTGTGTTCACGCTTTGCAACTTCTAGCGTACCATATTTTCAAACCTCGTCAATCTCGCTAAGACCCGAATCTTCATCTTCCAAGCCTAATCATGTCAAAAAGAATCTCATCGAGACCAAGAGACGACCCTTTGGATTCAACATACAACGCTCTTGTTCGAGGATGGGGGAAAAAGACAAAACTACCACATAATACCTCAAAACTTGTAAAGAGATCTGAAAATTCTCCTATAGTGAAGCTTCCAATTCTCCTATAGTGAAGCTTCCTTCCAAAAATTTATGAGGAGAAACTCTTTCTCTTGCTAAAAGATACTTGATAGGCTAGTTCATAAGTATGTGGCCCTCTCCTAAAACTGTTGAAGAATACATTTAAAAATCTTGGGCTAGGCTTGTCTCTAGCCCCATAAAATTCTTTGCCAGTGGTAAAGGGTACTTCATTTTTCTATTTAGTTGTAAGGGAAAAAAGGAATTGATATTCAGAAATGGACCATACTTTATGCGCCCAAGAGACCTCTATTTAAACAAATGGACCCTTGAATTTGACCCAAAGGCAGACATCCCATTAGTTGTTCATGTTTAGGGTTTTCCTTCCTCGTCTTCCTCTTCCTTGTTGGGAGGCTGACAACGTCATCTCCATAAGAAACTACTTTCGAAAGTTCTTAGACAACTCTGAGCCTAAGGGCAAGCAATTTGTGTGTTTACAAATCTGTTTGGAAATCGATTTTGAAAAAGGAGACTGGATTCATGAGAAGTTTCTGGACAATGAGAAGATCCCTCACAAGTGTAAACGTTGCCATGAATACGACCAATTTTCTAAGGATTGCAAGATCAAACCCTCTCCTTTGGGAGAGAATCACCCCTCAAGTGAATGGCAGTCTCCAGAGAAATATGTTGCGAGATCTGCTAAATCTGGTTCTTCATCCAGGAACGTGGTTGTGGATGATGTTTTAATTAATCCATTCAAACCTTTGCCTTCCATCCCTAAACTAATAATCCCTTAAGTTGATTTTGTATGTCCTCGGCTTGAAGATCCAACAACTGACTTAGCCTACTCTGAGCTCTCTCTTGTCATTCCTTTCTCTCCTCTAAAAAAGGGAAAACCCCCTGTGGGTAAGGACATCCCTCCTCTCTGTGATCCTGCTATATCCATTGACATTGAATAGGACTCTTATTCTCTTACCCAAGTTGTTATCCCCCAACCCTCTCAGCCTCCACTCAAGGACTTCGACGAGACTCCCTTCTCGAAGTCGCTCCATATTGAAGACTCTCGTATTCTCCATCCTATTAGGAATGACAATCTTGCCTACAAGAAGAAAAAATAAGCTTCCTGGATAGATGGAGAAGATTTGGAGGAAACAGAAAAAGGCCATAGAAAATTTAGAAGAAAATCCAATAAGGAGAAACGAGATGAAGCTACAGTCATGGAGAAAATATTAGGTAAGTAGAAAACAATAGAAACAGTACAAGAACCAACAAAATGCAAGGAAATAATCAAAGAAATATAAAGACAACTAGGGGGAGGAGATGCCCTTACACAATTCTTAATGAAAATAGTTTCTTGGAACATAATTGGTTTGGGGAACCCCATCAAAGTCCTATTAGCTAAGGGGACAATTAGGAGTGAGAAAGTAGACATTTTTTTCCTACCCGAAACAAAAATGGATGCAAATGATTTTAAAAAACCCAAAATCAGTTTTGGGCCTATAGAAAATGTGTTATAGCTAGTGTCAAAGGGGCCTCGAGAGGGCTTTCCACCTTGTGAAACCCATATAAATTTCAATAGCTAGAAACAAGTATTAACCAGTTTTCGATCCAAATTGTTTTAAAAGAGTTATCCATTAGTAAGGTATATGCAATCTACAAGGTGTATTATCTAAACTTGTATGTAGAGGAAGGAAAATTGTTGGAATACATTAGACATATAAAGAGGTTCAAATACTTATCAAGAAGTTATAATAGGAGGAGATTTTAATACAACAATCTCCACCAAGGAGAAAAAAGGAGGCAACCTAGTCAGGGATCCTTATAGGGAGAACATGGAAGATTTAATGGCTGAGTGGAACTTGATGGATATAGTGCCAAAGAAAGGTTTATTCACTTGGTCCAACAAAAGAACATGGAAACACAACATAGCAGCCAGACTTGATAGATTCCTATTATTAGGAAACTTATTATTGGAAGATATAGACATAAGCTCTAAGATAATACAAAATGGGATTTCAGATCATAAGCCCATCTCTTTATCTCTCATAGAGAAAGAGCATATGGGCCCAATCCCCTTCATATTCAACCCATTATGGTTGGAAGATGAAAGAGCAGTAGAAATAATCCAAAGACAATGGGGCAATTATGTTGAAGGGTCACCATCTTTTGTGTTGGAAACAAAACTCAAAATGGTGACAATAAACTATGAAAGATTGGGCAAAATATTAATATGCTAAACTGAACCAAGAATTAAATCATATCTAAAATCTTAGCTAAAGGTTCTTTATTAGCAATGGAAATCAATCCTATTGAAGAACAAAATATAACTCTTCAAAAAGATCATACAATCAAAATTCAAAACATCCATAGGAGAGAAGAAGAAAAATGGATGTTAAAATCAAGAAGTATCTAGCTAAAATCTAGAGACATGAATACAAAATATTTCCATAAACAAGCTAAATCAAGAAAAATGAAAAATAGGATAAAGGCAATTCAAGATTCTGAAGGGAAAAAAATCAAGGCATGTGAAGAAATAAGTAGGCAACTCATCAATATTTCAAAAAGCAGTATCAGAAGGAGCATTGGCACAATAACCGAAGTGTAGACATGATGCTTAAGTAAATTCCAACCATCATAACTAAATAAGACAATGAAGTATTGTGCAACCCCATAGAGGAAAATGAGGTAATGGAAGCAATATGGATTCTAGGTGCAGATAAGGAACCTGGGTCAGATGGTTTCACTACACATTTCTTCAAAGCCTTTTCGCTTTTAATAAAATATGACTTATTTAAAATGTTGGAATGGACAAGAAAGAAGAAGAAAGATGGGGGCAGAACAAATTCTACCTTTTTGGCCTTAATTCCTAAAGATTTCAATCCCATCTCTTTTGCTAAGTTTAGACCAATAAGCATATGGAATTCCTCCTATAAAAGTCTCTCTAAAGTTATAGCCACTAGATTGAAAAAAAGTCATAAATAAACTGATGGCATAGAATCAAAGTGGTTTTATAGTCAAAATTTGTAACAAAGTTTTTTTCATCACTTCTGCTTGGCCATTTCCTTGTAGATTATAAGGAGAGGATAACCGAAAGAGAGATTATAAACAACATAATATTAGTACAAGAAGCAATTCATACTAGTAGCACATCTAATATCAAGGGTATGGCAATAAAGCTTCACATGGCTTTATCTTTTGACATAGTTTGATCCAGGTTGGATCATTGTATTGTTTATCATCCATCTCGATGCATTCAGAGTGGGAAAAGTGGAGGAATCATCTCACGGGACCGTTTTTAGTAATGGAGCCCAGTTTGGTGAAATAGGGTCTGAAACCTTACGGGAGTGTTTTCAGGCATCAAATGATGTTTTTTGGGGGTAAAACATTGTTGCTTTAGTGTTGCACCATTTCGTGTTATTCTACACACATATTTTTCCAACCACGCAAGAAGCGCATAAATCATAGTTTGTGTGCAAAAGTTATGCCACTCGAAAGTTGACCTTCTTGTTTCACACCTATGATTCGGGAAGATGTCATGTTAGCCCCCATTATTCATGGAAAAAGGGGCTAACCATGTGATTATGATGTAAAATACTCTATAAGAGTCTATATTGTAACTTTGGTTAAGAGTTGAAGTAGTCAAACTTAACAACTATTAGGCTATTGGGCTATGTTATAACTGGGCCACTAGGAGGAAGAGGCATTTCATTCTTTTGAGTGAATTTGTTCCATAGCAGAGAAAAAATAGCCAAGAGCGATAGGAGGTAGATCACACATAGAGGATTTGTGCATTGTAGTAGCCCAAGGTCCATAGGCCATTCTTCTTTGTACCTGCAACCATATTTCCAAACAAGGAAAGAGAGCATAACAGCCTCACCTTCCAGTTGGTTTTTCTCCCGAAAGGGTTTCCTAGGGCATATCTTGTGTTTATATGTATGTCATATTTTATTTTTTCATTCTCTATTTTCTTCATAATTCCCATTCGCATGCATGCACTAATTACAATAAAATCTATATATCTAGAAATTTAATAAAGCTATAATAGTGTAGAATTTCAAATTTTTAATATAATATTATCATATTTGTTGTGATGAACTGTCCAATGGAATATCCACATTATTTTATGAATCATAGTTGATCATCAATTCCTTCTCAGAGTCTTGGAAAAATTTAGCTTCAACTCTCTATTTGTTGAATGGATAAAGGCTTACATAAGTTCACCATGGATAGCTCCTCTGGTCAATGGAAGACCCACACAAATCTTTCAAGATTCAAGGGGACTAAGGAAATGTTTCCATTTGTCTCTCCTTCTCTACATCATAATGGATTTAAAGGGAAGAAACCTAAAGAAAGGGTAAGTATTATCTCCAAAATAAATAAATAAAAAAATCGATTCTTGGGGTGCAAATTGGCTCAATATAGAAGGTAGAGTTTTTTGGGGAAGATCCACCTTATCCACCCTTCAAATATTTCAAGCTTCAACTCTTGTAGCACCTAAAAGTATTCTTGAAAACATCAACAAAAGCATCAAGAAATTATATGGAAAGGAAGCAAAACCACAGGGAAAAAATGTCATCTAGTGAATCAGGAAACGAAGTTGGACATAGAAAAAGGAGGTCTTGATATTAGGGACTTTGTACATTTGAACCATATATTAGGAGCAAAAATAGTGTGGAGACTTCTAAAAGAGGACAACTCCTGGTGGGCTGAAACATTGAGAAGGAAACACTTGCAAAATACAAATGTAGAAAGGCCAAAGCTTCTAAATTATAAGGAGACTGAAACTTGCACTTGGAGATTATGCCAAGAAGGCATAAACTTAATAATGAACCATTTAAGCTGGACTCCTCACAATGGAAAGAAAACCAACTTATGGGAGGTCATAAAAAGTGTTAAAATACTCTCATAAACAACACATGTTTCAAATCTTTGGAAATGTGGATGAAAGATCATAATTTATTACATCTCTTGGATACATCTGAGTGGGATGAAAGCAGTGGTCTATGGTGAAATAAGACTAATCTCACAGTTCCAGAGGAGTTAAAGATTGTTTACTTTTCCTTCTTGGTTGCGCTGAAAGGCCATGCCAATGCCAATGTAGAAAAGTAGTTTGAAGACAAAAAAGGATGGACTGAAAAGCACAAAGTTTTATCTTTTGATCTAGTATTTATGGATCCATCACATTAAAATTTTTATTCAACGTTTCGAGCCAATCCTCACATAATATTTTTCTTTCATGATTCTTAACTTCCTTGTATCAAGGATATTATTACCATTCTATATATTTGGTTATTTTATAATATATTATTCATATTCTTATATTATTATTATATTTATTTCCTTACATTAATATATTTTAATATTTAAAAAAATTATATTAATATATTTGACTAATTAAATAATTTGTTTATTTTTAACTATTATCTCTTTGTGGTTTGTGTTAATTACCAATTTTTTACCATTTGAATCATTTCCTTATATTAAGGATATTATTATTAATTATATTTTCAATTATAATTTGTTATTTTATTTAGGCGTAGTCTAACTTACAAATGAAATGGTATTTTTCATGACATTTTTTCTATTAAAATTTAACCAAAATCTAGCAAGATTTTAAAACCTTGAGTTAAGTTATTTCATTTGTAGAATTTAAGTGCCCTGGGGTTTTTCAAGGTGTTGAATCCATTTATGCAATCAAAACTATATTTTAAACAACCAAAAATCACATTCTTGCTTGAAATTCAATCACGAGATTCCGGTCAAATGAGTTATTTCGTCTTTAATTTAAACTACACCTTTTTTTTGGGTATCTCAGAGGAACCCAATAGTGCGCCTGACACATAGCTACTAGTAAAACTATGGGGGTCTATGACATGTCCTCCTCTCCATAAGAGGGTCACAATCATGGGGATTTGAACCTTGGATCTCTCAGTTTTATTAGGACTCACATTACTTCGATCGCCAATTGAGTTGCTTCCCTGGGACATTAGACTATGCCTTTTATTTATATTCTTATACTATTATTATTTTTTAATTAATTAATATGAATCTTTAATTGATGGTATTAACTAATTAATCTTATCATTGTTATGATTATTATTAACCATCTAATGTTTAACTAACATCTCTTTTCCTTGTCTTGACCTTGCATCTCTCACTTATTTATCTTTTAAAGGGTGATCAGATTTCTTATCAATGCCTTAATGATGAGCCACACTTATTGACTCAAAATGTCAACTAAATTTTTTGATGTGAAGAATCCATAAATACTAGATCAAAATTGCTATACTCACAAAAGCATTAACTCTAAGAGTTTTCTCCGTCAAAAGTTGTTATGATCTAGCAAGGATGAAATCTAGAAATGCTCACGCGGGGACAATCTAGAAAATAATATGGCACACGGAAAGAATTCCCAAGGTAAATTTTTTTTGTTGGTTATTAGTGCAAGGGAAAATACTTACATCTAAAAATCTAAGAAAGATAAATATAAAGGGCCCCTTGAGATGTGCATTATGCCAGAACTCATAAGAGAACATTTCTCATTTATTCATGGAATGCAACTACACAAAAAAATCTTGGGAGTCAGTTTTGAAAGAGTTGCATACCTTCATTGACATTCCAAAATATTGGACCTCCGTGTTCCATACATGGTATCTACATTATCATATAAATCTAATAGGGAAAAAGACTCTTAAAAGAGTAGCCAAAATCCTTCCAAAATGCTTTTATTGGAGAATTTGGTTGGCAAGAAATAAATCCATTTTCAGCAAAAGTTTGCTTCCAACCCCTCTCTGCTACAAGATAAAAATCTCTCTTATTTGATTCCTTGTCTTTAGTAAAAATACTAGGTAATTGGGAGGAGAACCTCAGTACAAGGGATCTCTTTATTGAAAAATCAAGTATAGTGTAGAGTAGGCTTGATTTTTCTTTCTTGATAATTACTTATAAATGTTAGATTCCTTCTTAGTACTTATTATGTCTTCTTCATCAAGAAATTATACAAATATTCAATCTTTCAAGAAAATATCATGATCACAAAGAAACAAGAGACACCAAAAATTAGGCTGCTAGTTAGGGAAAAACCCCACAAGAGGGAAAACCCAACAATCCTTCTCTTAGAATCATATCAAAATGATATTTCCAAGATCAAGACCAATACCCAAAACTGCCACCAAAATGTCAAGTCCATCCCTCCTCCAAGTCACCTCAAAACCTAGTCAACTCTAGTCAAATTCAGCGATGGTCAAATTGTCCCAAATTTGGTCAATTCTTTGAACTTTTAGACTTGAAATTAGGGGGTTAAAATTCAGCCTATGGTAACCTCATAAATTCATCCTTTGTCATAGAAATTATAGTCACATGTGTGAGCTACTTCAAGGTCAAAAATTCAGTCAACTTGGAATATTTGTCTCGTCTTTTGACTTTGTCTTTCTCTCTCCTTTGACTCGATTTTATCCTCTTCTTCACTTTTTTTAGATGTTCTCTTGTTGTTTAATTGGATGATCTCCAAGAGGGTCGAACCGCCCTCTTATATATAGTTGTATAGGAGGTCGAATAGGTGTCTCTTAGAGGCCCAGGCTAACTTTATATTTTGTGGTCTTATGACTCAACATAGAAATAATTTTTCTTTTTCTTGTAGATGTCCATATGGGACATTTCTCAATTTTTGTTTATTTTTACTCATAATAAATTCCTCTTAACTTTTTTTAACTCTATAAGCACGAAGAACATGTTTGGACCAAAATAAGAATATAATAAATATATCAGTGATATATTTACATTAGATTATGAAGATCGACTCTAGTTACAACTTCAACACTTCATTTTAACTAGGGAGGTATTCATAATGACTCAACAAGACAATCTCAAGTTGAAATATTCATATAGCAAAGGATTTGGATTGATAAGCATCAATGATGATTACATCATCATAACCAGCATTATCGAAATACCAAGGACTTAACAAGTAAGCTCTATCTCTCCACTAGATCAAAG
This sequence comes from Pinus tabuliformis, assembly GCA_031772625.1. Lineage (NCBI taxonomy): Eukaryota > Viridiplantae > Streptophyta > Pinopsida > Pinales > Pinaceae > Pinus > Pinus tabuliformis. Next base: position 516,675,094 of record CM062808.1, on the reverse strand, counting down.
CAGAATGCTTGGAGGAATTAATTTGGAGACCGCTACCTCTCAAGGCACATACCCCACGTAGGTGTTCCCAAGGTATGTCTTCATAGGGCCATGTCCTAATCCCAAGGAAAGGTTCATCCTGCAAACCATTATTTACCAAGTCCATGTATTCATCTTAGGATGTTAATCCTAATTAACCATAATGCGTGACTCAACAATGTTCATCCCTAATGCTTCTCCTATACACCATTCTCCCTACCAGTGTTCATGCACTACGCTTATGGTTGTTAGTCCTAGCCATAGTATGAGACACATGGAGAATAATGTTTCCATCCTCAATCCCTCTCAAACTGGGAGGAGATAACCATAAGCCTAAGCTTGTCTCACAATACTCATCCTTTCCCCTAGTAAGGAACTCCATCAATACATCGACTACATGTTCGTCAGTGGAGATATATTGTAGCTTCATGACTCCAACTTGCATCATGTCTTGAATCATAATTGATCTGGATTTAAACAGGAACGCAACAAATTATAGATATATGCTTACAAACTGAAATATGCTTGCAAACAAAAATGGAAATAATCTAGCTAGGGCGATGGTAACTTATCTCTGAGAAGAGATGTGGTGGCTACAAGCCTCTAAATTGTGTTACAATGAGGCTCGAAAGCTTATTTATTGTTGAGAAACAATGGAAAACACTAAACATCCAAAAACCTAACCCTAGAAGATGAAACACCAAACTGTGGGCCTTGTTTGGGTAAATTGGTACATCAACTTCTCGGGGTCGTAAGTTTGGCATACGATCTCTGTTTGACGCACACAATATCTCGTTAGAAAGATCTATCCGAGAAATACATTTTTGGGAAGAGAAACATCGATCCATGGACCCATGCTGCTCTCAGTTTTCCCAAAAAACATCGTTTAGGGCCTCAAAACGGCTCCGGAAGTTCAGGACCCGAAAAAACTGCTAAAAATAGTAAACTGTGCTACAATTAAGGAGACTGAAAAGTTGAAAGAAACAATGGTGGAGGTCCAAGTGGACTTGGCAGGTGGCCACCAATATCCACCTGGATCATTCCTCCCCCCTTAGGAAGCAATGGTCCCCATTGCGTTGAGTTCCTCCATGAGATGAGGAAACTTCTGTTGAACTTGGTCCCTCGTGAGCCACTTGCCCTGGTGAAGGAGTTGGCTTGCTTTAACAACTTGATACAGTTGGAAATTCTGCTGGCAACTTGATCCATGTGTCCATAATCCGATCAATTGCAGCTTGTTCCATGTAATCTGGATTTAACTTCGTGGGTTTGAGTTGTTCTGCAATGTCGGATGTGTCTAGTAATAGTGGAAAGTATGGTCGAAGGCGGTCCACATTGAACAATGGGAGCAGGCCAAGGAATGGGGGAATGCTGAGCTCAAATGCAATGTCTTCCACAACCTTAGTAATGGTGTAAGGACCATATCGGAGTGGTCTGAGTTTCCGATAGGCTCCGGTAAGGCGTTTCTTTTTCAAATGCAACTAGACTTTGTCGCCCACCTAAAACTTGTGTGACACCCGATGTTGATCATGTCACTGCTTGTACTTGGCATTTGATTTCTCCAGAATGTCGTGGACCTGCTGGCGAATATGTTGGATGTGCTCAATGAAGTTGTTTGCCTTATCTGTTTCGGACTGGACATGAGCCGAATCTACGTGAGTAGCTGCAAATGGCATGGCCACATCAATGGGACATAGTGGCTGGAATCCCAAGCCCACCTGAAAAGGGTTGTGGCCAGTCGAGCTGTGGAGAGCCCAGTTGTAGCTGTGCTGAACATAGGGAAGGCTCTCATCCCATGTGCGTGGATGCTTTGAGTTGTACATGCGTAGAATGTGTATGATCATCTTGTTGACAACCTCTGTCTGGCCATCAGTTTGAGGATGGAAGGTTGTGGACTTAGTGAGTTTGGTGTCCAACATCGACTAGAGACTAGACCAAAATGTACTGAGGAACCTGTTGTCCCGATCTGAGATGATAGACTGTGGGATCCCAAAGTGTACCCACACTCGTTCAAAGAAGAGTTTAGTAGTGGCTTCTATTGTGATATTCTTCTTGCAGGCCGCCATAATGGCTATCTTTGAGAACCTGTCGACGACCACAAAAACACAGTTGTTTCCATGCTTAGTAGAAGGAAGGCCCGACATGTAATCCATGGAGATGGATTCCCAAGGTTGACTAGGGGTAGGTAGCGGGGTATAGAGGCCTTGCTTCTTGATGGTCGGTTTGGCAATGGCACAGGCAGTGCATGATATGATGTAATTCTCGACATCCTGTCGAAGATTCAGCCAATAGAAATACTTCTGCAGCACTGCCACCATTTTCTCAACCCCGAAATGCCGAGCAGCCTGATTGTAGTGTGCTTCCCAAATCATCTTAGCACACTTGCTTGAAGGAACACAAAGGTAACCCAGGTGGAATAACAGGGCATACTCGAGGTGAGAATATGGAACATGCTGACCCTCCAAAAGTGTCTGGTATGTGTGGCCGAATTCTGGGTTACTTTTGTAGAGAAGTGGGCCAATCAGAAGTCTCGTGCCCACCAGAGTTGAGCACGATGGTTAACGCCATGATCGGTGGTCGACTGAGGCAATCTGCAACATTATTGGTGCTTCCCTTCTTATACTTGATATTTAAATGGAACTGTTGCAGGTATGTGGACCACTTCTGATGACGATCATTGTGCAATTTCCCTTGGGTCTGTATGAACTGCAGGGGTCGGTGGTCTTTGTGGATGACCGTTTCCTTCCCCAAAATGTAATGCTTCCATTGTCGGCAGGTCTGCACAATGGAATACATCTCTTTGTCGTAAGTGGGATACTTCCGGACTGTGTCTGAAAGTGTCTACCTGTGATATGCCACTGGATGCCGGTGTTGAGTAAGGACTGCCCCAATAGCATAGTCAGAGGCATCTGTCTCGACCTCAAATGGTTGTTGCAAGTCTGGTAATGCGAGCATTGGTGCCAAGCAGAGGCAATCTTTCAACTCTGTGAATGCCTTCTATTGAGATTCAAACCAAAAGAGTTTTGCTTTCGCTCCTCCCTTGGTGACTTGACTCAAGGTCCAACTGATATGAGAAAATCCCAACACGAACCTGCGGTAGAAGTTGGCAAGACCTAGAAACCTGCAGAGCTCTATCAGAGTGGTTGAAGATGGCCAATCCCGAATGCCTTGGATCTTGGCTGGATCCACATGCACCCCCCACTCATCAATAATTTATCCTAGATACTGAACCTGGGTCATGCCAAAAGTGCATTTCTCCAAATTGGCACATAACTTGTGTTGCCGCAGTGTTTGGAGAACCTGTCAGATGTGGTGGAGGTGCTCTTTCCAACTCTGGCTGAAGATCAAGATGTCATCCAAGTATACCACTACAAATGAGTTGGTGAATGGTTGCAAGATGTCATCCATTAGCCTTATGAAGGTTGCAGGAGCATTCGTCAATCTAAAAGGCATAACCAACGATTCGAAAAGGCCCTCCTTGGCTTTGAAGGCAATCTTCCACACATTGGAGGGTTTGACTGGTACCTGATGATATCCTGATTTCAAATTGATCTTGCTGAAATATTTTGCCCCCTTCAGTCGGTCCAGGAGGTCATAAATCTGTGGGATCGGGTACCTATTACAGACAATGATCTTGTTTAGCGCCTGATAGTCAATACAAAGTCTCCAAGTCCCATCCTTCTTCTGTACCAACACGATCCGGCTCCCACAGGGCGATGAACTCAGACGAATGTGACCTTTCTGCAACAGCTCCTGAATTTGCCTCTTGATTTCATCCTTCTCCAAAACGAAGCGCTGATAGATTGGTCCATGGGCAGCGACACACCCGGGGTTAGATCTATGGAGTGCTTGACCTAACAGTGCAGAGGAACCCCTGCGGGGGAGGTGAAGATGTCCTCGTACTCCTCCAGGACCTTGTCCATCTGTAGTTGTTGTGCGAAGGGGCCCTGTCTGGAGGTCATGGCCACTGTCTTCTTCTTTCCTTGAGGGCATATCATCAAGAAAACAAATTTGCCGGTTTTGGAAATGAGATTACTACATTGTTTTGCAGTAACCAAAGAGATGGCGGTAGGTGGTGCTACCTCCGATATCCTGTACAACTTATTTCCCAAAGTAATAATAACAACACGGGGCCTTGATTCATACATAGCATGTCGCTCCCACAAGTATGGTTGTCTTAATAATACATCACAAACATGAAGGGGATCAACGTCACACAATACCTCATCCGTGAAGGGCTTGATGTTGTATGGAAGGCGACAATGCTGGCTCATGCAAAGATCTCGTCCTTGGTGAAGCCACCCGATGGTGTATGGTTGTCAATGTGCTATGGTCGATAAGCCCAGCCGCTTCACGACCTCTGCCAAAATGAGGTTCTTTTGGCTCCCGCCGTCGACAATGAACTGTAGCGGGGAGCCCTTTACCCACATTTGGGAGTGGAAGAGACGCTCCTCCTCCTCTGGATCTTCAGGTTCCTCCTTCTGGATCTTCATGGTGGCAACGGTGGTGTTGGGCTCTGCATCGATAATCTGCTTCCCTTTGTCATTCCCCTTGTCGGGTTCTGACTCAGAGTCGAAACATGCATCTAATTCTGAAACCTTTAGCTCGTCCACCAGTGACTGCTTGGCCCGACACTCACTTGTGTTGTGAGTGGAGCTCTTATGGAACTCACACCACTTTCTTATGTCATTTTTCGGCTTCGCGACGATGTTCTTTGCTTGCAGCTTTGGAAGGTTGTCTTGGGCCACCCTGCCTTGGATTTGTCCTTTGTTCTACGATTTGGGGGCACCTTTCCCTTACTTCAGATTTGCAAATCCAAAGTCTCGCTTCTTCTATTTAAACGTTTGCTCGATCTTGATGGCATATCGATATGTCGTGTTGAGCGAGGAGATGTTCAGGAATTCTATTTCTTCCTGGATATACTTATGCAGGCAGCCACGGTATTTGAGTACCAAATGATGCTCCAAATCCTTGATACCCAACTTTATGTGAAGGGTATGGAAAATATTGGTAAACTCCAGCACGTCTTGGTCCCTTCCCTGCCGCAGTGTGGTCCACTTTATGTATTGATCCTCATAGCTTCCGACAGGGTAGTACTGCTCCTTGATGGCAGTCCAGAATGAATTCCAAGTGGATTCGGCTGAAAACAATGAGGTCATACTTTCATCCTTCTGCTCGCAGTAGGTTTCCCACTAGTCCTTGATGTGGGGGCGGCTTTGAGAAGAGCGAAAGTAATCTTTTCCCGGCCAGAAAAATCATGAACAAAAAAATACCCTTCTAATAGATTTAACCATTTATCTACAGTGTCTGCATCTATCTGACCCTCAAATATGGGAATGTCAAAGTTAACTTGTACCTTAAAGGGTGTGGCGCTTCCAGAGTAGCTGTTGGAAGTAGAAGTGTCACCCCTGGGTCACTGCTGAAGGATCTGGGCAAAGTTGTCCATCATCGCGTTCCTTTGTCGCTCGAGGGCCTCTTCAAGCAAGATTCTGATAGGATCTCATGCCCCCTCGTATTTCTTTTCATCCACCATGGGAGGTTGTAGGGATTTGTGAGGCCAGTCTTGCAAAAGTTCGACCAGTTCAAGCCCTAACTCCTTATATCCCGACCTCGTTGGGAACATGCAAAGAAAGACAAAGAAAGAGTATATCGCTCTGATACCACTGATCTGGATTTAAACAGGAATACAACAAATTACAGATATAACCATACATATAGAGATGTAGCAGAAATAATACTTCATTTCATTACTGTAAAACACTGAAATATGCTTACAAACAGAAATGGAAATAACCTAGCTAGGGCGATGGTAGCTTATCTCTGAGAAGAGATGTGGTGGCTACATGCCTCTGAACTGTGTTACAATGAGGCTCGAAGGCCTATTTATTATTGAGAAACAATGGAAAACCCTAAACATACAAAAACGTAACCCTAGAAGATGAAACGCCAAACTGTGGACCTCGTTTGAGTAAATTGGTACATCAACTTCCCGGGGTCATAACTTTGGCATACGATCTCCGCTTGACGCGCACAATATCTCGTTAGAAAGATCTATCCGAGAACTACAACTTTGGGAAGAGCAACATAGATCCATGGACCCATGTTGCTCCCAGTTTTCCCAAAAAACGTCGTTTAGGGTCACAAAACGGCTTCGGAAGTTCAGGACCCGAAAAATTGCTAAAAATATTAAACTGTGCTACAATTAAGGAAACTAAAAAGCTGAAAGAAACAATGGTGGGGTCCAAGTGGACTTGGCGAGTGGACAACAATATCCGCCTAGATCATTATCACTGCATAACATTAATAATAATTGAAGATTAACTAATACTCTGAAAAGATTTAAAAGTGCTAATTGCTAAGGAATACTAATTCACCCCCCTCTTTGTGTTTCCAACACCAAATTCACGACTCCATGAGCATATGTTAAGATAATTCTAGATAGGAGTATAGTATTAAGGTTTATAAGATGTTCTCATACACAAGTTTTCATAGATCCTCCAAACACATCTAATAGATATTACATTAAGCTCTAATGCTTTTTTCCCAAATCCAACCATACATTAAATGGAGAGAGCAAACCCTTATATAGGTTTTACCTTTATCTCCTCAACAATAAAGTAATATATGTTTTTTTAGATCCATCAATTCTCAAATGAATAATGAAATGCCTATGGAAAACAACACAATAGTGCTCTCGTGTAACCAACTACGTGAGACAAGTCGACAATAAATAAATAATGGAGTTGGTTATGCAACAATCTCCAAAAATAAACCTCCCAAAATAATTATATAGCTTTGACAAGTGCTCCAAAAATCTCCATAATCTCCTTGAGGAAAAATGTGTTACCACCTAAAACCTAAAATAATTTATAGTTAACCTTTAAAGTGAACCTCCATCAACAATGCATAGACAAAAGTGTAATAAAATCCTATATAAATGTGCATGAATAACTCAAGCAATAAATTCACCCATAATAAAAATATCCACCTCTTAAAATTAATGCCAATGCAAAAGCAAATCCACATTCACCACCTTCAAATAATATAAATAGCTCCCATTATAAATGCAAATATGTGGGAACAGTTATACCACCAAATATTGCCTTAAGATGTGGAATCAACTTTAATTATGCATAAGCAACTTGCATCAAGAATATGATGGCTCCATTGATACCATGTGAATGCAAATATGTGTGAACGAGTATGCCACCAAATATTGCCTCGATAAATAAGATGTGGAATCAACTTTAATTATGCATAAGCAACTTGCATCAAGAGTATGATGGCTCCTATTGATACCACCATATGATGGATAGCCCACGTGACATATAACCTGCTCATACTTCATAATTTGTGGACTATGAATGCTTAAAAGGCTAGATATGTGAGACAATATCATATGAATAAAGGTGACTTACTCCATCCATGAGCCCAAATAAATGTGACATGCACATATAAACCATACACTAGTATATGCTTTCTCCCCAAAACATGTGATGTCACAAAAGTGTTCCCATCATAAAATTTGAATGTGAGAACATATGTGTGCACCATAGGCCTATCCAAAGGCAACTAGGTAGCTTCACATGATTATCAAAATAATACTATAATAACACCACATTCCTCGATATATGTGTTCTTTTGATCAAATGTATGTTCACCATAGTAAAAAAGGTTGTTCAATTAAAATAACAATACCACATTCCCAAACATGTGTTCTTTTGATAAAATGTATGTTCACCATAGTAAAAAGGTTGTTCAATTAAAATAACAATATATTATCTCTATATACATGCTTTTTTTTTCTTTTTTTTTGAATTCTTGCACATGATTTCTATAGTTTTTCCATACAAGCCTTTCTTGCCAAAACTAAATCATCTTATCATCCAATGCCTTGTGGGGCTGGAATCCTTATATATATGGAATCCTTATATATATGTGTTAGGAGCAACACATGATGAGCAACATATCAAGCACAACACCATGATGTGAATACAAGTCAAATGAAGCAAGCTTCACCGTGTATTCACTATCATGTTAATCCATCCATCAACAATATGCCACCATTAAGAGAGAACCAACAAAGAAACCATGACAATGCGCCACAAGCCCATCAAAATGAAGCTTCATCTCCAACCCAATAAAGGTATATATCCCCAAACCATCTAAAACTCCATGTGTACCACCATGTTACAAGCCCAATCCTAGTGATAAAAAATCCCAAGTGTTGTGATGAAAAGTCACAGATGCATGCCTGATCCAATATGAAGTGTAACAAGCATGATATATTTACTAGATGTGTTCGCTTTTTATGTATTCAAACCATTCGAAAACAAACAAAATCCTGATAAACTTCCATTGGCTATACTATTTTGCAGAAGTAACAAACTACTTTACTGAATGCAAGACATTTAACCGCCCAACCAACAGTGGTAATGATATTCTATAACAAACTTCCTTAGTGAATGCAAGATAGTTAACTCGCCAGCCAACAATGCTAATGATATTCCCCCAATTAACTTTTAAGAAGACAATAAAGATATTCAATATTAAAGAAAAAAAAGACATGTCATTCAACTTTGCTAAATCATTCCGTGTAATTATTTGACAATTTGAATAAGCATACTCTCATTGTAAGAGAAATTGTTGAGACTCATTGTGAATATGCACTATCAACCTCAGAAAGTAACAATTTCTAACTTAATATAGCGCTTCCAAATTCAGCTACCAATTAAGGCTTCGCATTTTAGTGCTACCAATAAATATAGTGATTTAAAAGCAGATGACCTACACCAGAACCAATTTGCAGCGGTGAGCAACTAAAGAAGCTTCTGCAATTTCTTATTTTTTGTTCTTTACTTGATATATTGATTAAATTTAAATGGAGAAATCTAAACCTTTTATTACGTGGACATTTTCTTACAAGCATCACTTAAACTTGATTATAGAAGAATTGTTGGAATTGCAATTTTTCAATAATGAAATTGCATTTTTGAATGCATAAATGAATTTAGGACCCTCAAAAACCCCTATTACACCCAAGTTGTGCAATTTTAACAACTAATATCTACAATTACAACCATTCTTATAAACTTTTAACTAGATTTTTATCAAATATTATCTGAAAAATATTCAAATTATAAACTTTTAACTAGATTTTTATCCAATATTATCTGAAAAATATTCAAATTATAACAAGTTTAGATTACTCAATTTTAAAATGATCATTCTACGTCAATGCTCTGTCAAATCAAATTTATGAGCCATCATACAAAAATAAAGAAATATAGCATCTATATTAAGGCAAAGAATCTACAGTACAGACAATTAATAAGGTGGTTGAAACTCAACCTGAGTCACATTTATATTCCAGTGTGTGCACAAATAATCAGTGCTTAGCAACTCAACCTGAGTCTCATTTATATTCCAGTGTGTGCATGAATACTCAGTACTCAGCATGAATGTGTAAGCATACAAAGACCCTGAGATATATCTGACGCTCCATTTAGTTTTATAATATAGTGTTTTAAGCAAATGTCCACATACTGAAAAAATTAATGAAAGTTTTTACATTTGACTAGACAAAAATATATATTTGATTCCATATAAAACAACCAATGTAAATCGATCTCAACCCATATTTATCAAGCACCAAGGGGATCAAATCCCTTTAGGTGTAAAGTTTGATCAAATCCATCTCAATCCCAGATTTATCAAACACCAAGGGGATCAAATCCCTTCAGATGTAAAGTTTGATCATTTAAGATGGATATAAGTTAATTGTAATGTCATTCAACTCCATAAAAAATTATAACCCACTTGCAAGAATAAGGATAAATGAAAATATAATTTTAATTATTATTAAGATATTTATGTTTACATTACAATAATAGTTCCATATAAATATCACTTATAATAATTTATTTATATGCTGATATCTATAATTTTTACCAATTTTATATCATGTATACCTATCAAAACTCTCTTTCATATATAAATACATTTTTATTTTTACTTATTTTTATATTATATAATACTATTATTATTTATTACCAGAATTATATTTTTTACTCTGATATAAGATGATGTAAGCACTACTCAAATAACAAAATCTTTTGTTTTTACTTATATTTATATTTAAGTAATACATAATATTATTATTTATTAGTATATTATCAATATTATATTTTTTATGTTGATATATAATGATGTAAGCATTACTTAAAGAAAGAAGAAATAAATTATTTTAACATCCACGAGGCTAAAGAGAGCTTATGGGACAGATCGCTTCTTCATCTACTTGATGTATTCGGCCATTTTTCTATAAAGCTTCAAAATAAATGCTCCCAACTTCTCGACAAACCCCTCGCTAAATAGATTATCCCAAGAGCTAGCTACCAACGTATATGCAGAACTTTCCCTGTTGTCTTTGAAGGCCTCACATTCTAAAATGAAATGTTTTTTTGTTTCCACTTTTCCGGAAAAACAAAAAATGCATACTCTTTCCTCCCACACTTCCTTTGGCCTTTTCCTGCGCCTTGTTTCACAACGGAGTTGATGAGAATTAGTCCTAACTAAGCAATAAGATTTTTGGCTCTCCAAGAGATATTGGCCTCTATGTATGCTTTTGGTTAATGACTATGAGTAGGATTAAACACTTCAATATAGTACTTTTTCTTTATTCCTAGCTCCTTATCCCAAGTACGCTTGTGGAACTTTTCCATAACAAAAGCTTTTATCTCTTTGTTGTTTATAGGACACACGTTCAAGCAAATAGCCCATTTACTAAACCATTTGTTATTTGTTACATCCAAGTTTTTTTGCTCTTGCACAATCTATCATTAAAGACAACCTTAGGTCATCTACCCTCTTCCATTTGCTCAATTTTTTTTAAATACCTTATGACTCACACCATAGCAATTGCCTCAATAGGAGCAGTTCCTGTTTCACTTAACAAGATATCATAAGGAACTGCACTTTTAATCTTAAATTTGTTTGTAATCAAACGCTAATGAATTTTCTCAATTTGTCTCAATTGCATGTCAGATGTACTACTGGCCCATAGTTCAAAACCATAGAGAATCATCGGAATCACTAGTAGCCCAAAAAGAGTTTGAGTGGTTTTCCAGTCCCATAACTCTACCTCTCTACACCTATTTTGAAAAGCATAAAATGCTTTCCAACCCCACAAAGTTCTTTTTTCCACAACCATTTCAGCTTAGATTTTTGTTGAAGTCAATTCTGAGGTATTTGTAATCCGCAACTTCTTCTAGAATGTTGCCTTCTAAGTAGAACTTATGTTGGTTATATTTTCTTTTCTTAGAGAAGACCACTACTTTTGTTTTGCTGATATTGACATGCATCCCCACACTTCTACAAAAATGCTCAAGGGATAGTAAGTGCTCTTGCAAACCAAGAGTCGATTTAGCAATCAAAATCATCTGCATACAAAAGAAGTCTTATAACAAACTTGCCCAAACAGATACCATCACCCCTTTGTGAATTTAACCATTCCTCAAGGTTGTTGATATATAAACCAAAAAGGGTAGGAGACAGTGGGCAACCTTGCTTGACCCCGATATCGCTTCTAAAACTTTTAGAAATGTCTGTTGAAGTTCTAATTTTGACTTTCACCTCTTCATACAGCGTATGCACAACGGCTCTCAAATGTTTAGGAAGCCCAAGTTCCTCCATTCTGTGCCAAAGTTTATCCCTAGGAACCGAGTCAAACGCTTTTTCTGAAATCAACAAAGCAACAAAAGACTTCTTCCTTTTTCTCCCAAACTTTTTCAATGATGTGCCTTAGAGTTATACAATGATCAACTGTGAAATGTTTAGGTCTAAAACCTGCTTGCCCTTTAGCACGCTTATTTCTTTCTTCTGCCCACTTGCTAATTTTGTTTTCTAGCATGCTTCCAAATAGCTTTGCAAACAAAGGGTTTATCATGATGGTCCTATAATTGGAGGGATTATTGACGTCATCGCTCTTGAAAAGAGGTATTGTCAGACTAGTTGTCCAATCTGTGGGGAGCCCTTGTTGTATGATGTTGAAGATTTTTGTAATGTGAGGTGCAAGATTGTTTGAGCCCCACTTTAGATATTCTGCTTGGATTCAGCTAAGTCTACAAAATAATAAATCTCTAACCTAATGGACTGTATAAACACCCTTTCAATGCAACAAATAAATATTTCAGTAAATTCACAGCACACCTATAACGCCTTCTGAATTGGTCGGTGACATCTCAGTTAATAATAGTACATCACCAAATTACAAATACTTGGTATCCAACGACCAACTATGATCATTCCATGCTGAACTGTGAAAACACCTTTCGACACAATCAACAAATATTTTAGTAAATTCGAAACACGCTTCTAACAACTTCTGAATCGGTAACATATAAGTTAACAATAATACATACCAAAATACAAGTATTGCTATGTTCCTTTCTTGTCTATTGTACAGCTCACTTCCAGTGGGTCACGAGTCAATGATAAGAGTGTAAAAAAAATCAATAAACAAGTGATAATATTAGAAGACCACTTGAATTCTCTCGTTATATCGCATGTTAATAGTCTCCCACTCTCCTATAATAGTTATCCAAGTCTAGTGATGACGAGCAAGACCATACATTCCAATTAATGCAGGAACCTGCATGGCATTGAATCCTTGACTTTCCCTCACTATATTGATTCGTTGGTGAAAATTTAAATTACTTTTCCATGAGACACGCCAGGAGCTTGGTTCTAAGGTGAGACTGGCAGCATAGAAACAACCTTGAAATGAAGGCCCTTATCTAGCTAAGGGGAGAAGCTTAGGTCTAAGATCCAAAAGAAAAAGGAAAATAAGATTATAAGAAACATGATATATACATTTCAAATCAGAGGAAGTAAAAATGTGCTATCTTAGAGAAAACAATGAAATTTGAAGTTACTTGTATTTCCTTCACATATAATATGACAGTCAACGGCCCTGCATATTGATATAAGCAACACAACTTGGCTTTTCAGGAACACAACTAAATGACAAAGCTATCACATTTCTTAAAATAAATACCATGATTTAGGAACATTTCATAATACAAACCAGCAAGATAATGCTAGTTAAAGGCATATAAGCATTCACTTTTTGTTCAAATGTAAGGAAATTACATCCAATCCGCTTGCACACATCTCTCTTATACTTGAAAATATATTGTTTTTCCTAATATTGCAGAAAGAGCTACCTAAATTATTAGCTGGAGCTCTTCAAAGATAGATTCTACAAGGCTAACACTAGTGAATCCTAATAGGTTAAGACCACAGTTCGCAAAGTGAAACGAAACATAGGGTTTTCTAAATTTGGTAACCTTTTTACTGTGACTCATCTTCATGGTATAGATACAAGCCAAGGCCAAATCTAGCACATGCTCTTCCGAATGCCATTGCCTCTGCCACTTGCACGGGATCTTCAAATTGATTATCATCCAGGGATACAGTTCCTGACGACTCCCGATATGCCTGTAAAGACAATCATCAGTGAGATTCGCGAGCAGAAAAGTGCAAGATACAATAAAAGATAACATTGAGGGGAACTAATTTCTCATGCAATTACACCAAGCATGTTCTTCATTTGAAGTAAAACAGTGTTGCTAATGATAATATTGCTCTGCAAAGAAGAAAAATAAGGCTTTTGAAAGTGCTTTGGTATTTAGTCCTTGCATATGTTGGTGTTCCAAAGTAGGACTGAGCCAAAACTGTTGAGTCGTCTCAGAAATTCTCAAGAAGACATTCAGAATCAGAATAGATATTTTTACTTATTCGTCGTATGCTACCAAGTGAGCCTCGTGACATTTCACAACTGTTCACCGACCAAAAGTTGTTTCACTAGATTCGCAATATATTAATTTTGGATATAATTTAGTATACTAACTTATATCCCATATATTTACATCTAGAAAGGGTCATTAGATAAAATACTTTCACTAGTTTCAGCTTGTCTTTGGTAATGAAGATACTGGCAAAATGTTAAATATTTCATGAAAAATGTTTGTCAAACTGAAATAAACCCTCTGAATCTTCCAACAACACTCATTGTTAGACTGTAAGTCCCTGGACAATCACAAAGTCCAAGATCACCTGCTTATGAGTCATCATCCTTATCTGCTAATGAGTTGCCAATGTGTTGACACACTTAGTTAACAAAGTGATTACATCCATGTACATTATATTGATATCATGGGATTAATATAAGCTGAGATGGCTAAAGCCTTTTCCGCCAATTATTATCTTTTGTTGTGCTTGCTCTATTCATTAGCATGGTATCAAGATTCAAAACAAAAATTTGTATCAAATGCAATTGAAACAAAATATTTGAAGCCTCATAATCAATAAGCCTGAATCTGTGAGTTTGCAAACATTGTTTTTCTCTCCTTACTTTCTTAGAGGTGAGAAAGATCTTTTGGCATATATTGGGATTGGTTTCTTAAATTTACAAGAGGTGAAATAATGCTTAGATGTATGCGAAGCTTGTAACATGATCAATGTTGGAACATGGAGAACAATGAAGACTTCTAATTGTATTTAGATAAACATTGTTGACATTGCAAGAAATGAAACTTGCAAACATTACAAGTAAAACATTTGAAGGGTGTTGAAAGATCTTGCAATAAAATTATCAATTTTTTTGTGGTGGATGTGTCCCTGACCTGTCCTGAGATCAGAATAAGGGGGGCCATAGGTACACTAAAGTACTCATGTGCAACCGTTGATGATTCCTTTTAGATGCTTGACAGCCTTTTGTGTCTAGTTCTTGACACATATTTAATTTGGTAAACAATACGTGCATGGAGGAACAAGGTGTACAAAATCTAGATCAAAGAATGATACCATTTCCACCTTACATGCATCACTTCATTTCATATTGTAAATTCTCAAATCTTTTTGGGTCAATGGTTTGTAAATTGAAGAAAAAGGTTGAGTCATTGAAACTAAAGCATAAGGTTGAAAATGAAGCATATGATCAAATTAAGTCATTGAATTGCAAGAAGGGTGGAGTTACAAACCCTTTCAAAGTCGAGCGTGAAAATTTTCATGAAGCCCGAATGAAAATTTTGAATAAGGTACTCATTTTTTATCAAAATCAAATCATTGTAAAATCATGCTTTGGGGTGCATTTTCGATTGTGCCCAACACCTTAAGATTGTTAGCAGCAAGAAAGCAAATATGACACATAAGAAAACAAATAAGCAAGTGGGCGAGTACAAATGAGTGTGACACAAACACAAAAGCAAGCGAGAAAACAAATTTAAAATGGGTACAAGAGAAAAGTGTTTGAAAATGTCAATCAAGAAGTTGAAGAAATATAGGACTCCTTACATGATTTGGATAATTCAATTCTTAATCTCCACAAGCAAATCAATTGGAAGGATAAATTGATTGAAGCACCTCAACTAAAATTAATTGATAAGGAGCAATAAATTGAGAACATGGTTGATGCAACTTGTGATACAAATAACCTCATACAAATAGTTGTTGTTGGAGAATGTAGTAGGGCAGTTGTTAATTCAAATTCTCCTTATCGTTAATAATTTTTTGTGAATTTTAGTTATCTTCTTATGTTTCTTTATTAGATCTTTTCATCAAAAAATTATCAAGAACAAAAAACAATAAAGAAAATGGACACAAGTATTAGGCTCCAAGCCAAGGCAAAACCCCTCGAAGGGGAAAAGCCAAAAAATCTCCTCTTCTTATAGAATCTGCTTCAAATGAGAAAACCAAAACCCAAACCTCAAGACCAAGACCTCCTCCAAGCACCAAGTCAGCCCTCCAGGAAACCCTTCCAATTAGGTCATAATCAAACCAAGTCAATATGAGTCAAACCCTCCTAGAACTGCCCCAAACTCAGAATTTCGACCCCCAACAACAATATTTCTTTGCACATGTGAGCGAAAACTAGGGAAAAACTTGACCAAAAACTCGATTTTCCTTCCTCATTGCTTCATCTACTTTTCTCCTAGCCTTTCTTGACTTCCTTTTTGAATTTCGCACTTCAGATCGAACTTCTTGATTGCAGATCGAAATGGTTACCAAATGAGGTTGAGCAGATTCTATTTATACTCTTTTGTGGAGGTCAAATAGCCCTCTCTGGGCCAACTTGTGCTAGGAGGCTTACTTTGATGGTCTTGACTCAAAATAAATTCTTTTACATGGTACATCTTGCCCAGATGGGTCTTATATACATGATATTGACTCTCTTGACTCATGACAATAAATCTTAAGACATGACAAACCCTAGATGCAATGAAGAATATGCTTTACCTAGGAGACCAATCAAAAGAAGCATGAAACCCATGCTTTAAAAACAATATTTTTTTTCTTCTTTTTCTTATTAGATAAGATATATATATTGACATGAGTATAATGACAATTATAAGAACCGAAAATAGTTACTTTTTCCAACAGTTGTTGCTTGTGACACAAATGACTTAATTCAAATAATGGATGTGTTGGAAAATATGGTTAGCCATGGTCGGTAATTTCATCTTCAAAAAGAAATGGAAATTTGAATTTTTAAATTTGCCTCCAAATTTATTAGGTCGGTTGGGTCCCTAAAAGGCACCCATTTGATCCTCACTTGAAAGCTATATAAAGGAGATCATTTCTCCTCATTTGGACAAATAAAATTTGGTCTCATGTATCTCTGATCCAGCAAAATTACAGGAGCGCCGAAATTTTAGAAGGCCAAAATTTCAGGAGCAGGCCAGAATTCTAAGGAGGGCCAAAATTTCAGGGACTTGGATTTTGACAAGGCACTTCATCATGATAATGGTTACTGGTTTGGTTATTATGCTGCTATTTGTTATTTATGATGTATTCATGAATCTGGAAACTCTCTCTCTCATAAGGAAATACTTTTCTGGGTTTTCCCCTTGTGGATTTTGCCCTGGTTGTGTGCCTAATTTTTTGTGTCTCTGGTCTCTTTGTTTCATGGTTATTTTACTGCTCTTTCATGTCTATTAGTTGATGTTTTTCTTCTATATAACTGCCTAAATGATATTGAATTTAATGCTAAATGAACCTAATCTTTAATTGGTCATTGAAGTAGTTATCAGGTGAAGAAAAACTTAATTCTAGTTGGTGTCCTAGAATATAAACATGGTTTCAGAGCCGGGTTCAGAGCAGTTGAAGACTAATCTCTAGAAAAAGAACAAAATTTCTCTCTTATCTTATGATCTGATCGAATTCAAGTAGACTTGTGCGGGTTGTTCTGGGCATAAGTTCTGGTTTTATTGATTATTTTTGTGGAAGAAGAGGTTCAGAGGCAGCCATAGGCTTGAAATAGCCTCAAATCTGAACTACAGGAAGGCCAAATTTCTTTTGGCCTATTTTTTCTGACAAAAGAAGTCCATCTCAGAAATTCAAAGATTCATCTTCTGATTTGTTTTGTTGATTCGAGCTTTCAAAAGGGACCGAGCAATCTTTGTGATGTAAGGACTTCTTCATAAATCTGAGTTTGATATGACAGTTTTGATGGATCAAATGAGTGATCCGAGCAAAATCAGCATTATTGTTTAGTCCTAGCTATTATTGCAAATCTAAACTATTCTTGGAGATCAGATCCGAAGTTTGAAGTCTGTAAAAGGGGATTGAAGCATGCCCCAGCAATGAAAGATCGTTGAAATCTGAATCTAGTCAAAATCTGAGATAATGATAAGGGACCTAGATCAGCAATCCTTGTGACCCTAGGAATGGTCTAGTACTATTGTTAATTCAAATTTCAACAAAGTTCGCTAATGTAATCGACCCAAGTTCAAGATAATTCAGGTTGCACTGTTATCATCCGGAAAAGAATCTTTGTTGTAAATCTACAAGTCTCCGGGAAAGAATGTGTTCCTATGGCTAAGTTTTTATATAACTAAATCAAAGACCTGGCAGAATGTTGAAGCACAATCCGAAGACTGTAAGCCTTCGTCCAGACCATTCAAAGCATCTGAATCTTTCTTTGTAATAAGGCATCCAAAATATCTGAGCTTTATAGTTAATCTGATCTATGAAATTTCGAAGTCTGTGTGAAAAAACGAGCTATCTCTGAAATATGATTAAGACTGAGGTCTTGTTATGCATTGAAAGTTATAAACTAGTCCAAACTAGACCGAAGTTATTGTTGAAAAGAAGATGATTTAAGCCTGTGGATGCATCTGTATAATAATGGCATCCAAAGGATGATAAGAACATTGATTGGAGCTATAAAAGGGACAAGTTGTCTTTGTGGGTGATCCGAAAATTCTAATACAAGTTTGTTTATGAGACATTAAGCTAGCTATGATCTTGTTCAAAGCTCTGAAGGATGACAAGATTAACATATGAAGTCAAGTCCGGGCCTTTGATGGCATTCAAATTATACCTATTTGACATTCAAATGCTTGAGGGAATTGAAAACTACATGTTGGAGAAATAAAGTCCGAGAGTATCTAATCTGAGGTACACCATCGCCTTATATCTAAGACTAGAAGTTCAATCCAAATCAAGTTTGCAAATAACTTTCTTTTTGTGTTATCTGAAGTCAACAGAGGACAAGATCCGCATTTTGGGTTGTTGGTCTTGGAAGATCATAATTAATGGTTGTTCTAAAAGGAGGACATCATTCTCTGCATTAAAGTCGACCTCTTTATTATTGTGCTTCATTTATGAAATGGTGTCTAATGCTAAAAAAGGTAGGAGGACCTGAATGCGTAAGAAGTATGAATCTTGCACTCCTAAGGTTCGGAAAAAAAAAGGGAATGTCTGAGTCAACTCTTATTGATCTAAGTAATGAATGGGAAGGCTGAAAATTCTAAGGGATTAAAAGCTTACATATTTGCTTAAAATCTAGATGATATTGCGTAAGAAAATTCTATTGTTGCTGCAACAAAAGAATCTTTCATGATCATTATATGCAAAGACACTAGAACATTTCAAGCCATTGAAATTCCTCTTCAAAGCTTTAAGGTTGAAAGGTTAAAACTTGATGAATCCAAAGTGTGAAAGTCTGTATATCTTACCAAATTCTTAAATCAACCCTTGTAAGGAAAAACCTAGGGTTTGTGATGTCAAGAATGATCAAGTTGGAAAAGGATTGCCAGAATTCAAATCATTAGGGTTGGAAAAGAAAGCCTTGATTAATTGTTTGCTTCTGCTTGAATAAAGAAACCCTAGCTTCTAGAAGATTTGACATCTTGATGATGAGGTTGATATACAGGGAGACTAAAAAGAGGGAGTTGCCATGATCTCAAAAGATAAGTGATCTCGTATTTATTTTATTGTTTTTGTCATCACTGACATTGGATTGTTTATGGTTTGTAAATCCTAGAGAGGGGTTGAAGAAGAAAATCTAAGGCTTATGGTTCAAAGTATGATCGCTTGAAAGAAGAAACTCCAATTTCTAGTAGATCAGACATCTTGACAATGAGATGCAAAAAGGCTAAAAACTAAGAGGGAGTTGTCATGATAAGTATCTCGTACTTCGTTTCATTATTTTTTAATCTAGTACTAATAATGTGGATTTCTTGATGTAGACTCATTTATGAGACTCCTTGATGTTCGTGATGATGTGGACTCCTTGTTGATGATATGGACTCGATAATAATGATGTGGACTTGTTGATGATGTGGACTCATGATGATATAGACTTTTTGATGATGTGGATGTGAACTCTTTATTTATGTTGATGTAAACTCCTTGAAAATGTGGATGATGGACTCCTTGATGATGTGAACTCTTTGATGTTGATATGGACTTCTTGATGATGTTGACGATGTGCACTCCTTGTTGATGATGATAAGTACTCCTTGCTGACAATGATGTATGACTCATTGATGATGTGGATGATGTGATAAGACTTCTTGATGGTGATCTGAACTTCTTGATGCTTACTCTTTGATGATAATGATGATGTGGACTCGTTGAGGATGATGATGATGATAATGTGGACTCGTTGATGATAATGGTTTTCACTTGATGATGGTATGGGCTCCTTGATAATATAGATGACATGCACTACTTATGTGGACTCTTTGGTGATATGGACAAGACCACTTGATGATGAAGAAGATATGAACTTGATGATAATGTAGACTCCTTGATGATGATGATGATTTGTTGATGATGAGAACTCCTTAATGATGATGTGGATTCCTTGATGACATGGACTCTATTAGAATATTCCTATTTAGTATTTAATGCTCATTCTTTTAGCTGTTGCTATTTTTATTCTTTTAGCAGTTTCTTAGATAAAACTGATTGTTTCCATATTCTACATAGAAACTTGATGTTTCTATTATTGTAAATATCTCTGTATTATTATTGAGCTTCAGCTTGCTCATGATTAATTAATTCATTTGGAAATCCATATGCGTTGTTCGCACTGTTTTATGGTATCAGAGCACAGGGATTTTTTTTCGAAATAATTTTTCATAGTTTGAAAAATTCAGTAGTTCATTTCGAAACTGCTCTCAGGGTCTGTTTTTTTTGTTTTCAAGCTGGTTGCTCACGAGCGAGGTTAAGAGATTTCTTGAACAGTTATTCTCTCTGCATCCTAATCTCTTGAGTTCTTTCTTTCATTCATTTCTAAGGTCGAGCCCTCTGTAAGCCAGGTAGCCTTCACTGAGTCTTAGCCTCGGCTTTGCTCACTGTGATAAAAGCTTACAGTCGTCTATCTCGATACAGAAATGGATTCTTCTCCTGCATTATCATTTTTCTGAGGAATTAAAAGTTGAAGAAACTCTTGGATCTGGTTTAGAACAAAATTCCCTTGCTGGTATACCGATTCTGTTTGGATAATCGCTACAGCACTTTGTGGCGGTGACCGTCTCGTGGGCGCGGGATTCGTTCTCTGGCTGGCTGACTCCGCCATATTTGTTTTTACTGTTGAACTGCATCTTCCTCACATTTCCAACGCAGCATCACCAGTTTGCATCACAACCCGGAACCCCAGGAGCTGGATCGTAGTGTTATGAGCAGCAGTCTATTTGTCGTTTGAAGCCTTGTGTCGCTGGGTTGGGGGGGCTGTTTGCCTCTCAGTGACGTGCTCCAGACACTGGTCTCATTGTGGCCCTCGTATTTTCTATTGGTCAATCGTAGCAGAGACGTGAAAATTTGAGACGACGGCATTCTCCGACAGTAGAACCACAAAACGACGGCAGCGTGGGTTTATCAAAACGACGGCTCACGTGACGGCATTCTCCGACCGAAAGACTCGAAAAGATCGACGCAGACAGTGTGAAACTGTTAATTGCCGTCTAAATTCTCGTTTACCGTCGTCTGGTCTTTACGCTTATCTGGTTTTAGGAGAACGAAGGCAGGCGAGGAGATTCGAAGCGTAAGCGGAAGCTCCGCATCGTGAGCACGCGTTTTGCTGTTCTGTTCCAGAGACCCCGCGGAAAGGGCCACCAGTCTGTCTGTCTCTAAACCTGATATTCAGGTGCTTGTTCCGCTAGTTTGAAGAGATCTTCTTTTTCTATTGTGAAGTAAGGGTTTCTTCTGTCATATCCAAGTTTCGATTCCTCGAAGCGTTGTTTTCAGAAGAATTGAAGAATGAGACAGCCCCTCGCACTCCCATGTTCTGAGATTTAAACATCTTCGCTGATTGACGGCTTCCTTGGCAAATTATTCCGGTAAGCTGCCGCTTCTACGTAAATCGAAATCTCAAATTCTGATTTAATTATTCCGCCTAGCACATATCTTTCTGTATCATCTCACCGGAAATGAACTGTAATTCTGGTTCTTCTCACGACATATTTCTATGAGCACATAGATGCGTCTGTTTGTTCAGCAGAGAGAGAAAATCAAGGATTTCAGTAACAGCTCATTTGCGTTTCTTAGACGGCAAAACGCATTCACAAAGGGTATTTTTTTCCTGTAGAAGAGTGATAAAATTGTAAAGCGGCATTATTTTTCTTGTCTTAGTCATGAATCCTTTACGCTTTCTGGCAAAATTTCATTAAATAAGCCGATATTTTCTGAGTCAAAATCTGTCGTTCAAAGCACTATCTTAAGCAGCAGAGTTTGGGAAGAAGTTCATTCAAGTAAATCAGCATTGTTATTACAGTAAAACAGAGGTTGTAACTTTCCAGAAATTTCGTGCCTCTTCATATCCGTCTTGAGTTTCCTGCCTATGCCTGTGGGCCCAATTTGTTGATTCTTCCTATCTAGTGTTTGTTTAAGAAAATTGTGCTTCTTACAGTAAATCAGTTTCCTTTGGGAATCATTTCATATTTATATCAGCATCTGTCAAATTTTGTCTGGATCAGCCAGCATCCGCATTGAAATCCGTGCAGGATTTTTTGTATTTTTCCATATCTTGGGAAACGTGCAGATGGCTTCGTTAACCAATCTCATGTTGGAAGGCAGTCAGGAACATTCCGAGCAGACAGAATCTGCCTTTTACGTCTTTATGGCTAAAAGGTCGTCAGATCATGTACCGTCTTCTGCTTGGTACATTGACTCTGGTGCATCACGCCATTTCTCTCACAGGCGTGACTGGTTTATTGACTTCTCACCTTTCAGTGATTCTGTGGTATTTGGTGGAGGTGAAAAGTACACAGTGGTTGGCAGAGGTACCGTTCAGATCCAGTCTGGTGGGCGCACACTCATCTTCTTGAATGTATACTATGTTCCTGGTATGGAAATTAATCTGCTGTCTGTCAGCCAGATTATGAGGAATTCTCCTCAGCTTGATGTAGTGTTCAGTGCACACAAGTGCTCCATTATTGACAGGGAGACTAGTCTAACAATTGCTGTTGGCCTAGAGGACCATGGTCTATACAGGCTACTTGACACCGGTGACTCTCCAGAAGTGGCTCTAGCAGCACGTGTCTCTCCCATCAGTACTCTGTGGCATCAGCGATATGGGCATCTAAATATGCAGTATCTCTCTCAGCTCTCCCGGGAGGGACTTGTGTCAGGATTACTTGATATTCAGACTCAGCAGTTGGGGGTATGCGGCGCCTGTCAAGCGGGAAAGCAACATCGGTCTTCATTCAAGGATGGAGAATCTTGGCGCGCATCTAAGGTACTCCAGTTACTTCATGCTGATATTTGTGGTCCTATGAATACAACTTCTATCACTGCTTGCAAATATTTTTTACTTATTGTAGATGATTTCAGTAGAAAGATGTGGGTGTATTTTCTAAAAAATAAATCTGATGCACTTAGTACCTTTCAGAAGTTTAAAACCTTAGTTGAAAAAGAGTCTGGCTGTAACATCATGACTCTTAGGACCGACAATGGGGGGGAATTTTGTTCTTCAGCTTTTGCCAACTTCTGTGATATTCATGGCATCAAACGTCAGTTAACCACACCCTACACTCCTCAGCAGAACAGTGTTGTCGAGCGTCGCAACCGCACAGTTGTTGAAATGGCTCGTTCCATGTTACAACATAGGAGTGTTCCAAACAGATTCTGGGCTGAAGCAGTATTTACTGTTGTTTACCTTCTTAACCGATCACCCACTCAGGCTGTTACAGGGAAGACTCCTCAAGAGTTTTGGTCTGGCCGTAAGCCTAAGATTAGTCATCTCAAAGTATTTGGCTCAGTTGCATATGTTTGGATTCCAGCTGCTAAGCGCTCTAAGTTGGATTCCAAAAGCCAGAAACTCATGATGACAGGGTACAGTAATCATCACAAAGCCTATAGGCTGATAGATATAGCCACTGGTCGTCTTAGCTTCAGTCGGGATGTAGTATTTGATGAAGACAGAGGATTCTTTCAGTCTTCTTCTGAGCAGTGTTCTGAGGATCAGCCTCACAGTGTTCTTCTTCCGGTCGGTCCACCTGATGGGAGGGATGATGTAGCATCAGTATTTGATAATACTCTATCTGAGCTTCCTCCAGAAAATAACCCTCCTCTTGCGGCCCCTATTGCTCTTGAGTCTTCTCCACCTCCTCCTGATATTGGTTCCTCTACTCCTGATATTGGTTCCTCTACTCCTGATATTGGTTCTTCTACTCTTCGGCCTAAATGGTGGGCTAAAACCATTGGTGATCTCCGGGATGATGAGCTCCTTGAAGGTAGAACTTCTAGACATAAGAACAGACAACAGTCTACAGTCAATTTTGCTCTTATGGCTAACCTACACAGTATTTTTGAGCCTCAAACCTATTCAGAGGCTAAGGGTACATCTGAGTGGGAACAGGCTATGGAAGCCGAATTCCAGAGCCTTCAGAAGAATCACACATGGACACTTTCTGATCTTCCTGCAGAGAAAAAACCCATAGGTTGCAAATGGGTGTATAAAGTGAAATACAAAGCTGATGGAACCATAGACAAGTATAAAGCTCGTCTTATGGCTCGAGGGTTCTCACAGAAGAAAGGCATTGACTATGAGGAGACTTTTGCTCCTACAGCCAAGATGAGTACCATAAAGCTTGTGCTTGCCCTAGCAGCTCAGTTCAATTGGAAAGTTCATCAGATGGATGTAAAGAGTGCTTTCCTAAATGGTGATCTCCAAGAAGAAGTCTACATGACGCAGCCTCCAGGATTCAAGGTTGTTGGTCAAGAACAGAAAGTGTGTCGGTTAGCTAAAGCAATCTATGGATTGAAACAAGCTCCTCGGGCTTGGTACATGAAAATTGATCAGTACCTGACAGATCAGGGTTTTCAGCGGAGCCCATCTGATGCAAACCTGTATATCAAGCATACTGGTGATGATATCTTGTTTGTGGTTGTCTATGTGGATGACCTTATCATTACTGGCAGCTCTGCACATTTGATCTATGGGATCAAACAAGATTTATGCAGAACTTTTGAGATGACAGACTTGGGACTTCTTCATTACTATCTGGGGGTTGAAGTTTGGCAGACTGAAAATCAGATCTTTCTCTCTCAGTCCAAGTATGCCAAAAATCTTGTGGACAGGTTCAGAATGCAGGATTGCAAACCGGCCACGACTCCTATGGAACCAGGGCTCAAACTTTCAGCACAGTCATCCTCTCCCCTTGTGGATGAAACTTTACTCAGGCAATTAGTGGGCAGTCTCATCTATCTTACTGCTACCAGACCTAACATTAGTTTTGCAGTAAGCTACATTTCCCGCTTCATGTCAGCTCCTAAAGCTGATCATTGGCAAGCAGCAAAGCGTGTGCTACAATATGTGCGTGGCACTTCTGATTATGGTCTCCTATACACTCGAAGTTCCAAACCTATACTCTGTGGTTACACTGATTCTGACTGGGCCGGTTCGGTTGATGACCGTAAATCTACAACTGGGTATAGGTTTAGTCTAGGATCCGGTGTTGTTACTTAGACTAGTAAGAAGCAACAGGCAGTGGCTCTCTCCTCAACAGAAGCAGAGTATCGGGGAGCAGTTAAGGCATCCTGTGAGGCAGTTTGGCTTCGACGTATGCTTGCAGATATGCATGTTTCCCAGACAGGGCCTACTTCTTTGTTTTGTGATAATCAGGGAGTGCTCAAACTTGCCAAGAATCCAGTCTTTCATGAACGAACAAAGCATGTGGAAACTCATTGCCACTACATTCGCCAGCTTGTTGAAGACGGCTCAGTTCAGTTGCAATATGTTCCCACAACAGAGTAGCCCGCCGACATTTTCACCAAGCCTCTTGGTCCTGATAAATTTGTAAAATTCAGAGGGTCTATTGGTGTTGTAAATAGATTGAGCATTAAGGGAGGGTATTAGAATATTCCTATTTAGTATTTAATGCTCATTCTTTTAGCTGTTGCTATTTTTATTCTTTTAGCAGTTTCTTAGATAAAACTGATTGTTTCCATATTCTACATAGAAACTTGATGTTTCTATTATTGTAAATATCTCTGTATTATTATTGAGCTTTAGCTTGCTCATGATTAATTAATTCATTTGGAATCCATATGCGTTGTCCGCACTGTTTTAGACTCCTTGATGATGTAGACTCCTTAATGATGTCAACTTTTGATCATGGTATGGACTCCTTGATGTGATCAGATTCACTCGATCAGAGAAGGCTATGATCAAGATGGAGTTGACACACTCTCAAGAGATAAGTATTATCTTGATTGTTTCTATCGATTATTTCATTATGAGTCTCTTGGCTTGCTTGGTTGTTCTTTTTCTTCCATATCCTCCTCGTGAAGATTGCAAGGACATAATGAAGACTACCAAGGTGTGGAAAATTGTTGGAAATGATGGAAGAACAATGTGACAAGAAGACTCTTGATTGGATGAACTCTGTACTCAGAAGGGGCAGACAAGATCAACCTAATTGAAGCACGTTCTTGATCTATGAAGGTGGTTAGAAGTTTTGAAGACCAATGTTGATCTAGATATGCTAAAGATGAACTTGTGATTTTTCTGCTATGTAGAGGACTTCTATGTAAGAGGGAGTTGCTTTTGAGGCATGAGCCTAGTGATATCTTTGTCACAATGGACTGTAGGTCCATCAACGTCTCCCTAATGAATGATTTGAAGAAGCTGCAAGACTCTGATGTTGACTTGGTTGATTCACTAATTGGTTTGTTGATCTATCTATTGAAGTCTATTGTTATCTGTTGGATTCGACTATGGTCTGTTGGAGTCTACTATGGCTGTTGATGCCTTCTGTGAGAAGCCACTTATTATCTGTTGGATTCTACTATGGTTGTTAATGCCTTCTATGAGAAGCCACTTATTATCTGTTGGATTCGACTATGGATACTAACATTCGCCTCTGTGAGAAGCCACTTATTGTCTACTGGACTATACTATGGTTGTCGATGATTGCTTTTGTGAGAAGCCATTGCTACGGTCTACTATTCTCTGCTGATGTTTGCTTCCGAGAGAAGCCCTAGCTGAATCTAAATAAACAACTGAATGTTGTTGTTTTTTATAAAGAACTGAGATCCACCATGGCTACATTTCTTATGTTAAGCTAGTTGTTGGAATGACTGAGGATCCCCTTGAAGAGGGAGCATTGATTACATAGCATCATATTATGGACCATCTCCTGTAGGTTGTGTGCCATGAGACCTTGTGGTTTGGGAGATGTATTGTTGATTCCTCCTGTAGGTTGTGTGTCGTGAGACCTTGTGGTCTGGGAGATGTATTGTTGATTCCTCCTGTAGGTTGTGTGTCGTGAGACCTTATGGTTCGAGAGATGTATTGTTGGTTCCTCCTATAGGTTATGTGCCATGAGACCTTGTGGTCTGGCAGATGTATTGTTGATTCATCATGTAGGTTGTGTCGTAAAACCTTGTGGTCCAGGAGATGTATTGTTAGATCCTCTCTTAGGCTGTGTTGTGAGACCTATGATTGGTCAGGAAAATTGATCTTGAGAGAAAGGATGGCAAGTACTTTCCTGGCTAAGAGGGAGTGTTGGAAAATATGGTAGCCATGGTCGGTATTTTCATCTTGAAAAAGAAATGGCATTTGACTTTTCAAATTTGCCTCAAGTTTTTTAGGTTGGTTGGGTCCCTAAGAGGCACCCATTTGACCCCCATTTGAAGGCTATATAAAGGAGATCATTTCTCCTCATTTGGACACACAAAATTTGGTCTCATGTATCTCTGATCCGGCGAAATTACAGGAGGAAGCCAAAATTCTAGGGAGGACCAAAATTTCAGGAACTTGGATTTTGACATGGCACTTCATCATGATATTGGTTACTGGTTTGGGTATTATTCTGCTATTTGTTATTTATGATGTATTGATGAATCTGGAAACCCTCTCTCTCTCATAAGAAAGAACTTTTCTGGGTTTTCCCCTTGTGGGTTTTGCCCAGGCTATGTGCCTAATTTTCTGCGTCTCTTGTCTCTTTGTTTCATGGTTATTTTATTGCACTTTCAAGTCTATTAGTTGATATTTTTCTTTTGTATAACTGCCTAAATGATATTGAATTTAATGCTATATGAAACTAATGTTTCATTGATCATTGAAGTAGTTATTAGGTGAAGAAAACTTAATTCTAGTTGGTGTCCTAGAATATCAACAAGATGTTACTTGAGATACTGATGATCTTAATGCAAATGTTTGATGCTACTTGTGACACAAATGATCTACAGGAAATGGTTGATAAAAATGCAATAAAAGAAATGGTAGATGATTCTTTACTAGGATATGAGATGGAATAATTCATCAACAGTGAATTGATGGGGGAGTGTTTTGTTGAAGATGAGTCACAAGCACAAACACAAAGTGATAGCAATAGCAATAGATGTGAATTTGATGTTTTGTAAGGAAAACATTTAAGAAAAACATCAAGAAGTACAAAATGATTTTTATAAGACGATTGTTATACCTCGGGAAGAATTGCAATTCAACAAGAATTTTTTCATATTCCAGATCACTCCAAAGTGATTCAATTTGTGAGTGCGGGATTTCTTGAAAAAAAAATTGAAGGCTCCAAAAGTTGATGAAGAAGTTAAGAATGTTGATGATACAGTTGTTAATAAAAACATTGAACAAATACCAAATAAATGCCAACATTGTCATAAAATTAGCTATATGCATCCTTAACTTCATTTTGGAAGGACAAATAATCATTCAAAAAAATTCAAAAGAAAAAGAAGGAAACAAAGCAAAAAGTTCATTGTGGTTGGATAACTCCTTCGTAGTGAAAATTAAAAGCCAAGATGTTGAATTTGTTTTACCAGACACAGATAAATATAAACTTTCATGGAGAAATCACAAAAGCAAAAGGATTTCAAACAATTGTTCCATGTGAAAATTTTGTGCATGCTTGGGGCCTTGTTACCACAAAATCAAGCAAGCCTGGTGCAAAGCCTCACTATGCAACCTAGGTCTTATGGGAACAAGAGATTAGCCACCATTGTCACCCCATTGACCTCTCTCCTATTGTTTTGTGGTTGGATGTTATCCCCACAAGGGAGGCTTCCCTCGCAACATTTAGAAGATAGATGGTTAGGGTTTCAAGCCAAATGGCTCTCTAAGGAGCTTGCAGATAAATCACCAAGATATATCTTCAAAAAAAGAATGTTCAAGGGTGATAAGGAGCTTAATGATTATGGAAGAAGGTATCGGCAAAGCATTGGAGGCCAGCATGAGATTTACAAATGTTTCAAGTACACTTTCAATCAGCCCTAATAAACTAAGAGAGGGTTGTTATAAGTTAGGGTTTCAATGACGCACATATTTACAACACACAAAACCATATAACACACAAGAAATAGCCTATAAATGGTAAGAGAGACAAAGTATTAAAGGCTATCAAAAAGGTAAGCAAGGCATAGGTCAGCTCTAAGTTTTTAATGGCTGAAAATGAACAAAACAACAACATAAACTCTAGATGTCATCCCTAAGTTTGGTGCTAAAGCATGCAATAAATGATAGATTTTGCTTTTTAAACATTAATAAATGCAATTCCCACCTAAAGAACAATAACATATAGGTAAAAAATTGCTATTAAATGCAAATTTAGGCCAAACCCTAGCCTTAGACACCATGAAAAGGAGAAAATATAGAAATTCAAAATGATCAACACAACTAGACTAGCGCCTCTATTCAATTGGGAAATGTAGTCAATAAAGGTGAGGTCAAGATAAGAGAACCTTCGATGAAAGGGTGGAAGACAATTGCTTCACTTAGAAACCCCAGCAACTCCTTTCATAGGATATTTAAGGTCAAAAATTGCATGAAAACAAGTTTCTTTGATAAATTCTTGAACAACAAATTTTGCATAACCATTTAGAAATAAAAGTTCATGAAAGATATTACAATTATTAATATGGCACAATGTTAACCCTAATTTCAAAAATTACACACAAAATGGAAGAAAATAGCATTAAACCTACACCATTCGTGTAAGAATCACTTCATCAATCCACAAAATAGTCTCTCCATGCAATAAATATCCCCCCAAAGACAAGTCACACTCTATTTGGCCATTATGTCCAAGAGAAGAAGAAAAACCCTAGTGTGCACTCTCTCAAGAGAAGAGAAGTGAGTGGTTGTGATGATGATTTAATGGAAATGACTTCCCTCTACTTATATGATGGCAACAAAATCATTTTTCATAATTTACAGCGAAAAAGGCCCAAAAGTTTGCTTGACGCATTCAACTAGGCTAATAGGTCACAAACCGACATAGAGATAGCTTTACAAATAGATAAAACATAATAAAATTTCATAAAACCCCAACATGTGCGGGCGGGAAACCTCTCCAACATGACATCATCCTCCATAAATGGGCGTCTCCATCAAGCAAGTGACAAAAGTGGGCCCAAGAGTGCTCCTCACTCCAAGGGGAATCATCAAAATGCATGGGTGCATCTCCAAGTAACACCTCCTCAACCAAGATGACATCATTAAGAAGGCGTGTGTCATCCTAGGGCATGCATGGCTAACAACTTAACGTGACAGCCCTAGGGCATAGCATTAGCCTCAAAGGGGAGTGGTGCTACCCTCCCAAATCATGTCAAGTGACCTCGATCTTCGTCTAGGCTCTAGAAAGGGGTGACAACCATCAAGTAGGTATAAGACCAGCCAGGGGACATCATGGTTTCTCTAGGCAAATTGTCAATCAAGCTAACATCCTAGCTTCTTGGCTCAATGTCTCAGCATTTAGAAGTGAAGAAGGGAGCCACACATCCATGTAGGGCTCCTCAAGGCCCAACGTTGATCTTTGGAAGGGCAACATTGGCTCTGCAAGGTCTCAAATGCTCTCACATCTAGCCTAGACGTCCTCCTAAGTATGTTGGAAAGGTGACAAGCCATCCCTTAAGAGACATCCAATGTAACCACCTAAAACATACTCTCAAGATCAAGTGAGATCAACATCATTAGGGACAGAAACCATTAAAGTATCATAGTGGACCATATTCAATGCTAAGGGCACAAAATACTTCACACAAACCTTGCCTTCAAATGTCTTTCTAGTTGATGATTTGTAAGCAAGTTACCACACTTATGTTAGGGATGATTTTGCAATTAGCCCTATTTGATGCTTCCATCCCCTAAGGGTAGGGACATTTCGTAGGTAAGTTCATCAATCCATAGATGCATATAATAAATGTGGTCATGACATGGGAAATATTTCAAGGAAGATAGTCATAGCCATGGTACCAAGTTACCAACTAAATGAGGTATAACATCTTGATTATAATGATGATAAGAGGGAGCAATCATGAAGGCATGTGTTACCCCTTTCCTCAACCTGCTTTTTCCACCCCTCTAGTGCATCTTCTACTTTAATGATTTGTCTTTCTTTCTTGCATAGCTTAGGTGACCAAGCTTGCCTTGTGCTTTTCCAATAACCCTTAAAGTTGTGGCAGTTTATCGTTCATCATGATCGTGACATTCATAAGTTCCTTTATTTAGATAGAGCATGAAATGCTTAGGAACTAGGTGATGGCTAATGAGGGGGGTAGAGCTCATGCTAGGCTTTTTCCCATGTGCTTGTTACATGTCCCAGCCATATTTTGCATTTTTCATTTTCTTTGATTTTGTGGCTTCATATGCTTTTATCATCATTTTAGCTACATCAACCTCTTAGGGAAAATTTTCCAAGCCATGGCCCAGAGATTAAAAAAATATAAGGTGCCAATCCCAATCACTAACAGCAATCAACCGAAAGAATGAAAATGGATACAAGGGAGGGATGAAAGGTGTGATGTATGGATTACCTTGGGCACGCGATATCAATCAGTGCCTCCTATCAGTGTCCCTCCTAACAGTGGAAGAAAAGGACCTCAGGGAAGGTCATAGTAGACTATGGGCAAAGGATGATCTTCCAGGGAAAGTATGTGAACAAGAGTACAATCAAGAGTGGTCAATCATCCATCTTGGCTTCTGATCCATATTAGTATGCCCCAAACATTAAATGAAAGCACATAATTATAAAAAAGGTTAGTATACCTTCCGATGAATGACCCGCTTTCCTTCAAGAAGTATGTTAGATGGGATAGAGCATTGGTTGGAGCATAGATGTAGAGCTCTGAAGTAAAACTATCTCTAGATCATCATAGGGTTGCCAGCTAGTTGGATGACCAAAGGGGTTACCCACCACCCAATTATACATGTCTTTTGAATTGAAGCATAAGTGAAAGATGGTACTTTCTACAACTCAAGGGGGGGCAAGGGGAGGTACTTTTCGTGGAGTATAGTGACTTCATAATCAATAGTTAATGGTAAACCAAAACCACCATAATGATGAAAGAGTTATTCAAAAAGAGAAGAATCCAACAATCAAGCTTGGATTCCTTCAACACATTTCTCACTTTGCACCTAACAGTGGGGAATGTTAATAACAATAGTCAAGCTTCAAGTTTCAAAATCCTATTAATCAAAATTTGGAAATTCTAGAATGGCAACTAATCTATACGA
Source organism: Pinus tabuliformis (assembly GCA_031772625.1). Lineage (NCBI taxonomy): Eukaryota > Viridiplantae > Streptophyta > Pinopsida > Pinales > Pinaceae > Pinus > Pinus tabuliformis. Next base: position 516,642,813 of record CM062808.1, on the reverse strand, counting down.
CAAGCTATCTACAATTCAATCAACTTAAATCAATCTCAACATATTTGGGAAGTTCTGGTATGGAATCTAGAATCCTCTCAATGCTCTTCAACTATTCGTCGGGATGTTGTTGTATAATTTCCAAAGCCTAGATAACTAATGTCCTTACGATATTAATTTAACAAATAAATTGTTGAATTTAATTAATATAAAAATTAAATTCAAACCATAGCATCAATCACATAAAAGTTGGAAATTAAATAGTGGTAGCACAATTCTAGTTTCGCACATACACAAGTAATTACGCCTTCAAAAATCAGCTTTTCATTCCTTTGAAAAAATTACAAGGAAACCTCCACTAAAAACAACAACTACATGGTCACAAATCATCCTAAACTAAGTTGTATGGCTATTGAGAAAGTGCAACCTATTGTACGACTATACACAAGCTATATTGAGTCTTGACTATACATCTTTTGTCCATATGACTATATGCATCTATATTGAACAACCCTCCTGTTGAAGGAAAGTGTAACTAGGTTCGGTCTTCATAAATGTACTTTTGATATTTGTACTTATTCAAGAAAAGAAATATTATTTTATAATATATGTCAATGAGTTTCTTGCTCATTGAAGTAGGTCTAGCACATGTCAAAGTGCTATAGGTGAGTCAAATAGTCAAAAGGAAATGTTGAAGGCCTTAAGGGCATGTTACACCATGTATAAATATATATTAAAGTTAAAGGGAAAACCTCCAAGCAAATTCAAGTCCACTCCTATGTTATGGCACCATCAAGAAGCTCCTTCAAGCATGCTACACCACCATGGAAACTATCTGAAGTCTGCTCAACAAATCAGCCACCAAACTGCCCTCAAAGTCGACCTACAATTAAGAGGACTAGTCAGCCTAAATGGAGGGACAGTCCTCTATTTATACAGGTTGTCCACTCCAAATAGAACGCACTAATTCACTTTGAAATTAGCGCAGAAAAGAGGTCAATAAAAGGACGAAAATAAGTCTTCTAGGGCAGCGAAGGAAGGGAGAAAGAAGCCAATGTGAAAGGCATTGTTTTCTAGGGTTATCACAGCTACACATGCGAGAAAGGAAGGGTATACCTGCGGTCACTACAGCAGAAAAATACAGTGACATATCTCTATATTTTTGGGCTAGTAAACAAGGCCTATAAGGCCTCCCAATCAAGCGAAGAGGAAGGGCACTCAAGCGAAGAAGGAAAGAGGCTACAACAGCAAGTAAACAGTCACACATGCGAGAATTTAGGGCTGCTGGACAGTCACATCCAGTCTGCACCTACACTTTGGAGAAGAAGCTCATTTGGTTAAGAAGGTGAAGGAATCATCATATGGAAAGGTTCTCATCAAAGGCTTGTCCTCTAGAGCAAGTGCAACAAGGTTACTAACAAGTTGAAAGAAGAACGAAGTGTCGGAAGTAGGAGGACGAAGTGTCAAGAAACAAAGTGTGGGAAGAAGTGTCGGGGTATATGGTGCAAAAAGGAGAGAGGACTTGACTTGTGCTTGGGGAATCTCTTTGTCGGGGGTCTACAGTTTGGCATTAACCAATAGAAGCTTCAATAAGAGAAATTCAATAAAGGGTTTTCCTCTCAGGAGAAGAGAGGTTTTGGCCTGGGCAGACAGCCAACATCTTTTGTTCTTGTTTTTTATATTTTGGTAGCAGTTTGATGAAGTACACACATATGCACTAATAATAAGAAGAAAAAGAATAAGCTAACAAGAAAAGTAAAAAGACTCCACAAATTGTTATCAAGTAACGAAGAATCACACTACACTACTTTGCCCTAAATTCTTCAACATGGTATCAGAGCTAAGGTGACACAACAAGGAAAGGGAAACTCAAAAACACTCATCAAGCAAAAGCATCTACAAAGCTGAAGCATCAAGCCTAGAAGTCTCAATCACTTCGAGGTCAAGAAGGGTATACAATCCATCATTCATCAAGAAGGTCTACAAATCTAGAAGAAGAGCCTTATATAGAGGCACCTACAAAGAAGAGCAAATTGAAGCAGGACCTACATCAAGCTACAAATCTTCAAGCAAATCTCATCATCAAGCAAGTCCACTTGGAGAAGGCAACTTGCAGTACATCAAGATCCTAGGAAGGTAAGCCATCAAGTCTTCAAGGAGGAAGCAAATCCATTACATCTCAAAATCTATCAAGTACATGTCCCCTTTTGAATATACATCAATGTCTTTTTGCAAGGAAAGCAATAAATTGGTAGGTACCAATAACTTTCTTACATGGAAGAAGAGGACTGATCTACTTCTCAAGGAGAATGAACTCCTTGAACATGTCAAAGGGAATATCACTGTCCCTGCTAAGGAACAAACTCAAGCCTTAGCCAAGTACAATAAGGATGAGACAAGAGCTCAAAGGATTCTGATAGAATCAATCAAAGACTCTCTCATTCCTTATGTCTCCAAGTTTGAGACATCAAAAGAAATTTATGATAAGCTAGTAGAGCTATTCTCAGTATCCACAACCGAAGAAGTAATATCTCCGAGGAATGAATTGTACAAGATGAAGATAACAAAAGAAAGAATAGCTCCCTACTTCATGAAAATCTCTGAAATGAGAGATCAACTTCAAGAGCTTGGGGAAGTCATGTCTGACAGAGAGATGACAACAGTAGTACTCAATGCGCTACCTGAGGAGAGGGGAACTTCACATCAAGCATATATGCCAAGAAGGAAGCAACCACTCTCAGTGAAATGTGGTCTCTATGCTATGCAGGACATATGAAACCAGACTTAAGGCAAAAGAAGATGTGGGATCAAAGGAGAAAACATTTGCTACCATGGCCAAAAGAAAGAGTAAACTTGGCATGTTTAGTCCACGAAGAACAAACAACAAAGACATGTCCACAATCCAATGTTTTGGATGTCAAGAATATGGACACTACAAAAAGAATTGACCTCAGCTTAAGAAGGACAACAACAACAAAAGGAAGAGGGAAGAACCTCACATAACTCAAGAGATGAAAGAAGAAGGAAAGAAGCAAAAGAAGGAAGATCCTCTGGATCTCTACTGTGACTAGGTCAAACTCTTTACTTCTAGACTTCTTTCAAAGTTTTAAGTATAGGAGCATGTAGGAATAGAATAAAATTGCATGGCTAGAAACATCTTCTAGAATCTAGAAGCATGTACTACATAGAGTTCTAGATACTCATAAAGATGTAGCATTTATAATAAGAATAAAAATGCATGGGTAGAAATATCTTCTAGAATATAGGAACATGGTAGATATAGCTCAAGGTATTCATGTAGAAGGAGCATACCTAGTATAGGACCTCATCCACAATGAAAGAAAGATTGGTCATGATTAAGAATCTTAGAAGACCTCCATCATCAAAAGAAAAGAAACATTTGCAAGGTAAGGGTCTTTAAGATCCTATAATGGAATCTTCAAAAAAAGATTCATGGACCAAAGCAGATGTCTCATTGGGAATCCCATTCATGAGATTCAAGAAAAGGATGATATGCATGCAAGCTAAGATGAAGCAAGAAGGGCCACACCAAAGGATGATCAAAGGAGTATAAAGATGAGGTATGTATGCATCAAAGTTTAGTCATGTTATCATTTGTATATTATTAAGTCATGGGATAGTCTATAACATGATCAAGCACAAAAGAATCTCTTTCACCAATAACATTCTCGAAGGCATGTACCACAATGCAATGAAGGTCAACAAAAGAATATGCTCACATAAGGAGAATAAGATTGCTGACTAAGAAGCAAGAAGAAATGCTGACAAGTCCAGAAGGCAAGCAATGAAGGAATGCTCTTGCAAGAAGCATTAGATGGTTGACCTATCCATCTGAGCATAAGCAAATGAAGAAAGAGATCAAGCATGAGAAGAACACCATGATCACCGAGAATCACTATCTGACAAGATATTTTGAAGATATCTCCCAAAAGAAGACAAGACAACTCTGATAAAGGAAGAAAGGACCCTTGACACCTATGAAGACCTTGGAGATATAAAAGATGCAGATAATTGATTCTACTCTACGAAGATGTCGCGATGGAGAAACCATCCAACAAAAAGCAATGTTGAAGCAATATCAGGATGAAGTCATGATGGGTTACTAGATCGAAGCGTGTAAACAAGCAAGTACAACAAAGCATCCATCAGAAGAATATTTTGAAGCATGGACAAAATGACAAAGGAGTAGCCAAGATGACAAGAAAACCTAATGTATGACATGAAAGCCACTTTCCTCGAAGGAAGCAATGACATGACAAACCAGGGAGGAAAGTGATCGATGGATGGTGCCCTACCTAGAAGAAGTTCGAACAAAGACTTCATGACATCAAGAAAGGAAGGAGATCAAGCAGCTGAAGGACCCACGAAGAAGAAGTTGTTGATGAAGGAAAGAGTCCCCAGTTAAGAGGGAGCTCTGACAGGTCCTTGATCAAGAGGGAGTTTTGGATCACCCCTGATTATAAAGGAGTGACAATTGTGTTTTCCATTTCATGGGTCATGCACTGGACCGGGACTAACAGTAGTAAGTCTAAATGAAGACCATGAATGGAAATGTAGACACAAGATAGACACAACATTCTTGTCTTCACTTGGGAAGAAAGAATGGGAGGATTGGGTAATCATCTGGCATCCGATACTCTTTGAGGATGTCTAGGGCATCCAAGACAAGAGTAAGCAAGAGGAATGATATTCTTTGAGGGTTGGGAACCCAAGATAAGAATAGTCCTAGAAGGTCATACTCAGAGAACACCCGGGTGGGTATGTACCTTGAGAGACAATGATGAAGGTGTCTATAAATCATTGGTCTTGCCAGCATTGTAACTCATGGTCTCGTAAAGAGATGGAGTTGTTAGTCAAGGCCTTGCACTATGACAATGTTGATGGATATGATGCTATAACAGATGGATTTCTAATCCGGTTTCTCTTATGTGAATTCTTCAAGATTGATAATAGCCAAACACCTTGTAATGTTGCACGAATTCCTCCCTAGTTAAGAGGAAGTGTTGAAGGAAAGTGTAACTAGGTCCGATCTTCATAAATGTACTTTTGATATTTGTACTTATTCAAGAAAAGAAATATTATTTTATAATATATGTCAATGAGTTTCTTTCTCATTGAAGTAGGTCTAGCACATGTCAAAGTGCTATAAGTAAGTTAAAAAGTCAAAAGGAAATGTTGAAGGCCTTAAGGGCATGTTACACCATGTATAAATATATATTAAAGTTAAAAGGAAAACCTCCAAGCAAAGTCAAGTCCACTCCTATGTTATGGCACCATCAAGAAGCTCCTTCAAGCATGCTACACCACCATGGAAACTATCTGAAGTCTACTCAACAAATCAACCACCAAACTGCCCTCAAAGTCGACCTACAATTAAGAGGACTAGTCGGCCTAAATGGAGGGACAGTCCTCTATTTATAGAGGTTGTCCACTCCAAATAGAATGCACTACTTCACTCTGAAATTAGCGCGGAAAAGAGGTCAATAAAAGGACGAAAATAAGTCTTCTAGGGCAGCGAAGGAAGGGAGAAAGAAACCAAGGTAAAAGGGACTATTTTCTAGGGTTATCACAGCTACACGTGCGAGAAAGGAAGGGTATGCCTGCGGTCACTACAGCAGAAAACTACAATGACATATCTCTCTGTTTTTGGGCTAGTAAACAAGGCTTATAAGGCCTCCCAATCAAGCGAAGAGGAAGGGCACTCAAGCGAAGAAGGAAAGAGGCTACAACAGCAAGTAAACAGTCACACATGCAAGAATTTAGGGTTGTTGGACAGTCACATCCAGTCTACACCTACACTTTGGAGAAGAAGCTCATTTGGTTAAGAAGGTGAAGGAATCATCATATGGGAAGGTTATCATCAAAGGCTTCCTCTAGAGCAAGTGCAACAAGGTTACTAACAAGTTGAAAGAAGAACGAAGTGTCGGAAGTAGGAGGACGAAGTGTCGGGAAACAAAGTGCCGGAAGAAGTGCCAGGGTATATGGTGCAGAAAGGAGAGAGGACTTGAGTTGTGCTTGGAGAATCTCATTATCAGGGGTCTAGGGTTTAGCATTGATCAATAAAAGCTTCAATAAGAGAAATTCATGGAAGGGTTTTCCTCTCAAGAGAAGAGAGGTTTTGGCCCTGGCAGAGAGCCAACATCTTGTGTTCTTGTTTTTTATGTTTTGGTAGCAGTTTGATGGAGTACACACATATGCACTAATAAGAAGAAGAAGAAGAAGAATCTAACAAGAAAAGTAAAAAGACTCCACAAATTGTTATTAAGTAACGAAGAATCACAATACACTACTTTGCCCTAGATCCTTCAACACCTTCATGTTGTCCAAACACACCTCTATCTGAATCATTCCTCTCTATCTCTCTCTTAACTTGCTAAAATTAGCCATTGTTTCTAAACCCTCTATCTTGAAATATCTTTATACTTTTCGCTGAGACCAAAACCCTAATTTGATTTTTTGTTTTCTCCTAGTCTAAGTCATGCATAGACACTTCCTCTTATTGAGGAAGGAATATTACACCAATCCAAGTATGTCTTTGAATGCCTTGAACTTCCCTTTTTCGTAAATCTTGGTTAAGATATCAACTACCTCAGAATCTGTGGGAATAAAGTAGAGCTTCTTTACTCCCTTTTGAACCCTATCTCATATGAAGTGATATATGATCTCTATAATGCTTGGACTTGTCATGAAACACTAGATTCACAAAGAGTTCGATACAACTTTAATTATCACAGTAAATGACTATGGGAACCAACTAATCAAACCAACTTGTAACCAACTTATGAAGCCAAATGGCCTCACAACTAACAATAGTAGTTGCGATGTATTTCACCTCTACTAAGCTAACTGCCATGGAAGTCTGCGTCATGTTGAACCAGAAACCCTGAGGTGTTCTTTCAGTCTGCTACACTAACCTAATCAATTTGAGTTTGCATACCCTTGTAACTTCACTTCACCATCTCCAAGATAACTCAAACCATACTCCAATATGCTCCTTGTTAAATCTCCTAATACCAACCCAAATATATTTTCTCACAACAAATTTTATTACCAACAACTTATTTATTTTACCAAAAAAATTCTAAATTGTTGAAAAATAAAATCACTGGTATTTTAACTCTAGAAAATTAAATATGCAACAGAAATGAAACAGAGAGATCAATCACACATTACAATAGATAAATACCCACAACAATTCTCCTTCATCTATTAATCTAGAAAATCAAGGTTTCAACCCACAAAATTTACAAAGAAAAATACAGTGGTTGGACCTTGCAACTCTGCCACACTGGAATAATCCAGCCCAAGGAAATTTGGCCAACTGGAAACTAGCCACTAAAGAAATTCAACCTGGAGAAAATCGGCCCACCTCTCACCAGAAAATCATTCCCTATGCCTTGCCCTCACCCAGCCTCTATGCACTCACAAATCAGCCCTTGCAAATCGACCTCCCCAGCAACTACGCCTCCTTCTCGCTTCAGCAATTCGGCCTCTCCAATCTTCAACAAATTGGCCTCCTAGAACACTCCTAAAATTATCCATGTATTCTCCTTCCTTCTCCTCAGTGAAATTGAGCCTCTCGCTCCAGAGAATTCGCTCTCTCCTTCTTGAGAAAATCGATTTCCCAAAAATGTTGTAGTTGCCTCTCTTCTTTGCATGTGTCTTCACCTATCCCTTAGGATTTCATTTATAATATTCATTAAGCCCAAATCCTTAACCCTAATCTTCCTTCTAAAAGATCTAGGATATCAATGGTTGAAATTATTTATGGGTCACTTAAATAATTTTACTATTCATCCTTAGAAAATGACTTAATAGTCCACAAAAATTAATTGACTTTAATTATTGTATTTTTCCTAAGTTAGACTTAGGAAAGAAGACATAAATACCTAAAGAGGCAATAAAACATCTCCTACATGCCAAGACACCAAACTTATGCAGAAGACCTTCTGAAGCTACCACTAGTTTCAACAATGTAATGTTCCAAACTTAAATAAATAGTGATATGCAAAGCAAAAACGATTTACGACACAAAAATTTTAAACAATCAGCAAAACGCTCATGAAAACTTTGGAATTAAGAACCAGCTGAGCCATTTTATTAGTCAACGAAGCGAGTACAATAGTATGGAGGAATGCACCTGGGCTTGCCTCAATGGCGAGCGTGACAAAACCCAAGTGATAATACAATGATCTCAAATGCTGGAAATGACTGCTCCTCTAATGCTCTGCGCTGCCCAGAAAACTTCACTGCTGCCTAGAAAGGGACTACAAGAAACTCCTCCTCCGGTGCTCAGAAAATGATGAAACATTAGCCACAAACTCCTTAACCAAAACCCACAAAAACTTAAAAATGGTTTGGCCCGATTTGGACTTCCTAAAATCGACCCCCAAAGGCACTATTCAATCCCCAGTAATTCTACACTATCTGCTGCAAAGATACAGCTTAAAACCCCACCTCCATTACTTAGAAAATTATGAAACTTTATATTTGGGATCCTTGTCAAAAACCCAGAAAAACCCAGAAAGGATTTTGGTTGGTTTAGACTTCTGAAATTCGACCCCTTTGGAGCCCAACCTCAGCTGCAACTGCAAAACTCGGCCTACTAGAAACTGCTTGTAAATCCTCCTGGAAATGCCCCCAAAGTGCTGGGTTGACCCTTGCTATCCAATCCCTGACTTCTCGGGTGAGCTCTTGGCCTAAGACACCTGCTCCTAAGCTCCACGAAAAACTGTTGAGTGGCCTCTGCGTTGTCCCCTAGCCCAACAATTCAAACTGCTGGAATGTTGGCTCTGCTGGCTGTAAAACTCAACAAGAATGTTGGTCTATTGTTGCTATCTCAGCTCTCTAACTCTCCAGCAAACAATCTAATCTTTGTTGGCCTCTATCTCCCTCTACGTATTCTCTGGCTACCTAGAAATACGCACTCCCTGTTCTGCATTGGTTGGTGGTGCTATGTCACTACCCCAAAACTCTTGAAATCCTTGTCGAACTACCTCTCTAGGGCGGGCATGGATGGTCCCCTAAAGTAGAGGTTGAATTTCCCGCTTGAGAGATTCATGGCTAGACAGTCGGTTGACTCAGCTAAACAACAGAGTGAACAGTGAAGTGATTTTGTTTGCAAAATGTATGAATGAATCCCAAAATGAGAGTTGTTCCCTCCTTATAACTCCTTGGGCCTCCCTTGCCTCATGTGGGCCCCTCCATCCACCTATTCGACTTTCCCTCCAAGCTATTCGAATGGGCCAATTCGAATTCCCATGTGGGTGGCCCCCACATTTCACTAGCAACCAAATTAAGTCGAATTGCCTCCTAAGTCCCTAAGTTGAAAATGATAGGTTCTTTTCCTTAGCCAAAATTGTGCAAAATTGTGTAGCAACACCCTAATCAAATGTGTTTGAGAAGGGACATGACAAACACTCCTTAAATATCTAAGCACATGTTTGCTACTACCCAATGTTCCTGCTTTGGCTCCATAATAAACTGACTCAAGGTGTTCACTGTAGAACATATATCTAACCTGGCGTTGATCAAATATATCAAGGAACCTATCAACTGCATATACATCATGGAATCTACCGACTCTATATTTGAAGTTGTAACCTTCTCCAAATTAGTGATCATGGGTGTCGCCATAGGTTTGCAGTCCTCCTTGCCAAAGGAAAATCTAGCTTAGTCTCTACCAAACCTCCAAACCCAAGAATTAATGCATCATGCAATGTCCTTCCTCTCAAATTGTTAAAATTGGAAACTATGGCCAAACTCCATGTGGGTCATCTTATTTATGGCAGCTGATATTTTTCTTGGATCCCTCTCATCGAGAGGTGTAGGATTGATCTAAAGATCATCCGATTCCGATAAGTATTCATGGAGTTATGAATTTATTTGTGTTATAAGACAATTCGTTAAGGTCAGCGAGCAACCAAATTACCCCCAATGTGCTCAACATTTTAGTATAAAAAGAGATGACTTGAGAGTCATTTTACACACACTTCACTCTTGATTTCTCTCCACTTGTTCTGAGTTTTAGTGGAAGAGAAATCTAAGAGAGAAAGCCCTAAACGCAGAAGGTAAGGAGCCCTAGTATGAGACCTAGACGCAGTCAAGAAGGAAGCCTACACGCTACCCTATACGCTGGTCTCTATAAGCCCTAGACGTAGTCAAGAAGAAAGCCAACACGCTGCCCTATATGCTGGTCTCTACAAGCCCTAGACGCAGTCAAGAAGGAAAAGCCTACATGCTACCCTATACGCTGGTCTCTACAAGCCCTAGTTGCAGTCAAGGAGGGTTACTATGATGCCCTAACCGCAGGTCCATGATGCCCTAGCCGCAAGCCACTTCAAGTGACCGAATTGATGGATGGAGGGCCAAGGATCTAGGGCCGAGAAGGCAGGCTGCTAGGCCGAGTAGAGGGAAGCTAAACGCAAGAATTTGAGTGGTTATTTGGGCACGTTGAGGACGCTGAAAGCTACAATAAGCTAGGTCGCAAGCCATAGCAAGTTGTTGGAGTTATTTCATGGTTGCGTTGAGAGGATAACATGGCATGGGAGGAGCCTCTTCAAGGTTGACCGCAGCACTAGAGGGCTAGTCTTGTTGTGTGTTGGGTTAAGGGCAGTGGCACATACCCTAACCAGAAGTGCAATCACAGCAATGCCAACAATTGGGACAGTAGTAATGATGAGACAACAACAATGGTATGCTAACAATTGGGACAGCAGCAATGGCATGCTAACAAATGGGACAACAGCATGACATGGTGCAGCAATAGCCAATTGGGACAGCAGTACGGTAAGCAAGGTACAGCAAGCACATGGTGGCAAGCATGGTGCTGCAAGCACATTGGGCAAGGTGCAGCAAGCACATGGTGGCAAGCATGGTGCTGCAAGCACATTGGGCAAGGTGCAGAAAGCACATGGTGGCAAGCATGATGCTGCAAGCACATGGGACAACAGTGTGGCAACATGGTGCAGCAATGGCACATAGGACAACAATGGTACATGATGCAGTACAGTGAGGTACAGTATGAGGCAACACTGATGAGTGCAGCAAGATGATAAGGTACAACAAGATGTTGCAGTATAGGAAGGTGCAGCAGTATGATGTGTGTAGCATGGTAATGAGGTCCAGCATAGTGATGATGGGTGCAGCATGGTGCAGCGCAGTGAGGTGGAGCGTGATGACAAGGTGCAGCACAATGATAGGTGATGGAGTCACCTTGGAGAATCAGTTGAAGCAGCATGTCTTCAACTGAGTTCAGCTACCTCATGTATCATCTACTTAGAGATGATTTATGCTCTTATTTAGATAAGTCAACGTGTTGACTTCTATTCTATATGTACTATCTTTCTCTCTCTCTGCTAGACTATTGAAGAACATATAAAAAGAATTGATCAAGGGTTTCCCCACATTGGGGTTTGTCCCTGGCTAGCACCACATCTTGTGTCGTCTTGTCTTGGCTTGTCTTCTGCAATCTATGTTTATGTTCTATCTGCAATTTACTTTAATGTTGATGTGATTGCTAATCTGGAAAAGATATTGAGCTAACTGTGAAAATTGAAATAAATTTCTCTAAGCATAGAACATACCTAAAATTAACATAAATTCAACGTTTTAGACTCTCGACCCTTCTTCCCTGCAATTGGTTTAATACTGCAATACCCTAAGAATCTCAATCAGAAAATCACTCTAATACCATGTAAAAAATCCAAGCCTAGATAACTAATGTCCTTATGATCTCAATTAAACAAATAAACTGTTGAATTTAATTAATGCAAAAATTAAATTCAAACCATAGCATCAATCACGCAATAAATGGAAATTAAATAGTGGAAGCATAAAACCAATTCACACATACACAAGTAATTACTCCTTCAAAAACTAGTTTTAAAAAACTTACAAGGAAACCTAAACAAAGTATTAAAAATAACAATTGCATGATCACAACTCACCCTAAACTAAGTTGCACAACCTGTTGCATGATTATACAAACCAATGTTGCAAACATTGGCATCAGGATAAAATCAGCAAGGGTCCAGAAAACTAAAATATTGGTAAAAATCAGCAAACATCGGCTAGGCCAAAAAATCACGATTTCACGATTTTTTTGCGATAAAATTGGGATGTTTGCAACACTAATACAAACTATACGGCCTCTGTCAATAAGATTGTATGGACCTGTCCATATAGCTGTACAGATTTGTATTGTATGGTCCTACTGTTGTCCAGATTCACCTTTACTTGAATCCCTACTCTCTCTCTCTCTCTCTCTCTCTCTCTCTCTCTCACACTCTCAATCTGCTCAAGTTCTCAACTATGTCTAAACCCTTTATCTTAACTAAGTATCAAAGACCAAAACCCTAATTTATTTTTGAGCTTACTCCTAATCTAAGTCATACACGCATAACATACCCTTTTTTGGACTTAATAGCTACACATAAGACTTTTCACTTTTTTCCTAAATTGAATTACATAATAGAATGACTTTCCAAGAATAGAATTACTTCTCAAAAATATCTCGAATTACTTCTCACACATTCACACTGAACCTGTCCAGAAGTTCCTATTTGACCTATAATTGTCAACGGCTGTTTGACACCTAATTATGTCTAAGTTCCAAAAACGCTTCAATGATCATATCTGTTTACTGATAGCAGAATAGTGATCTTATTTCTTCACCAATTAGCAAGGGAATGTTCAGATATGGCACTTGTTCACCTCTAGAAAGTTTGTGCTCTTTCAAGGATCATTTCAGATGAACCATTCAATATCCATAATGGTAGTTTTTCAGGCATATCCTCATTGAATCTCAGTTCAAAAGTCTCAAATTGAATATTGAAGATGATACCAGTTTACACGCTAGTTCATGTTGCCTTACTAGTATAATTATTTTGTTATGAATAAAATATATATATATATATATATATAATGATGATAATTGTAATAATGATTAGTTTATTAGTAATTAGTACTGAAGAGACATGTCTAAATGGGACATGACCTTCCATGAAGAGGTACCTGCCTAGGGTATATAAGCAGAGGCCCTCACTCATTTGTAACAGCATTCTTATTCATACATTTTAATATATATCCTTGTATCTTCAATGGAGATCAACATATTCCAAGTCTTTTGGAGTGTTAATCTGCTATAACAAACCTTGATCGTTACATTGGTATCAAATCATTCCTTTGAGTATACTAACTTTGTGCATTACATTGGTACCGAAGCATTCCTCTGAGTATACAAATTTTGTTCGTTACATTGGTATCAGAGCATTCCTTTGAGTATACAAACTTTGTTCATTACATTAGTATCAGAGTTGTTCGATCCTCTGGTCGCTCAAACACTACACATAGACAGTCTAATCCGGTCTTTAGCCGTAAAATTTCTTAACCTTGATGTCGTTTAAAGTGTTTTGCTACAAGAGTTTGGAGCTTCTCCATTTCGCTAGTTTCGTAATCCATTCAAGCCTTTGGCCAAAACAAAAACAATTAAAAAAAAAGAGGAAAATAGATTATAAATTAGAACAAAAAAAATTAATAATAATAATAATATACATATGAAAAAAGGGTAAAAAAAAAGAGTAAAAAAAAGTATATAAAAATTAAAAAGAAAAAATATACATAAAAAAAGATATATATAAAAATTAAAAAAAATATATATATATATATATCGATGAAAATTTTATTATATAGAAAAAGGGGTTTATACATATAAATAAAGCCGACAGCTCACCGCCACACCGTCATAGCCATCAGACAAAGCCGCATCAGCGAAACGTTGTCCATGACAGCTGCCAAAAGCCTCGCCACCAGAACGTTTTCCATGATCATCAAACGAGTCGTGGCCACCTAACTGTTACGCGCAACCCCGCAGGCACGACAAATCACAGTCGAGTATCAGTTGCAGACCACACTCACTTGTTCCAACCACCACCACGCCGCTCTCTAAGTGCCACAAACGTAGAAATCAAGTTCGTCGACTCAAACACCCTCTTGGAAACTCTATTGCATAAGTTACTTTGGCCGATTTTTTTTGGTTATCTATCCACTACTACAGATTTCTCCAGAGCCGGCCGCAGTCCACCGTCATCTTCGTGACAAGTCAGCCTCCATTACAATCAAGTCGTTATTGTATTAGAAATCACATTGCCACACAAGAATAATTGCTCAGCCGTATATCCATCCGTTGTACCCCTCATTGTACGGTCACATCCCTCCTAAACCATGGTTTAGTTTTGAAGCAGGGGATTATATTAAAAAGAATATTTTAATAGTCATTAAAAAAATAGTTTTATAAGTTACAAAAAACAGCAAAACAAAGTATCATACTTTACAAGGTTATACTTTAAAGAACGAAGGTTATACTTAAGTATCATACTAAAAAGTCAAACGTTATACTTGAGGAAAATATAAATATATATAAAGAATCCATAGATAAAAAAGGAATTGAGTAATGAGATATTAGGTAAAAATTAAAGTGATAGATATATATATTTGCAAAATTTTGAGTAGTTTAAAAAAGAAAAGCCATATAAAGTTGGGAAAAGAAGTTCCTTTAAAAGAAAAAAGATTATTAACCATTCCATATTGAAGTTAAAGGAGTAATAAAATATTAGATTCAGGGGGGAAATGTTAGATTATGAGTTCTTAGATAATCACAAAGTCCAAGATCGCCTTCTTTCTTGTGATTCGTCATCCTTATCACCTGATGAGTTGTCCGTGCGTTGGCACTTTTCAGTTTGCAAGTTGATTACATCCATCTATTATACATTGATATCATGAGATGAATATGTTGCTAGCATGGCTAAAGCTTTTTCCACCAATTCTTGTCTTGTGTTATGCATGCTCTATATCTTAACTCTCATTCATGCTGATCCTGAAGATGTAAGACAGCACTCTGCAGAAGACGCCTTTGCTTCACACCATGGAAAAAAGCTATTTCTAAATCCGTGACCTTGGTGGTATGAGAACCTCGGGCATTGTCATGTTTCACACATGTGCAAAATAGTTCTCCTTTCCTATTTGGTTTAGAATAAAAAGGATTGCAGAGATTCTTTCCCAATAAATTTTTAACTTTGTAATAATGATGATGAGTTTATTTATCATGCAGAAAATAATTATGAAGAAGATATACCGACATTTTATAAGCACAGATAGAGAGAAGCAACAAAACAAATTGACCAGACAGATGAGGTTGCATTTGTTTTAAATATTTCTAGGTCACCTCCTTGGGAATTGAAAATGGATATAATACTATTAAACTGATCATGGTGCCATGATCGTATCTGTGTAAACTCATAGTCAGGAGCATGAAGGAATTGATAGCCATGACAATCACAATCAGTTCAACTGAGGTGGTCAGCAACCAAAAAAGTGGAAAGCCAGCAGAAGAAAGCAACCAGTAAATACTAAAACAAATGTCCAGAGATTTGCATAGTACAGGTTTTATGAAGCAGGCACTGCAAAGAACAATAATAAAAAAAGTAAAATATATACCTCTCCATCGGATCCTCGAATTGTGACACGGTATACCACTGACACACTTCTTCCATCAGCAGAAAATATGACATTACGGAGCTCTCCACACCAACCTGCATCAGTCCCACCTTTTTATTTTGTTGTCAACTGTTGTCAATATGCATGAATGATCTATTATAGTGAAAATCATGCATCTAAGCTGATGTCAGCAAAACACATAAGAAGGCAATTTGCAATGACATGAATTGTTCATATTTCATAATCAATCTGAATTGCATCACTTGCAATATGTGAGACTTGAAGCTTATGTTGACCTTCCACTATGTTCCTTACTGAATAAACTATATTGTGGGTCCTTGCAAGATTGGGTTTGTTTTAAGTATGTTCTACAAAAGCTAAAAATACCTCCACTTTCTCCAGTCATGTTACCTTCGTTTAATTTGAAAGTAGTTTTGGCTTCAATCATCAAAATAATAATTTATAAATGCCATACAGATGGCAAGCACAGATGCAAAAAAGCAGAATGGTATACGTCACCCCACAAACAAGAAGATAAAGTCCACACCCCAAATCATAGAACATAAAAAAAAGGTTTAGCAAAATAGGGCTCAAATATTTCTTTTAATGGATGATTTGCTAAGCCCTAGATTGATATGTATTTTAATGCATTAGCTAGTTTTTACATGTTTATGATATACTCATCTATGCACTAAAGTCTAATTCAGAGATGTCCCATTTAATTAGGACATAGTCTTTACATCATATTTTGATTAGTTTATTGTCAGCATGTTTACTTAATTGGGCATTGTTACCCACCAAAATGGGTAGTTTTCCAAGGAGAAATGTTTTCTCCTTTATGATCAGCCAGCCAGCCAGCAGCCCTATGATGACCACATATAGCTTTACTTCAAAGCTCTCCACCCATACTCCAGTCTGTTCTCTCTCCCATCTAGCATGCTTCTTTAAGGAAGGTGGGTCATCTATCAAAAGGAATACTAACCATTTCAGTAATCATGTGCTTTCATTTAATGTTGAAGGCAGTTTTATGTGGATCACTGGTTGAGCTGGATGATTGACTGCTCTTGATTGTACCCTTGTCCGCACACTTCACTTGGGAAGCCAAGCCAAGAAGTTAACCCTACAAAGGCTAGTGGAGCTCAATCAGCCCAATATTATTTTGATCTAGGAATCTATGGTGAACGGGGATCTTTCGATAGTTGAGCTGAGTAAGGTTTTGGGTAATTGGGACTTTTTTGTTGTTGATTCAGAAGGTTTTTTTGGGGAAGAATTATAGGATGGAACTGTTATCCACCCATGTGGGTAACCCGTAGCAAAAAACAAAATTCTCCGATTGTTTAGCTTGCTAGCATCCCTATCATGATCCACAGATAGCTAGCCTCAAATGCCTCTCATCCACACTCCGGTCAATGCTTTCTTTACATCTAGCATGCTTATCTAATAAAGGTGGGTCATCAACCTGTAACCATTAATTATTTTTGTATTCAAGTGCTTTCATTTAATGTTTAAGGGCATTCTAGTATGGATCACAGGTTGAATTGGATGATAGACCGCTTTTGGTTGTATTCTTGTTCCCATGCTTCACCTTGGTGGTTATCATTTGCCCCTAGTCCAGTGTGACCTTCCTTGAGGCCTTTCTTTCACTGTCTACGAGGGGGCACAAACAGGAGGCCCTTATTGATGTTGTGTGTCCATGATAATCCATATTTAACACCTTCCATCTCTCCCTTGTATCCACATCTTGTCTTTGGGTTGATTGTTATCTATCACCAATATTGGTTCCCTATTTTCCTCATCCTTGAGTAGGGGCTTGGAAACTTTGCCCTAAGAGGTTAATGCAGCCAAAAGCAAGGAAAAAGCATGAGCCATAATGTTAAAATGTAAAAGATTGGCAGGGATAAATGAAAGTGCGTTGACAAAAGCATAGCTTAATCTCTACCCCCCTCATTAGCCCTCACCCAGTTCCTAGCTAATGCATGAGCTATCTAAAAATAAAGGGAATTTTGGATATCCCAACCTCGATAAGCAATGAAACACTTCATCTTTAAGGGGTCAATGATCAATCAGTGAAAGCTTGTAACTCAAGCTATACCTATAGAAGAAAAAGAAAATCAATAAAGAAAAATGCACACAAGAGAGATAGTAATAATAAGTCGAGGAAAGGGGTAATTCATGTCTCGCGATTTGCTCCATGTCACATCATAACGTTCAAGGATGTTGGAATTTCATAGTTGATACAAGATAGGGGCATCCTCCATGAAGTAATCCACATGTCATGCTATTGATTACTTACACCTACTTAATGATGGGTCAACCCCAGAACTTTTCCTCCCTTTAGGGTTGGAAGCACCTAATAGGGCCTTATGATAACTCTCCCATATCTAATCATGGTAACTTGGTTGTAAATCAAAAGCAAGGAAGACATTGAAGATGATGCGTGTATGGAGTACTTTGATGCCTTTTACATTAGACATGGCCCACTCTAACATTATTATGGTTTGTGCAACTATGATGTTGATCTCACTTGATTTTGTGAGTTGTGTTTGACGCTCCCAGATACAGTTGCCATCCCTTGAGGGAGTGTCTAATGCTTCTCTAACACTTCAGAGAGGACATCCAACCCCACCTGATGACTCCAATGGACACTTTGACCCAGGACATTGACCACTTTTTGAGGACCATTGACCTTGGGATACCTTCAACATAGTTGATGACACCCTTCTATGTTGATTTGGGGTAGCATCGGATGTGCTCTAGCCACGAAATTTAGTGGAGAGGTTGGGGCACATGAGATCTCCAATACCCAGGAAGGGTTTGGGCAGATTCTAAACAGTTACGGAGATATTAAAATTATTAATATTTTTAATGGAGTCCCTAAGTCTAAACTTAGGGAAATTAAAATATTAATGTGGATTAATATAAAATTGTGGATCAAGCCAGATCTAATCTTGGCCGTTGATTAGGGACTTAATCTCGGTCGTTGATATGTCAACGACAAAGTATAAGAGGAGGCTTGAGGGTCACTTGGAGAGCACACCAAATGATCAGTCATTCTATTCTCTAGAGCGGGGTTTGCTAAGAGAGATAGATCATTGATCGGAGCTGCAACTGAGGGGCATTGAGTACAAAGAGACAGAGAGGCAGACATAGTGTTGGGAGATCAGCGCAGGAGCCAGAGAGAGTGACAAAACAGCAGCCAGGGCTCACGCAGGGCTTTAGAGAGGCCAACGTTGCTGACACAGAGGTCCAGAAGGTTGACGCAGGGCCTCCTAAGGCTCATGCAAGCCCATTCAGGGTGACGTAGGGCCAGCACTAGGCAAAGAGAAGCTGACACAGTCCAGAGACGCAGAAGATGGGGTTTTTGTGGCAGATTGGAGCTGAGGAGTTGCTGAAGGGTTTATCCGAGGTTTCAGCCGGGACATTTGTCTCAAATTGAGAGGTACTACTGCCAAGGAAATTCTCTGTTGGGTAAGCCGGATTTGGCACCCAGATTGTACTCTGAAATTGCTTAATAAGAAAACCCTCAGATAGCTGCACTGGTTTTCCCGCATTGGGTTTTTTTCGGGGGACATTGGTCCAAAAATAATGGTGTCATTGTGTGTGCTTGTTTCTATTTCCTTCGGTTGATGATCTGTAATATGTTGAGCATGCACTAGTATTTATTTTCAGTATTTACATTGTAAATAACTTGTTAAGTAACAGAACAAGTAGGTAGGAATAAATCAGTAAAGTGCATGGAGGGTTTCTAACTGGTAGACTTAGAAACTTCAACATGGTATCAGAGGGTAGTTGCAAATCACAGGAAAACTGAGGACATCAGCGGAGCGAAGCAATAGCAGCAGAAAACAGATGTCCCGAGTGACAAAAGTTTTTTCTAGCAGAGGAGCAACAAGGGAAGGGTGACGCAGTGTCTGCGTCATCAAGGGTGAGCCAGGAAGAGGCAGTGCAGAGGCTAAGGGAGGCAAAGGGAGACTCACGCAGAGCCACGCAGAAGCTAGGAGGGCTAACGCAGATGGCTGAGGAGGTCGGGTTGTTGGTGTCGGGATTGCGCAAAGCCTATGAGCTCTCACCTTCAGGTTGCTAGGGTTTAGGAGGTTGTGGGAAAGTTGCAGAGTGGAGTTGGTGAGGTACTGTAGTCAGAACAGTACCTGACATGGGCAAGGCCAAGAGGAGGGAGTTGCTACTGAGCATTTCTAGCCAAGAAATCTGGGTCAGTGGTGCGATTGCACAGACGATCAGAGTAGGGGGCATCTCGATATCGACAGAAGGATTTCCAGGAGGGAAATCGAGACTCAGAGGGAGTCACATCGAGAACTTCCAGGAGGGAAGTAGAAGAGCATCATGGCACTACACGGAGTAAGAGACCAAGACAGGCTGGACGGAGCGTCAAACTTCGCAGTCTGGAAGGCCAAAATCTTATCCGTACTTGATAGAAATCGTGTCAAGCACTTCGCCTTGAAGACGATAGCTATCCCAGTCAACCCAGCTGAGAACGACAAGTACGAGGAGGCAATGGCGAGGGCCAAGAGCATCATCCTTGATGGGGTCAAGGACCATGTAGTACCACACATTGCCAAGAAGGAAATGGCAATTGAGATGTGGGAGGCCCTAAAGAAATTGTACCAGCATACTTATGTGCAGAGAAGAATGTTACTAGAAAATAAGTTGAGGTCATATCAAATAAAGAAGGGAGAACCAATTGACACCTTCCTTGGAGGACTAAATGAGATCCAAGATCAATTCAATGCCATAGAAGCCAAGCCGGATCAGGAATTGATAGTGAGGACAGCCCTGAATGCAGTCTCAGAAGACTGGGAGGTATTTGTCTAGAGTATACTGGGCAGAGGGACACTTCCACCTTGGGATGAGATGTGGGCAGCTCTTCGCCAAGAAGAGATCAGACGGCAGTCAAAGGCGGGAAGCAGCAGTAAGGGGATCAGAGTCAAAGAGGAGGAAGATGTTGCCCTAGCATCTGAGGGAAAGCAAGAAAAGCAGAAGAAGGATCTCTCCAAGATCAAGTGCTTCCATTGTGGGGAGTTGGGTCATTATGCGACCCAGTGTCCAAGGAAGAAGAGTAAGGGAGAGTCTTCCGAGACTAAGGCAGCGCCAACAAGGGCAGAGAAGGAAGTGGAGACAGACGATGACTGTGCCATGAGTGCACACGCACCACTTTGGTGGAAGTGGCGAGACATCGAGCTCTAGTCAAGCGGACTACATGCGATGAGGGGCAGGATCCTCGACGTACCCAGCCTCTTAGATTAGACCTTGCTACGGGAGCCCCAAAGAGGAGTAGCAAGACTGGTTGATGTGGGTAGAGACGGACGCAGATGAAGCAGCAAAGAGAGCTATCAGTGCAAGAGTCTCGAGATAGCGCGAGGCTAGCAGGCTGCAGCAGTGCGGGAGGCACGGGGGTGTTGCACCAGTGCAGGTTGGCACAAAGAGGTGTGCAATGGTGTGAGATGCAGGGAGTTGTTGCAGCAGCGCAGAGGTCAAAGAGGGAGCACTTGTCAACAGCAAAGGGAGCTTCAGCATCAGCAGGTGTCTCTAGCCCAACAGAGAGGTCAGAGTTGGGAGATCAGTTACTTACTTCTCAGTAACTAAGTTGCAGTGCAGCAATGGGAAGCACAATGCAACATGATGAGAGGAGTTGCAGTGCAAATGCAGTGTTGGGAGAAAGGACCAACAGCAGCACGGATTAGAGCGAGCTGTCGTATAGATGCAACAATGGCAGGGGTAGTGGCAGAACCATGGACCGCAGTACAAGATACAGCAGTGCAGAGGATGGTGGGCAGCAGGCCTAGCATCAGCACAGGGACCGATGCCGGATGATCAGAGTAATACTCAGTAAGGAGTATTGCTAGAGCACAGTCCTCGCTAAGAGGGAGTGTTGATTTGGGGTAGCATCGGATGTGCTCTAGCCACGAAATTTAGTGGAGAGGTTGGGGCACATGAGATCTTCAATACCAAGAAAGGGTTTGGGCATATTCTAAACAGTTAGGGAGATGTTAAAATAATTAATATTTTTAATGGAGTCCCTAAGTCAAAACTTAGGGAAATTAGAATATTAATGTGGATTAATATAAAACTGTGTTAGAATGGTCCAAAAGACATGGATCAAGCCAGATCTAATCTTAGCCGTTGAATAGGGACTTAATCTCGGTTGTTGATATGTCAATGAGAAAAGTATAAGAGGAGGCTTGAGGGTCACTTGGAGAGCACACCAGATGATCAGTCATTCTATTCTCTAGAGCGGGGTTTGCTAAGAGAGATAGAATTAGTGATCGGAGTTGTAGCTGAGGGGCATTGAGTACAAAGAGACAGAGAGGCAGAGATAGTGCTGGGAGATCAGTGCAGGAGCCATAAAGAGTGACGCAGTAGCAGCCAGGGCTCACGCAGAGGCAACCAGGAGCTACGCAGTGCTTCAGAGAGGCCAGCGTTGCTAACGCAGAGAGCCAGAAGGCTGACGCAGGGCCTCCTAAGGCTGATGCAGGCCCATTCTGGGCGATGCAGGGCCAGCACTCGGCAAAGAGAGGCTGACGCAGTCCAGAGAGGCAGACGTTGGGGTTTCTGTGGCAAAATTGGAGCTGAGGAGCTGCCGGAGGGTTTATCCGGGGTTTCAGCGGGGACATTTGTCTCAGACTAAGAGGTGCTACTACCAAGGAAATTCTCTGTTGGGTAAGCCGGATTTGGCACCCAGATTGTACTCTGAAATTGCTTAATAAGAAAACCCTCAGATAGCTACACCAGTTTTCCTGCATTGGATTTTTTCCGGGGACACTGGTCCAAAAATAACGGTGTCATTGTGTGTGCTTGTTTTTGTTTCCCTTAGTTGATGATCTGTAATATGTTGAGCATGCACTAGTGTTTATTTTCAGTATTTACATTGTAAATAACTTCTCAAGTAACGGAACAAGTAGGTAGGAATAAATCAGTAAAGTGCATGGAGCGTTTCTAACTGGTAGACTTAGAAACTTCAACATTCTATGTCTCCAAAACCTAAAATGTTGCACACTTGAGCCAGGACATTGCTTAGAGAGGTAATGTGCCCCAAAGATGACAGGATGCCCCCTGGTTGGTATTGTACCTTCTTGATGGGTGTTTCCATGTTTTTGAGGTGATTTGAAGATGATGATGACTTCAAACCCCTCTGGAGGGGATGGTAATTGGCCTGCATGGTGACATCATGCCCTATCTTCATGATGTCCTTTTCACGTGGCTCGGATTGATGATGTGGGCTTATTTTGAAGATGATGTCTTGGTGAAGGAGCCTTGATTGATGATTAGATGCCATTTGATGACAAGATATGACTTTTGGGATGAGACACACCCCTTGAGTGATCCATGGCATAATTTGATGAAAGAGACACATTTTGGAGGATGACATCACCTTTGGAAGCATTTTAGTTAACATGCGTGGGTTAAAAGGGCTTGTTTTTATGTTTATTCATTAAATTAGCTATCTTTCGAGGTCACTTTGTGACCTATCCGAATCGTAATCACATTTAATATCATTTTCAAGGATTTTAGACTATAATGATAAGTTCAATTTGGTTTCTCTCATGTAAATAATGGGAGATTGAATTATCCTTCGATAATTGTCACACAAACTTGGAGATCAATGTGCATTAGCTAGGTTTTCTCTCTTGGTCGTTTTGGAGCATTAAATGAGCAAATTTGTCTTGGGAGGGATATTTTGATTGGACAGTTCTCTCTCTTGGATGACGAATGGTGATTCTATGATATTTTGTGCTAATTTATTTTAAGTATCTTCTTCCATCTTGTACTTGTTGAAGAAATAGGTTTTTGATAAATTTTCACCTAAGTGTTGTTGGATGTTTTGTGGCCCTAACATCTCCTTAACAATATTTTTCAACAAGTTTCGTTTGGGAAACTAGGTGTAGTTTCCCCCCATTTATCTCCAAAGGAGTGTTGAGAAACCAAGTGTAGGATAGATAAGACTTAATTTCTCTTACTTGATAATTACATGTGAATGTTTAATGTCTTCTTATTACTTCTTAAGTGTTCTTCATCAAGCAATTACACAAACGTTCAATCTTTCAAAAAAACAAAGAGATAAGAAACACCAAAATTAGGCTCCAAGCCAGGGAAAAAACCCACAAAGAGGAAAGCCCAACAATCCTTCACTCATAGAATCAGATCAAAATGAGCTATGCAAGACCAAGACCCAAACAGCCACCAAAATGTCAAGTCCAATCCTCCTCCAAGTCACCTCCAAATCTGGTCAACTCTTGTCCAAGTCGACGATGGTCAAACTATCCAAATCTAGCCAACACTCTGAAATTTCAGACCTACAGTGGGAGGCCGAGTATCGGCCCTATGGCAACCTCGGAACATTTGACCTTCTCCACATAAATTACAGTCCACACGTGCGAGTTGTCACTAGGTCAAAAATTCGCTCAAACTTGGAATATTTTTCTTGCTTTTGACTTTGTCCTTCATTCTCTTTTGACTTGCTTTAACTCTTCTTTGTTGGTTTTAGATGTATTCTTGTTGGTCAAATGGATGAGCTCCATAGGATCGAACTTCCTTCTTATATATAGATGTCCAAGAGGTTGAATAGGTGTCTCTTGGAGGTCCATGCCAACTTGTTCCAAGGAGGGTCGACCTTGACCATTTTGGTGGACTTTGACTCGAACAAAAACCCAATTTTCTTTTTCTTACAAATGTCCAAAAGGGAAATGACTCAAGTACATTTTCTTTAACTCAAAAATAATTTATTTTTACTCTTTTTGACTCTATGAGCATGAGAGAATATCTTTTGACCAAAAATAAAATATAATAATGAATAATATAATAAGTACATCAATGATATATTTTTCATTACATTATGAAGACCGACACTTGTTACAATTCAACAACAAGATAGAAGGACGTTGGGGTTTGAGGAATTGAGAAACCAAAGTGTAGCTTTCTCTCTCTCATTGAAAGCACTTCCATCAATCTTCTTCCATAGATTTTTAACCTTATACTCCATTAGCCTTTGATTGAGAAAGGCATTAGGCCATTCTTGTGTCAATCCCATAAAATAACAAAAATAACACATTAAATTTTCCTTTTTATGCTTGCTAGGGTAGATCAGGGTTAAGTTATAGCAAAATCTATGTTTTTCAGCACTAATTACATTGGACCTTATTTTCCTAGGGTTAGAATTTGCATGCATCCATTCGAAAGTCGAAAATCTTATTTTACATGCATTTTTCAACCATTAATTAGGGTAGATGTCTAAGGTCTTTTTTGTTATTTTATGTGTTTTCAGCCATTCAAAATTGTTATAATTTATTCATTGAATAGTCATATTTTTCACTTATTTATCATAGATTTTGTGTTGTTTTCTTATTGCTATAAAAATTTGCATGTTGTAAGTTTGCTAGTTGAAACCTTAGTTTATAACATAAAACTATAATTTTTAGGTTGCACATGTTTGTGCCTCTTTGGGACTTACAAGCCTTTTGGGTTTAGCCATAGGGTCCTTTGAACTTGTCATCTTGGAGTTACACCTTAACTACCTTAAAACCCTAATCCTTATATCTATCCTTGGGTGATTTTTTAGTAGAACCCTCTGGGGGTATTTGGCCTAAATTACTTGGAAACCTTGCTTGTGAGGATATCTGACCACTAGAAAAGAAGGGGAGTAGTTTACTAAGGTGACACTAGTGACTAACCTCGTTGTTGCTCTCAATCTAAATTAATTAGTGAGGCTTTGCACTAAGGTGCTAGATTTTGCAGTAACAAGAACCACAACATTTCCCTAATAACTTCCTTTCATATCTCCTCGGGTTTGTGTATAGTCGTCTTTAGCAAAAGATTGGGCTTATCCTTTATTTAATGCTTATGGTCCCAATGAAGAGAGACAACAGTACAATCGTTAATGTTTGAAGTCCAATAATCATATCATGGGGAGGTGATATGTGTTGGAAAATTCAATGTGGCAGCTTATAATTCTAATTTCCTTTAACCTTAATATTTGCTTGTGAACTTAGTTAGTCTTCTTGTGTTCTTTATTTAAGATATTTTCATCAAACAAATATCAACAACAGAAATAGCAACAGAGAATGCAGAAATTAGGCTCTCAACAGGGCAAAACCCCTCCAAGGGGAAAACCCGGAAAACTCTTCTCTTATAGAATCTGCTTCAATTAAGACTACAAAGGCCTAAACCCTAGACCAAGTCCTCCTCTAAGTACCAAGTCAGCACTTCCAACAAATCCTTCCTTGATACAGCATGAACCAACTTCAAACTGCAACTTTGACCTACCAGCTTCAATACTGCTTCCTTCGACTTGCAACTTCGGCCCTGTAGCAGTTGCAAAAATCCTAATCCAACTTCCTCTCAAGGCCTTCCTTTAGCAAGACAACTCCACCTAAGGTCAATGAGATCAAGATAGAGTATTCTTCTTCCCAGCAACAAGGGACTGCACCTCATCCTACTGCAACTCGGATCTGCAATTTCGGTCTCCTTTGAAGCTGCGGAAACCCTAGACTTTCGCATGTGTGAGAGATAAATAACCCAAAAACAAGTCTTATTATTCTTTTAGATCTTCGCTCTTCTTGTCTTCTTGCTTCCCAGCTATACATCGAACTTCTTCCTTGAGATCAAACTTCTTGGCAATTGAGTGACAAATGAGGTCGAACTACTCCTTTATATAGCCTTTCCCAGGGGTTGAATTCCCTCCTTTAGGTCAACTTGTACTTTTGGAGTTTCCAAGACTTTCTAGACTCAAAAATAATTCTTTTTCAATTACATTTTACTTGGAAGAGTCTTATAACATGATGTTGACTCCTTTGACTCATGACAATAAATCCTAAGACCTAACAAACCCTAGAAGCACGAACATGCTTTTACCTAGAAGACCACCAATAAGAAGCATGAAACCCATGCTTTAATAATAATAAATTTTCATTTTCTTCTTTTATTTGTTACATAGGATACATATTGAAATGAGTACAACAACAATTATGAAGACCGAAACAAGTTACATTTTCAAAAATATGAACTTTACCTTGAATAGAAGAGAGCCTTGGGGGGATAGTGCAAGGATGGATTGTCTTAGAAAGTTTCTTATTAAAAGATTTGAAGTTGGTGGACTAGAATATGTGGAACCTCTTAAACTTAGACCTACATGGAGCAATAACAGGTTTGGAAGGGATGGGGTTTACAAAAGATTGGATATATTTGTGAGTCATAATATGGTGTTGCAGAAGGTGCCCAAATATAGGTCTTGGATATGCTCGAGCAGGTGCTCAGACCATTTCCCTATCTTACATGAGCTTAAACATGAAGACTTCAAACCAAGTACCCCTTTTAAGTTTAATCAAGGGTGGATAGAGGAGGAGGAGTTCATATGGATGGCTAAAGAGAATTGGAAACACTTTGATCCTTCCAAGATTCTTCTGCTTGTGAATAGTTCATTATGGATTTAACAATTATTAAAGAAAAATCAACAGCCTGAACAAGCAGAGATAAAATTCTAGAGATCAACAACTTGTAAAAGTGGAAAAGGAGATGGAGGAGCCATTAGTTGCACTAGACTTCGGTTATTCTAGAGAAGCCCTGCTATTTAGGCTAAAATAGCTCAAGGCAAAGAGGTCAAAACTACTTTTCAACAGAGAGATGAATTAAAAAATAAAAATCAAGGCCACCTAGTTAGCATTAGCAGACAACAATACCAAGTTCTTTCATTCCTTTACCAACCACATAAGGATCACTAATACAATATGGGAATTACAGTATCATGGTGGCACAAAAGTTAGAGGAGATGCACTATACAACAACACTAGCCTCAGAAGTGCTGAGAAATCTAGGGCATGGTAATTATGTGATTTCTCTTCTATTAGTAATTGCTTGTGAGTGCTTTTACTTCTTTTGATTAGGATCTTCTTTTACTTACGTTATTGGTGTTCTTCTTCATCAAACAGCTACCAATGCATAAACCATAAAGAGACAAGAGACACAAATATAGGCTATCAGCCAAGGCCAAAATCTCTCACTCTTTGAGAGGAAAACCTGAACAAATTCTTCTTCTTATAGAGATTCCAATTGATGAATACCAAGACCAAAACCCTTGACCTATTTGCCACTCCAAGACCAAGCCACAAAGCTTCTTCTTCCTTCAACGAAAGTCAAACTTCGTCCTCCTTTACTGCTACCTTCCAGACCTCGGCTTCCTCTTCTCTGTTTCAGATCTGCAACTTCTTGGCTTCCTTCAGAAATCCTAACATGTGTGAAGTGTCACCTTTGAGTTCTTGATACCCTTCGCTTTAGGTGGAGATTGCTTGTTTGTCAACTCGGCTTGTTGTCACCCTCGTTCTTCACCCACGGTACTTTCCTTATAGTGACTGATATTTTGACCTTCTTCCCGCAATGGACAACAGAGATCTCTCGCATGCGTGGAGGTAAGTTGGCCCACAGAATAGTCCCAAATCAACACTTAGATACCTCATTGTTCCTTCCTTCTTTCTCGCTGGTAATTAGGCTCCCTTGATGACCCTCGCACTTCAGATCTTGATAGAATTTGTGTTTCTGAAATTATATCGCCTGAACATGGCCAAGCTGAATATTTATAGTGGTTTGCCTCTGTAATTAGCGGACATGAAAGAGCTTGAACCGACATGTCTCTTAGATTAAGTTATTTACTCCATTTTGTAGCCGACATGAAGGAGTTGTTTGTGCTTGGTCTTGGAGGGCTTACATACTGATTTAATGACTCGTACACAATGTAACATACCCAGGAAGGGAAGGGCCCTTCATACATGACATACACGCAATTTGACTTTTATGTCTAGATGGAAAATTCTAAAGGCTCACGATGGGAGCCATCACTAAAATAAAATTCCTTGCTCATGAAACCCATGAGACAAGCATTACAATAATAATTTTATTTTTCTTCTTTTCATCAATTACATAAAATCACAATTACACATGTCATTATGAAGACCGAACCTAGTTACTTTTCAACAAGGAGGAATGTGATACTCTAATGTGCCAAGGTGTAAGGAGCAGCTAGGGAGACAGATCCAAATCAGCCAAGAAAGATCAAAAGACAGATCTTGGCATGAGCGGAGAATGCATTGGGGTTGCTTCTATTAGAAGGCATTTCTTGCTCCACCATTCTTGTTTCTTCTTGAATGCATCTCGACATCAATTCTTCAAACCCTGGAATTCGATCATTGTTGAGTATAGTGGTTCTAAATACATACCACTCAAGTGGGAGTCCTCCAAGGGTGGTGAGAGTAAGTTCCCTGTCAAGAATGACTTCTCCAATCGAGAGTAGATCATTCTTGATCTCAGTAATCCTCAAGAAATAGGATTGAATGTCCTCATCCTTGCCCTTCTTAATATCCTTCAACTTATTCTTGAGAAAGAGAATTTGATTATCATTACTAACCTTGAACATGCCAACCAACCTGTCGTATATCTCCTTGGAGGTCTTCAATTCGGAGATATAGGCCACCATATGCTTGTCAATGGAATCCCTGGTACTTTTCTTCACTTTGACTTCAGCCTTATTGTATTTGGTCTTTGCAGCAATCGGTGAATTTGAAGGAGGCTCAAGGATTATACCCTGCATATAATCCATCACTTCCTTCTCTTCCAAGGTCAAATCACGAGACATCTTCCATCTATGATAGTCAAATTTATCATGGAGCTTGTCTTCAACCAAGAAGTAGGATGAGGAACCCATTGAATCTTTTGTCCTTGTCCAACTGTCTTTAGTGATTGCTCTTTCACTCTTGCTTGGCCTTTGTCTTCACCTTAGCTCTGATACCATGTTAATTTTAGGCAACAATGGTATGTTCTATGCTTTAGAGCAATTTTACTTCAATTTCTTTAAGAGCCCAATATCAATTTCAGTTTAGCAATCACATAAACATGTAAGTAAAATGTTGATAGAACATAAACATAAACAATAGAAGACAAGCCAAGACAAGAGGGCACAAGATGTGGCACCAGCCAGGGACAAACCCCAATGTGGGGAACCCTTGATCAAATCTTCTTTTAGTCTTCAATAGTTCAGCAAAGAGAGATAGTACAATTTACAAATTCTGATAATTTATAACAACAGCAAAAGAGCCCTAACTAGAAAAGTCAATGTTGGTCAATAGGGCATATTTCTTCCTCAATTTAGCTCGGTCAAATCCAGTCAACTTCGGCCTCTAACAGCAAGTACAATCAACCCAAAACAGTCCGAAAAAGTCCAAACAAAATTGGTCAAAGAAAGCCAACCTTGCCGCCAGCCCTAGTACAGTGAACGTTGGTCAAACATGAGGTCAGATTGCCTCGGTTTTTGTGCCCAAATCTGCGGCCTACTAAGACAGAATTCCTCCACCAAAAATCGCACCACAACAAGTCAATGCTTGGTCCACGCAACCCCAAAACAACCTCTGAATTTTTTGGTCAAACCTGGTCAACGTTGAAACAGAAAATGACTGTCCTTTCCTTCACACGTGTGGAGAGAGAAGCTGCCTAGAAATCCGTACCCAATCAGATGAGGAGAGAGATGTGTGAGAAGTGAAGTGTGTCCAAATGAGGATGAGGCATCATGTATTTATAGGCAAACGTTGAGGATGAATAGATGTGACTGTTGGGCTTCTGAGCCTACATGAGTTAGCTCGTCGACCTTAACAATTTGTTAATAATCAAAATAAATTCATAACTTCATTTGTACATGTCAGAATTGGATGATCTTTAGATCAATCCTACACCTCTCGGAGAGAGGAATCCAAGAAAAATATCAGTTTTCATAAATAAGATGACCCATGTGGAGTTTGGCCCTAGTTACCAATTTAACAAAAAGGGAGCCAACAATGTAGATTAGGAACACCCAACTACTACAAAGATTGTCGACGGAGAACAGAGCAAAGGATCCCTAAAATGCAGTTGTTGAGCTGCACACATAAGCAAGGTTCGAGTCGGTCAATCCACAACAAACAAAACCAAGGCAATGACACAGTCTACCAGGAAACAAAGACTCAACAGAGGGGTCGCAGACTGGGCTGACAGCACACAAGTCGAACTCATGGAGTATGTGTTGAGGAGCGTCGCAGAGGAGCCATTAGTGTGTGAAGGCAGTTCGTGAGCATAGCAGCAAAGAAGGGATCAACGTGTCGTAGCCAACAGAGGCTCAATGCAGTCGGCGCAAGTTGATTGAGGCAACTAGCAAATGAACCACATCACTGGGAGAGACAGTTGCTAGCAGGGATGGCCGCAGCAAGTCAACAATGGGTACGTAGTAGAGTACCATAGCAGGACAGTGATCACGTGAGGATTGTCACGTGTAAGTCGGTCTCGAGTTGTAATACATAGGCTCCAAGTAAGCCGACAGTCGTTGGCAGATAGTTAAGAAGCAGTTTGGTGTGCTAGGCTGCAAGTAGGCCAACAGTTGGTAGAAGCAAAGCCATGTTGGTTGCCACCGCCAAAGCCACACAGTCACTATTGCAGAAGAACCCAGAGTGCAGACAAGTTTCGGCAAGTAGTCGAGGACTAGTTTCAGTGAGGATCGAGGTAGTCTTTGCTATAGTCAGCAGTCGAGGAAGCGACTATGGGTGTTTAAGCACAGGTGAGGTGGTTGAACGCAAACAGAAGCATCAAGTAACTATGGGCTGCAAAGCACAAGCAGGATGACAGCAAGGTATGATCTGGTTGGTGCTAGTAAAAGCCAGCTAGGCCAGACCAAGGACATTGGTGAACTAGAGACACCGAAGGAGCTCAAACAATAGCCCAAGTTGAGGGTGCAAAGGAGGATCGTGACGCGGGCAAGGTGCCACGTTAGGCATGATCAAGTAACTGTGGGATACAGTAGACAGTAAGGAATCGTTGGGTAGGTTTCAGTGTCAGCAGGGTTCATCCAATTATAATAGGTACGAAGGAAAATATCAGCAGCCAACAGGATTGGCAGAGGTTAGCCCTCAGACGGAGAGAGGGAGATTGTACTAGTCCAAAGAAACGGCATCAGAGCTCTACACATGCCTTGTGTCTAAGCATGGAAAAGTCACCCACATTCTCCTTAGAACACTTGCTCTAAGTTGAGCAAGATGCTAATGTAACTTAGCCTAAGTTTAACCTAGAAAAAAATCACATATTAATATGTTGGCTTATTCATCTAATAGAAATTTAGGAAAAGTAAAGCAATTTATTTTAGTGAGTAAGTTTAATCTTAGCCATAGATCTCAAGTAAGGCAAGACCTAATCTCAGTCATCAATCACACTGAGATTAGGGTTAGGGTTACGGTTTTAGCTCAATGTAAAGTTATAAAAGCAAGGTTAGGGAGAGGGAGAAGACACACTATACAGTGGCACTAGCCTTAGGAGGAGGAGTGCGATGCTCTAGTGTGCCAGGTCTGAGGAAGGTGCAAAGCGTAGCTAGAGAGAGATTCAAATCAACTGAGAATGATCAAAGGACAGATCTATGGATTGATCAAATGGATAACTTCAGGGTTTTTGATGTATATGTAGTTCCCCAGTTGAGCCATTATCCTAGGATGGGAGCCCAAGTAAGTTCGAATTCATTATAATGATGAACTGATTTGATTGGGCAGAAATCTGTTTGTGTCATTGTTTCATGTGTTCAGTTATTTAAATTTGCTTCTGCTGAATATTTTGTTAGAAACCTACTGTGTGTTAATTCTGTAAGCTTTTTTGCTAGGAATTAAATGTCAAGTGTTGGGTTCTGAAAACTAACAAATGGCTATTGAGGAGATCAATGAGGAAATTTTCTGTCCTATGACTAAGGACAAGTTGATTTCAATCTTATAGTCTTTTAAGAAGGATAAGAGTCAGTGAAGCTTTATATTAAGTTCTTTGAATTGTTGAGTATGGACTTGTTGAGAATGGTGGAGGAGATAAAAACATCTAGTTGGATGGTGGGCAACCTAAATGCAACTTTTATAACTTTGTTTCCTAAGTGGGACTATCCTGATTATTTTGATGGATTTAGACCTATCTCACTTTATAAGTGTCTATATAAGATTATAGCAAAAGTGATTGCATCACGATTGAAGTCTATACTTCCCAAGTTCATTTCAGTTGAACAGCTTAGCTTTCTGAAAAGAGGACAAATTCATGAGGGCATAGGGGTTTAAACATTTTTAAGCTCTCTCACTCACCTGCAGCAGTAATCAAACTTGATTTATCAAAGGCATATGTCAGTTTCTTCGTTGTATCTTTGGTTACTGCTTATTCATCTTGGCTTCTCTTTGAATTGGGTGGATTATTTTTTGTATCACTACTACTTCTATTGCAATTTTGATAAATGGAGCTTACTCCAATTTCTTCAAGCCTATTAGGTGGATTAGACAGGGTTGCCCCATGTATCTAAAACTTTTTCTCCTCGTGGAAAAAGGTCTGAGTAGATCTATGCTTGAGGGTAGTAAGGTACAGCCAATTCAAGCAGTAGGATTGGGGGGAAGCTCTAACTCATTTGTTGTTCGTGAACAAGTTCTTTTGTTCAGCTTTGGGTCTCGTAGAGAAGGTTCCCAGTTGCAAGAGTTACTACTATTACATAACAAGGCTATAGGAATAGAAGTGAATGATGCCATGCCTGCTTTATTCACTTCAGGTATGAATGAGAATCATCGTATTGAGTTTGAAAGATATTTTCCTTATCAATACTTGGACTTGAATAATGGCATCATGTATTCGGGACTTACACTAAAGCCAAAATGTTATGGGAAGGCAAAATGGTGGTGGTTGGTCTCCAAAATTGAAAAGAAAAATTTATATATGGTGCAATCAGTGGCTATCAAGAGAGGGGAGATTGGAATTAGTTAAGAGAGTCCTAGAAGCCATTCTTATCTACTGGCATACTCTTGAACTCATTCCTAAAGGCATATTAGAGAAACTTCGAAAGTTTTGTGATAATTTTCTCTAGCAAGGAGCAGTGGATTTAAACGGGCACACCATTTTAGTTGAAAGAAGTTGGCAACTCCAAATGCATTTAGGGGGGAGGGAGGGATGGGGGGCTGGCATTCAAAAAACACTCATCTTTTTGGCCAACCTTTGGCAGCAAAGTGTTTGTGAATGTGGATTGTTCTCACAAAGGATCATCTTTGGAGTAGGATCTTGGTTCAGAAGTATATTTCCTGTGGGTCCAAGATTGACTGGATAAGGAAAAAGCATAAAATGATCCATAATGTGTTCAATGATTTCAATCAATGGAAGGCCTTGCCACTGGCCTTCCAAGTAATAGGCTCTTACTTGGCTTGGTGTGTTGGGAATGGGTCACAAGTGACGATCGAGGTAGACAATATAATGGGTTGTAATAGAGATATTTTTCTTCCTAGGGCTCTCATTCAACATTTACGTGTGAATGGAAAAACAAGTATTTAATAACTAAACCTATGGAAATGACCTTGTGGAAACAAATTTGGTTGAGCTCAGCTGATTTGAGACTGGATGGTGATTTTGCGAGGTACTGGGAGTTATTTTTCGTGGAATTCAAAGGGCGGACATCAAACTTTGTGAGAATTCATATGAACTGATTTGGGGGTTCAATAAGCAAGGAGGTTCATTTACTGCAAAAGTGGGTTATCAGACACATTTTACACATGGATATGAGGCAATTCATTGGTGGTGAAAAATTTTGTGGAAGGTGAAGGCACCTCCTGTTGAAGAATGTAACTAGGTTCGGTCTTCATAATTGTACTTGAAGTCAAAATGTAATATATTTGTCAAAAGAAAGCAAAAATAATTTTACTGTTATTTTAATTGACTTGTTAAAGCATGGGTTTCATGCTTAGGTCAAATGTATAGGTCAAGCTTCCATTGTAGGCTTTAGGTTATTGTCAAAGTCAATTTGTGAAGACTCCTCCATCCATCAAGGTCATCCTTGTTGTCAGCCTCAAACAAATCTTCATCTAGTCGGCCTACCAGTCAGCTTACATGTCGGCCTAACCTTAAATGGAGACACAACTATTCATGGATTCATGTCGGCCTATTTCATGGACAAACAACTATATATAGGAGTGTGGCCTTCACTCAAAATCATAGAAAAAAAATCAGTAATCTTAGAGAATTGCGGATTTCGGATAAGATATTTTCGGTGCTATTACAGATAAGTACAAGCTCGGATTATCTCTAAATTAAAGTTTGGTTATCACAGGAGTATTCTTGGTGCAATCAAAGGAAGATAGTCTCGGTATCACTACAGTGAAGGAGCTCGGATTGGTTGCTGAAATTATGAATGGATGAACTTCAGAACTATCACAGTTTCAGGGGCATTACAATGAATACATTTTAGTGCTAATACAGTTCGGTGATATCTCGGTGCTACCACAGTGAATCTTGATGCTAACACAGTGAATCTCGGTGCTACCACAGTGGTTATATATCTCGGTGCTACCACAGTGGTTATATCTCGGTGCTACCACAGTGAGGAAGTCTTTGTTCTTCAATATCTCGGTGCTATCACAGTCATGAAGTCACAATGCTAGTGCTATCACAGCAATAAAGTTTTTGATGCTAATGGATGAACTTCGATGTGATCACAATGGACAACCTTCAATGCTATTTCAGTGAAATAAACTCGGTGCTATCACACAAGGATGGTTCATAATCAAAGTGTGAAGAAGAATGACTGCTATAGGAGTAATAGAACTGAAAGCATGACAAGGTTCACTTGATGGATGGAGGTAGTCTCAAGTCTAGGTTGTAAGGGTCTTGGTTGTCTCATCTTGAATCTACTGAAGGAAGAATTTTGGCCGGGTTTTCCCCTAGAGTGGGGTTTTGCCCTGGCAGCGTGCCTACATCTTGTGTTCTCTTTTATTTGTTGCTTGGCATTAGTCTTCATGATAAGAAAGGATAATTAAAAAGATCTAATAAACATAATAAAAACATCACAAGTTAATATCATAATAAGAGAAATCGTTTAACTGCCACCTCTTTGGATTTCTCAACACCTCCTAAATCAAAGTTACTCATGTGGTTGGTTTTGTCTAACAGGCTCATGACATGGGATAATTTATAGAGAAAAGGCAAGTTGGAGCCTAGCAAGTGCACCTTAAGAAAAGTCCATGAGGAAACAAACCATCTCTTTCTACATTGTTCTTATTCTACGCAAGTTTGGCAAGAGGTTGAAGGGTTAACTAGTTATGTCTCTCTATGGCAAGGGAAAACTATTGAAGCATGTTTCCAATCTTAATTTATAAGGAAGGAACTGGAAACCATTCGAGCTATTTCATATCTAGTTATATGGAGAAAATGGCTTGCAGGAACTCCTCTTTGTTTGAGGATAAACAACTGCCTACTTTTCAAGTCTTGACACAAGTGATAAGCTTCCTTTTTAAAAGGAGATTCCTAAACAAAAAGCTCCTAGGTTTTTAGGAGACTGTAAAAATTTCTGTTTTCCCACCCCGGTTTTCAGTTTCTCCTTATTTCTCCCATGTAGTTAAATGCCCATTCCCATAACCATACATTTAACAGACTGAAAAAAATAAATATTGCTGAAAACACAAATTCTGGAAATTTTTCAGAATGCTGGAAATTGCAGAATTAAAAATCAGCAATTAAAAACAGCCATTAAAACACATTAAAACACTGATATTTTTGGTCAACTTGACCCTGGAAAAACCCCCTACAACTCTTGGGGAAAACCAGTTTGAGAGCTCTTCTTTATTTCTGAAAATTGTCTTTTTACAGTGAGAATTATTCAGCAAAAAATCAGCAAGCAAATTTACAACTTATCTCCTTTTCCGTGCCTCACAGCAATCTGGAAATTACAGCAAACAGGACAGCAATAAATGTTGTACGACCTCCGTTTTGTGTGCAGAAAAATCAGCAAACTGCTCCTCGATTTTTGTGCAAAAATTTGCCTTTCACTATGTGCTGAATCAGCTGTACAAATCTGCTCAACTGCTGCCTTGGAATGTGTGCCAAGCTGCTGTCTCCTTCTCCTTCCTGCTCAGAAATCTCTCTTGCTCTCTTGCTCTCCTTCTCCCAATCTGCTCATGAAAGAATGAATGACCTTTTCCTCCTTTTCCTCCTTTAATATAACTCCAAGTGACTTTTGGGTGATCCAAGTGACTTTTGGGTGATCTCTAAATCCAATGGCTGAAATAGATTTAGATCAATGGTTGAGATTAAATGCTCATTTAAATCTCACTTTCTATTTTTTAATTCACCCCACTTTAATAAAGACCCACTTAGTCATTTATTTCCAAAGTCACTTTTCCTTTCTAATTTTTCATTGACTTTATAAAAGTCACTTTAAAATTAGACTTAATAACTTTATCACTTAAAGTCACTTTTAAATTAGATTTAACTTTATAAAATTATAAAGTCACTTTAGGAGAAAAATTAAATTCTTTTGGACACTTTTCCCTAGGCCAAAGATCAAAGCCTAAGGGAACCACCTGTCCTCCGGTACCAATTTTCAACACTCCCTCTTACCGAGGAAGGTGTTCCTCACCACACCCATCTTGTCTCTGAAGTAGACATGCTTGCCCCGTGGTAAGGCTTTGGTAAGGATATCTGCAACCTGCTCATCAGTGGAAATATACTCAAGCTTCACAGCTCCCTTCTGAACATAGTCTCTGATGAAATGATATCTGATCCCGATATGCTTTGACCTGTCATGAAATACTGGATTCTCCGTGAGTTTAATGCAACTCTGATTATCACAGTAAATCACTGAAGGTCTCAACGGCTGACCAAATAAGCCAAACAACATCTTGCGAAGCCAGATGGCCTCACAACTAGCTAGACTGGCTGCCATATACTCTGCTTCCGCTGAACTCAGTGCTACTGACTGCTGCTTCCGGCTGAACCATGACACTACTGCTGAACCCAACCCAAAACAACACCCTGAAGTGCTCTTCCTATCAGAAGCACAACCTGCCCAATCAGAATCAGTGTATCCTGCCAATCTCACTCCATCTCCCTGCCTGTAGTCCAGACCATAATCCACTGTCCCCTGCAAGTACCGCAAAATGTGTTTTGCAGCCACCCAGTGAACCTTCCTAGGCTCACACATAAACTGACTCATCGTGTTGACTGCAAAACAGATATCTGGTCTAGTGTTGACCAAATACATCAAGGAACCAATCAGCTGCCTGTACAATGTGGGATCCACCAACTCGGAATCCGAAGCATGAAGCTTCTTCCAGTTGGTGACCATCGGTGTCGACATGGGTCTACAATCCTCCATGTGGAATCTGCTAAGGATGTCCACAATATACTTCCCCTGCCCCAGGAAGAAATGCCCCTCCTCCTGCCACACCTCCAAACCCAAAAAGTAATGCATCAAGCCGATGTCCTTCATCTCAAACTCCGCCGCAAGATCTCTCTTGCAGTGCTCTACGAGTCTCTCTGCACCTGTAATGATCAAGTCATCCACATACAGCACCAGAATGAGAGGCTCCTCACCAATCACAATAAAGTAAAGGTTCGGATCTGCCTCACTCTTTGTGAAACCCATCCCCTGCAAGTATGCATCTATCCTGGAGTACCAAGCTCTGGGAGCTTGCTTCAGGCCATAAAGGGCCTTCTTCAATCTGCACACATGGGACTCCTTCCCATGCACCTCAAAGCCCTGTGGCTGCTCAATGTACACCTCCTCCTGTATGAAGCCATTGAGAAATGCGGTCTTCACATCCATCTGGTGGATCTTCCAACCCATCTCTGCTGCTATCGATATAATGGAGCGAATCGAAGTATATCGAGCCACGGGAGCGAAGGTCTCCTCATAATCAACTCCCTCTACCTGGGAGAACCCTCTAGCCACAAACCTCGCTTTGAATTTCTCAATGCTGCCATCTGCAGCATGCTTTACCTTGTAAAGCCATCTGGAAGTAACCACGGATTTGCCCTCAGGCCTCGGCACCACCTCCCAAACATCATTCTTCATGATAGAAGAATACTCCTCCTGCATGGCCTCTCTCCAGACCTGCTGGCTAGCTGCCTCCTCATAGCTAGAAGGCTCAGAGTCAAGGATGCTGGTAACCATCGCCATATAGCTACAGAACCTCTCAGGTGGTCTACTCTCTCTGACCGGCCTCTTCGGCTCAGCAACAGATGTGGCATCTCTCAAGGTGTCCTGAAGCCACTTGGGCTTCCTCTTCCCTGAGCATGCTTCTCCCATAGGAGAATGAAACTCCTCCTCCTCATCACCATCAGTAGCCTGAACTCCTGACTGTCTGTCTGTTGTCCTCCTGCCTGCACCTGAACCTGTAGAAGCTGAGGTACCGTGTGAACTGTCCATCAGTGGACTCCCTAGTGAACTGCTCTGTGAACTGCTCTGCATGCTGCCCGGAGCACCACCCCTCTGGCTCGGCGAGCCACTGCTCACTGATGGACCTAACATCCTCATAGATGTACCTCCGGATCCTCCTGATCCCTGCCCACTGGATCCTTGCGACTGACTCAACTGCTGCTGAGGGTCTGGCTGATCCAGATACTCTAACTCCCGTGACCTCCTAAAGGCCCTGTCCTCCTCGAACTTCACATCCCGTCTGACAACAACTCTCCTCTGTGCAGGAATGTAAATCCGAAAGGCCTTTGAGGTCTCACTGTAGCCCACAAAGATACCCTTCTCTGCGGTGGGCTCTAGTTTGGTCCTCTTCTCCTTGGGTATATAGGAGTATGTAATGCATCCAAAGATATGAAGATGACCAAGATCAGGCTTCTTCCCAGAGAAAGCCTCCTCCGGAGTCATGTGCCCCAAGGCACGATGCGGACTCCTGTTCTGCAAGTAAACAGCTGTGTTGCAGGCCTCTGCCCACAAGAACAATGGCAACCCCTGATCATGTAACATAGCTTTGGCAGCCTCTATGATGGATCTGTTCTTCCTCTCCGCAACCCCGTTCTGCTGGGGGTTGTAAGGAACAGTGAACTCCCTCCTAATGCCTGCCTCCGCACAATAGTCAACAAACTCTCCAAGGGTGTACTCTCCTCCATTGTCCGACCTCAAGGACTTGATCTTTCGACCTGTCTGTGTCTCCACAAGAGCTCTGAACTCCTGAAACCGCTTGAAGACCTCACTCTTGGTCTTCAAGAAATAAATCCAGGTCCTCCTGGAGTGATCATCAATGAATAAAACATAGTACTCATACCCACTCAAGGAAACATGAGACATCCGACCGCTCACATCGGAATGAATCAAATCAAGTATCCCCATCGCTCTGCTGTCACTGCTGGGAAAAGGGGATTTGGCAAATTTGCCCATCGCACAACCTCTGCAAGTATCAAAGTGATCAGTACTGAAATCTGGCACACCTGTAGTGATCTCCCGCAATGTCCTCAAGGCTCCATGATACATGTGTCCCATCCTGCGGTGCCAAATCTCACACAGCTCAGAACTGCTAGCTCTGCTGTCGGTACTACTGCTCAATGCCAAAAGGGGCTGAAATGCAAACTTGTACACCTTTGCATGGCGTACACCTATCACTCTAGCTGAATCAGCTGGAGCGCCCCTGGGATACATCAACACCTGTCCTCCCCTGAACAGTACCTCATATCCTCTGTCCTCCAAAGCTGAGACGGATATGAGGTTCTTCCTCATCCCTGGCACATAAAGAACCTCTGACACCTTCAAGGGAGGTTTGGACTCCCTCTGAAATGTCACTGTCCCCACCCCGACTGCTCTAACAACTCTGTCATCACCAAGTACTACCTCAATATCAGTGCCACTCTCTGAAAGCTCTGAGAAGTACTCACGGACTCCTGTCATATGACGTGAAGCTCCACTGTCCACATACCAGATACCTGAAGATGCTCTGCTAATCGAGGGAAAAGCATGCTCCCTCTGAACCTGTGTGGCAGGTGATCCTGCACTAGAGGACTCACACGTAGTGAATGCAAACTCTCGGTCAAAACGACCAGCAAAGTCCTCAATCTCTGCTGAAGCTGCCACGTCCTGGTTCTTCCCCTTCTTCTTCTTCTTCTCCGGACACACAACTGCATAGTGTCCCATCTTTTGACAATTCCAACACTTCACCTTGGAATAGTCCTTCTGTGTGTTACCCGGTTTACCTTTACCTTTGCCTTTGCCCCCACCACTGCTTGTGGAAGCCTGCTTCTTCCCTTTGCCTTTCTTGCCTCCTGCCACCAGTGCTACATCCTCATCCTGCTCAACTGGCTTGGCTGCCCCAAGCTGTCCTTTCCTGATCTCTGTCTGAATGCAATCATCCCAAAACCTCTCCCATGTGGGAAGGGTCTCACGTGCACAAACCCCATCAGCAAAGTTCAACCATGAACGGGGGAGGCCATTCACTGCAATACGCACCAACTCAGTGGATGGAATGGCCTCTCCAATCGCTGCCAACTCATCTCTCACATTGGTAATCTTTGTGAGATATCCAGCTGCACTATCATTACCCATCTTAATGTTCTTCAGCTTCTCCTTCAGGACCATCTTCCGGTTCTCATTGGTACTCTGGTAGAGATTGGACAATGCTGTCCACATCTCATGGGCATTGCTCTTTCCTCTCACATGAGGAATGCAATGGTCTTTGATTCCGTCTAGAATCAGCCTCTTACCCTTATTGTTCTTCTTTTTATACTCAGCCAACTGAGTAACATCAGTGGGCACAACAACAGGGTTCTGTGCGGTATGCACCATGATATCCCAGACTTCTGCCTCCTCAAAGATACTCTGCATTCTCTCCTTCCAAACGCTGTAATTTATATGCCCATCCAGCCTATCCTCCACCCTCAATCCCAATGACATCCTGCTGTCCTAAAACTGAAAAATAGCACTGCTGTAGTAAAGATAAAACTGCTGTTTATGAAAAAATCAGTTTGCTGGAATTTTCTGAGTGAAAAATCAGCAACTGTAATTTTTCCTTTTGTTGTCCCAAACTGCCCTTCAGCACTCAAGCTCCGATACCATGTAAAAATTTCTGTTTTCCCACCCCGGTTTTCAGTTTCTCCTTATTTCTCCCATGTAGTTAAATGCCCATTCCCATAACCATACATTTAACAGACTGAAAAAAATAAATATTGCTGAAAACACAAATTCTGGAAATTTTTCAGAATGCTGGAAATTGCAGAATTAAAAATCAGCAATTAAAAACAGCCATTAAAACACATTAAAACACTGATATTTTTGGTCAACTTGACCCTGGAAAAACCCCCTACAACTCTTGGGGAAAACCAGTTTGAGAGCTCTTCTTTATTTCTGAAAATTGTCTTTTTACAGTGAGAATTATTCAGCAAAAAATCAGCAAGCAAATTTACAACTTATCTCCTTTTCCGTGCCTCACAGCAATCTGGAAATTACAGCAAACAGGACAGCAATAAATGCTGTACGACCTCCGTTTTGTGTGCAGAAAAATCAGCAAACTGCTCCTCGATTTTTGTGCAAAAATCTGCCTTTCACTATGTGCTGAATCAGCTGTACAAATCTGCTCAACTGCTGCCTTGGAATGTGTGCCAAGCTGCTGTCTCCTTCTCCTTCCTGCTCAGAAATCTCTCTTGCTCTCTTGCTCTCCTTCTCCCAATCTGCTCATGAAAGAATGAATGACCTTTTCCTCTTTTTCCTCCTTTAATATAACTCCAAGTGACTTTTGGGTGATCCAAGTGACTTTTGGGTGATCTCTAAATCCAATGGCTGAAATAGATTTAGATCAATGGTTGAGATTAAATGCTCATTTAAATCTCACTTTCTATTTTTTAATTCACCCCACTTTAATAAAGACCCACTTAGTCATTTATTTCCAAAGTCACTTTTCCTTTCTAATTTTTCATTGACTTTATAAAAGTCACTTTAAAATTAGACTTAATAACTTTATCACTTAAAGTCACTTTTAAATTAGATTTAACTTTATAAAATTATAAAGTCACTTTAGGAGAAAAATTAAATTCTTTTGGACACTTTTCCCTAGGCCAAAGATCAAAGCCTAAGGGAACCACCTGTCCTCCGGTACCAATTTTCAACAGAGACTTCCAGGTGGAGAAATCATTTAACTAGGACCTTTTTTATGGGGGTTGTCAAGGGAAAACTATGATTGTTGACCTTGGGTTTACCTTGTATCTTTCTGAATCATATTACTTTCATTTCAAAGCAAATATGGGCAGGGGGACCTGTTGACCACTAAAAGTTGTAACTAAAATTTTTGAAGACTCCATGCTCAAGGATATGTCAAAGGCTTCACGTACCATCAGAGTTCATCTATCATCGGAGTTTTTTAACTCTGACTTCTTCTTCTCGTCTTCTTCTATGTTGTACTCAGATTTCGTAAGCCCTACGGGGATGATGTAAAGTGATGCTAGTGTGATGAATCGAGTCATATAACAGGCCTAAGTAACTTGGGACATTGTCATCAAATGAGTTTACTCTGGGAGGGTTTTTTCACTTGGTTAATTATTAGGTACTAGGGGGCTTAATAATTAGATGAGTTTTTTCCTCCAAGCATAAC
Organism: Pinus tabuliformis; assembly: GCA_031772625.1. NCBI lineage: Eukaryota > Viridiplantae > Streptophyta > Pinopsida > Pinales > Pinaceae > Pinus > Pinus tabuliformis. The sequence continues at coordinate 516,599,950 of CM062808.1, read as the reverse complement.
CCCAAAGCTGGAGTGTGGCTTGATGGCAGGGCCTTGGATGAGTCCTAATGTCTAGAGTCATTGTATATTACCATACTAGATCACTCGTAAAATTTCGCAGAATTTGGTTAGGTTTAGGGGTTAGTTTTTTTTTTTTTAATTTCCTGTTGGACGGAAATTTTAATAAATTCTGATCATAAAATGTAATAAGTGATATCTAGAGAAGTTGTATGGGATATGTGTGCTCAAAATTACACCTCTCACCCTCAACTTTCTACTATGGCACACTATGAGGGGAAAAAACATCAAAACCCGCCTTTCCTAAGTTTAGTGGAAAATGTAGGAATAAATTAGCCCAAAAATTAAATAAATGGAGAAAAATAATTAACTCCATGTGACAAAATGACATGGAAATGACTTAGAAATTATCTTAAGTCAAAACACAAGTTGATGATAATTTGGCACATGACATCATAAAAGCATTAAGCACATGGGGAAATCAATTTCTTTGCTACAAAAGAGGAATTCGATCTGATGACTTGGCAAATCAAATTTTTTTGGAGATAATTGCATATTGGAGAATATCTCAAGGAATATTTGAAGGCAAAGGTTAGTGGAGTCTTGTCTCCACTTTCACTACACTTGACTCCCACACATGGCATCAACATTTGAGTTTGAGGATCTATGCATTCCCCAAGGAGGCCCACACATTTCTTGTTGAAGACTCAACGCATGGCACGAGGAGATGCAGCAAAAATTTAACTTGATGGTTGGGTTCATGTGAGAGATAACTCTCTCTTGTCCTACACTTGGCATTCCTTGTATTCACATATGGAGAGTTTGATTTTCTTGAGGAGATACACTGGGCCAGCTAGAAGAGTTCGATTTGGTTGAAGAGCACGTGTCAAAGCTATTCTCCACTTGGGATTCAACTTCTCTTCTTGAGATCTTCTCCAACTCCACTTGTCACATGGTTCTCTCATTGGGATTTGCTCTCATTTTTCAATTTAAGTGAGTTTTGGGCTCTCACTATGTATTCATGATATGAACTATTGGGCTTGAAGAGACTCTTCCAATTTGTATACTTGCTTTGATAATAAAACAAAGACTTTGGGGTATCATTGGTGGTGTTGTCTTTCTATCTTGAGGTGATCTCTTTCTAGTTATTTTTGTGTTTTGATTTCTTATGCATTTGGATTGTATTAGCTTCTATCATCATTCGTTGTGGATTTATATGTGTAAGCTATCTTGCATGTATCATTGATTTAGAGTAGTGCTCTAGGAGTGAAAAGCACTAATTGAATTTTGGAGGAATCTTTAGCTTCTTTCACCCATTGTATTTCTCTATCTCATTTATGTATGCTAATATTTGTTTCCAAGTGCGTAGAAAATCTTTTGGAATTGTGTGAAGGATTCATTTGGGCATGGGAGAAGTCTCAAATAGATCAACTCACTCCCGGATTCAAGATACGGAAGACCCATTGATCTTAACTTCAAGGTCTTCATCCAAAGAGAAGCAAAGAAGGGAATTTTATTTTCTATATTCTACTTGAATCGCTTATAATTCAAATTTCATAATTCATTTGATTTAAATCTAGAGCTCCCTAATGATTATATGAGCTAATTAAAGCATTTTTCTAGACTAGACAAGTGTGGAGTTTTATTCCCATGACTTGGTTTAGTTCTTGTATACTAGTTGTGCATTATTATTTGTTTTTCTTGCATGCTCTCATCACTTATTTCCAAATTGGTTTTGCAGCCTCTTGAGCAGCAACTCAAGTTCACTTTGGCATCAAGTTGGAGGAGGGATTCTTCCAAAAACTACTAATTCATCCTTTGCAGGACCCCTTGCATTTGTTGGGCAACTTTGTAGCAAGGTTGTGAGCCCTTTTGAAGCCCATCCTTGGCTAGGACAAGTTCTTTAGAGGGCTGCATCTTTTTCTCCCTAGGCTGTGAGCCTTAGGAGAAGCTTAGTTTCTCTTTTTTCATGCTATTTCCTCCTCATTTCAAGTCTGAAATTTTAAGTAATTTTCAGATTTCAAAAGGCTTTCTTAGGCCTCATTTGTGTTGAGTTCTCATCAAGGAAAGTCTATAGTTAAAGTATCTTATTGTAAAGACTTCCTTGAGATTCTTTAAGGCCTAGAGAGAGGCTCTCATTTCTGTTGTTACACACCTATTAAAAAGTTCACTTTTCTTGTGGAAGCTTGGGAATTTTCCCATGACATCCCACCTCCTTATTTAGAAGGAGGACCTCTCCAGTGGGTGGATTAATTCGCATGTTCTTATTCTTGACTTTTTCACAATCTAGTTCACTTGCATGCATGTTTAACTTGTTAAATTCACATGTGGTAAATCTTGGGAATTAACACAACATCACATTTCATTTCATTTGTTAATTTAGACTAATCAAGTTTGTTATGTCATCACTTGAGCTCTTGCATATTGTTGCTTAAGTTACAATATTTGCAATTTACTTTTGAGCAACTTATTTTATGTGCAAACACTTTACATTTTTGGCAAGCTTTGATTTGTTCACTAATCCATTTTATTTACTCAACTTGGTGAATTGTTTCATAATTATTTGGGTACATGCTTCATCATTTTGTCAACTTATGCTACATGATACTTTGATTATTTATTGACATTTCCTTTGAAACATTATATGGTCATCATCTACTTGAAGCAAATTTACCTTAAGCAACTTACTTGTATCATTTCACTTAGCTCATTTACTTGCAAACAATTGGTGAAGCACATGCAACACTTGTGAAGTAGTATTGAGCTAGTTCCACTCTATTTTTCCATTTGAAGTTATTAGTGCAATTTATTTTAGGCATTTTCTCATTTTACTTATTTTTTAAGCAATGTTTACCAACAATTCTATTTGGAAAGCAATAACATTCAAGCATCTCATATTAGGCATTTTAATTTAGACCTTGAACATTTAAAATTTACCTCCAAGCATAAGCTTGGTTGTATAGACATAATAGGACAAAAAATTTCCATTTGGTACGGAATAAGGTGAAATGTGTGACCCTGCAGTTATGAAGGTGGTTTTGTCCCCTTGTAGGAATGACGGCACACATGATTTGTAAGGATTAGGTGAAGGGTATCGTTAATGACGGACTTAGTGCCTCCTCAGCCCCTCTTCCTTGCAAATCACCCCAATCTTTACCCTTTGGTAAGAGGTTGAAGGGAGAATCTCTCACTTAGAATAGGCATATAGATTAAAATTAACCAAGATAATTGCATCTCACCTTAGCTAGTTTGTGTATCCTTTTAATTACTTACTTTAGAAGACTTTCCAATTTACTTGCAAGTTTATTTATCTCAAGTACTTGTCATGGTGAATAACCTCACTATCTATTGAATTTACTATCTTTTGTTGTTGAGTATTTCATTTAGCAAGTACAACATTTACATTGTGAAAGTAATACTTTTGTTTAATCTTTCTTGAATTTCATTTGCAAGTTATCATTCTTCCAAAGTAGTATTTTGCAAGTAGGTGAGTCTCTATATTGGCAATCTTTATTTTGCTTGTAAATCACTATCTCATGTACTTGTATAGATCACGGAATATTGAATGATACATATTGTTATGTGACCATTTCTTACAAGTATTATATTTCTTGCAAGTGATATTTACTATCTCCATCTAACATTGTCTATTGTGCAAGACTACTTGTCATCTATCTGAGCAAGTATTTTATTATTTCATTTGAGCAATTACTAAGGCATTGGTTTACATTCTTATCTCTTAAATGTTGTATTGATTATCATTGAAATATACATCTTTATATTGCTCATATATTCACAAGTTTGCTCATATCTTGAAGTAGTCTTGTTGCACTTATTTTGTCACAAGTCCAAGGAAGCAGTTGTGCAAATTTTTTCAAAGTTCAGAATCATCAATCAGCCACATGATGTATCATTGTAAACCCAATTTTTGCAAGTTGTAATGTAAATGATGCTAATACGATCGTTTCATTTCGTAACAATACCTAGGTAACCCTTTGATTTTGGCGACAAATTTCATCCTAGGAGCCTTTTTAACCTCACCGCATTATGTATATTTCTAAACACGGATAATCGGCAGAGTTTTTCCTCCAGCTTAAACCCCAAAGCTAGGGTGGAATTCATTGACAAGGTCTTAGGTGAATAATAGTGTTATATCAAGTCTTTGTAAAACTGGTTTGGGCATAAATTTAAACTATTTAGCTAAATTATTTTATTACAAATCACTTGGTCTACTAGATCATATTGTGTCGCAGAATTGGGTAATTATTTTGAGGGTCTATATGTAAAGGTGTATTCCCCCTTTGAGGGTTGAATTTGTAATATCTGATGTAAAAAATATTTTAGTGCATGGTCCCTCATACTTAAACACCATGGCTAAAATATTTGAGGGTGGAAAAAATAATTAATCCCCTTTAGTGTCAATTAATTAATTTTTCTAGCAAAAAAAAATTAAATCCTAAGCTAGAAAATTAATTAATATAGAGTCAAAAAATGATTATAGAGAAATTAATTTCTCCAAGTGGAAAAATTTGTGGGTTAGAAAAAAGTTAATTTTTGGAGGTCCCCCACCAAGGCAAAAATGGATATTTTAAGAAAAATTGAGCCCTCAGACCTTGATGGTTAAGTCAAAGTCAAAATTTTGGGGAAATTAATCCAAAATATTTATTTTCGGATTTAATAAAAAATGGTTTTCAAAGGAAATTCGAAAATTCCCCAAAAATAAATATTTTCAACGGTGGAGATTAAAAGATTATCAAATTTTTATCGACGGTCAAAATTATTTTGACAGGGATCAAGCCAACTAGTCGTTATTTTCCACTTGGAGGATTTCTCTATAAATTAGAAGTCATTTTGCTTCTCAAGTCATGATGTTGACTCTGTTTTTAGACTATGAAAATTTGTAACGTTGGTATCGATCCATTGATATGCTGGGAACATTTAAGATCATAATAAAAAGACTTTGGGGTTCAGTTCATGGCGTTTTTTGTCCATTGATTTGTGGTACGTGTTGGTTATGTGTTTTCCTATATTGTGCTAAATTTTTATATAAGCTTGTTATTTCATTCGTCGGTGATAAGAACATTCAATTGGTAGATTTTGATTCTATTCTAGGTGATCTGATTCACCATATGTCTAACAAGTTTGCTTGAAGAAATATATAGAGATTTGTAGGTACACCAGCCCCTGGGCTCCAAGTTCTCAAGCCAGATCTGAAATTTTGAAAGGGTTTCAAGGGTTTTCTGCCTTGGAAAAAACAAGTTGGGGTTTTAAAGGCAGATCTAAGCCTTGGAAGGCAAAATATTTGGCCTCTGACTACCCTCCAAGCTCAATGCTCAAGCAAGGAAGGAAGCTGCTAGCCCTTTTGTGGCATTTTCTAGGTGATTTTTGGTGATTTCGAAGATTTGAAGCACATTTGCATTTTTTCAGGGGTTTGATAAAAATTTTAAGGCCTTCTGGGCCCAGCATTGGCCTTCCTAGCCCTAGTCGTGGCCCTTTTCTCCTTTCTTGGCCAGTCATTATCCCATTTGGGCCTCCAAATCCTAGACGCAGGCCCTAGGGTCTCTTCCTCCCCTTCGCTTTTCCCTCCTCGACTTCCCTTGTCCTTGGCTGCAAGCCTATTTTGGCCTTTCTGACCTCCTCTAGTGTTGCCCTTTTCCCAGCTTCTCTTGCCTCATTCAGTCATCGTATTAGGTTATTGTTTTATTTTTGCCTCTAACTTTTGGTGTTTGCAGAGATTTTTGGGCTAACATTTGTAATTGCAGGTGGTTACTCCATTCGATGAATTTTGAGAAAGTTTCTAGCCATCTTCTAGGCCTAGAGGCCTATTGGTTTGCTCCTTCTAACCCTCACTTCCTCACTGTTTTGTTTACAGCCATCTGAACATTACATTAACAGTAGTATATAATTCACTTAAGTGGCATAAAACACCTAATAAATCACTTAATATATTCCTAAATCAATTGCATCAATTGGGTGGATCCCTGTTGGGCTCTTTTCATCAAATTTTAATGATTGTCATATTGTTTTGAAATACATACTAAGGTCTGATATAAAACAGTGACATAAGTGTCTTCTCATTGTTTGCAATTTCATCTAAGGTGCTCTCATTTAATCAAAAGAAAGAGATAAATTTTGGGACTGTTTTGGCATTGTTTACCTCACTGCTATCATAACTTGTTTACTGCTGTCCTAAAAGTTTGATTATTGCTCATAAGGATTCTAGCATTAGTGCATGTTCTATTGATAAGCATAGCTCATTTGGAAAGTAATTATTTACATTGAATTGTTGAACTGATTTGGCAACTGGTGAAGTTATCTCATTATTAATGAGAGCACTAACACATTTGGTTTCTTGTGAGTTTCATAATCCTAAGTGTGCACTATGTAGCTCACTCACATAAGCATATAGTCCTAAGATCAAATCTCTTGTTGATGAATATTGCTTAATTGGTCTTTGGACTTGGGTATATTTGCATCTCTTGTTCTTACACATTAGCATTAAGGATCTAATTGCTCATTATCTAATTGGCATTATGATAACTTGTTGACATAATTTGAGAGGTGCTAATTGTGTTTAAAGAACATTAATCATCTAATTGTTAATCTCTCGAGCAATTGTTATCGTTATCCTTCTTCTGCTTGTATCGTGTAAGTGTTAACAAGAACCTTGGCTAATTGTTGAGTTCCTTTTACTTGACATCATTGCCATTATTGTTTCACGGTTAAAATCTAGTGTGGAAAATAATTTTTCGCATATTGGTGATTTGTTGTTATGAGCATCTTTCTTATTTCTTGAGCAATTATCTCTTGGTTAGATTTGATACATCTGGTGGGCACTAGTAAAATTGAGCACTTTGTCTTGTGTTTAAGATTGTCTTTCATTTGTTGTTAAGTACTCTGTGTCATAAGATTAATTGTAACTAAGTACTTAAAATCATAAACAATCTTAACTCAAGAGCACTCAAGCCATCTTGCATTGCATTCTAGGCCTAGATTTGCATTAATCAACTTACCTCCAAGCATAAGCTTGGTTGATAGAAAGATAGGAACACCCTTCATCCCTTAGCTTGCGAATGTTAAACCCTCTCTAGTGGTTAAAACTTAAAACAATGACCTTATAGTCATCAGAGCCACAAACTCTTGCTTCACCTTGACTTCTCTCTACCACCTACTTTAGAGACTAGCCTCAAAATAGATTAAGATTAAGGAATTTAGTAATTTACTTAGCTAGCCATTTAATTAAAATAAACCAAGATTGTGCATCTCACTTAGATCATAAGGTTTGCAATTCATAGAGGATAGCAAAGCATCAAAGCAGCGATTGTTCATCCAGTCACCTGGTATTTAATTTATCTAAAGCAAGTAGTTGACTCCATAAGTAACTGCTCTCATAGATAATTCAATCTAATCCTTTAACTTGCTAAAATCAACCAAGTGGCTAGGCCATTCAATTGTGTCTCCCAGACTTGTTGGTTGCCAACGAGTTTTGCATTTTCACATTTATTAGGGGCTACCCCCCATAGCCTATTGTTGGGAGACGGCTAGAATGGAGAGGTCGGAGATCAAAGTGACAGCCCTCGACCTGAGTCGTTGTTGCACTGTGCCTGTACAATCTGAGTGACAACAAGTCCCGTTAGCCTTAGTCTCCTAGAAAACTTACATCTCATCTAATCTTCATTTAGGGACCACCCCCCTTAGTTTTAACTAGGAAAGAGCTTTAACGGAGAGAGTTGGGAATAGGTGACAACCCCTTCTCTTAGTTTGCCACCAAGAATCACACCTTGTGGGGTTGAGGATTTTCCGCACACTAACCTAGGTGTGCAAGCAAGGCAGCTAACAGGACCAATAACATTGGAGAACTTATGCTCTCTTTTACATGTTAAAATTTGCTTTCGGCAGGGACTTGAGATCCTTGCAGGTTTTTGATGACTCCCTTCTGGTCATTAACTGGATGACTGAGAAGGTTCAGATTCAAAACATTGGATTTCTTGCTGTGGCTAAACAACTGAAGGAGATTACCAGAGTTTTGATATTAGGTTTTCCCATATCTTCCAAAACCACAATCAGGTCACTGATAAACTTTCGAACTAAGGTCTGGAACTTTTGAAGAGTCAATTTGTTCTCTCAAATTTTATGATGGTGAATGTGCTGTTAGTAAACATCTTACTTCAATGTTTTTTGAGTTGATAGTTATTGATCAAGAATAAAATATGCTAGTCTTTGACCTTTTGATGACAGCTGCAAAGGTCTTTTTTTTGGCTGAGCACTCGTTAGCTCTGCTTTTGGTAGTTCCTAGTTCCCATTCGAAGGGCTTTTTGGACAGTGCTTGGAGCACCTAATGATAGTATTTTCTATTCTGCTTGAATATGAAATACGTTTTTTTTCCTTAGAAAAAAAATGCAAAATGCCTTTATAGGTTTGGGTTTATCAAATTACCCAGACGCATCATCTAGATTTAGACAAATCCAATAAAGAGGTATAGGAATCACTAAAAGAAATTGTTTGGCAGTAAAGCACAGAATGAAAATTTTCCACTGAAACGAGAACTTTTTAGTCTGAGAAATGTCAAATAATGGAAGTACGAAAGGTAACATAAACAATTTGAAGTAACTGTAGTTACAATTCATAGAAGTTGGAGTCAATGTAGAAGATGAAGATGCAAAAGCTATATTTTCGAAGAGTTTGCCATCCTCCAAATACATTAGTTTAATATTTACACTCAGTTAAATATCTACAAATACTTTAGAATATCTTATTGACATAGAAAAAAAGATTATAAAATTGTAGATTGTGTTTTTCTTTCAAAAGTCAGAACAAACAATAAAAGTAACAAAGGAAGGACCAGCAATGAAAGAATATATATTAACAATTTGGGAAGCCAGGTCATGTTGTGTGGAATTGTAGGATTCATGTTGCTAATTTGCTTAATGGGAAGACAAAAAAGGGTGAAATAATTAATTTCACCATCCATGGTACCCATGGTGCTAAGGAGGTAAAAAAGGTGGGTGATGGTGATCAAACTAATCATGATTATTGTTGTAGTTGGTTGTTTAAAAGGTAGTCCCTCGAACACAACCTTCAGGGAGAATTTTAAAAGGGGTTACTCAAGATGGATGGTTGTCTAGCTGACTTCTACCTTCAACATCAACATGAAGGTGATGGAAGCCAAATGGAGCACCAATGATTGGTCCTAGCCCTTGAAGGAGAAGAGCTGCAGATTGTTTTTGAAAATAAATACTGTAGACATAACATGTATTCAGTTCATCTATCTAGAGAAGCATCATGCCTAGTCAACCAGATGCCTCAATCACTGGATGAGGACCCATATGTCGTCTTCAAATATGATATTACAATAGTCCAAAGCATTTTGTTATTGCCGTTCAAAGGCCTCCTTTGCAAAAGTTGTTTCATCCTTTGTATCAAGGAAAGGAACAGAATAATAACATGAAAATAATGTTAATGTAATACAGGTCGCCAGGTGACCCAACTTAGTAGTACTAGTGCTATTGCATTATGTTAGCAGCTAATAAAGGTCATTATGACCTAACACGTTAATACTAGGAGTGGGTTAATGGTTTAATAGATGAACTACCAAAGCATATGAATAAAAGGAAGTCTAACATAATGTATGAATGAGCCCAAATTATAATAAAGTTATTTCATGGGATTTCAAGTCCATGTCTTTCAAGCTTTTTAAACAATCTCTATCTCACATGAGATGAATCCAATTATAATAAAGTTATTTTCATAGGATTTCAAGTACATGTCTTTCAAGATTTTCGAACAATCTCTATTAACATACACTAGGAAACTATCTCATAAAGACCTGATTAAATATAAATATAAATCTATCCATTATGTGAACAAAGCCAACCATGTATATTCTTCAAACAAAGCTAGGACTGCCCATGAGTGCTTTCTTTCACCGAGGAGATAACTCAGTCACACTAAAAGATCCATGTAAAACATCTTGGAGAAGAATTTATCTAATAAATCTCCCTGTCAGGAAATATTTTCTCCTCATGCTTTCACCCTTTAAAAAGCACATGCATGTAAAATAATTGAAAGCATCAACGCTTAGCAAAGCAATTATCAATTTTAAATGGTTAACTCTTGACATTTTACATAAAAAACTAAATCATAAAATCACAAAGAAATTTGGTGCCTTTAAATTGTTTTAATAGAATATCATCCATTTCATCTCCATCTAACATCTAACTGAATGCTTTGCTATATATTTTCAAAAAGAAAGAGAAGATTTATTTGCGACCAACTAGTGGATTCAAGAATTAGGATGTACTTATCAGCATACGAATTTCAAGAATTGATACAAGTAGTTTGAGAGTAGAAACATCCCAGTGCCCTCATAAGGCTAGAAGAAAATGAACAAGAACAGATAAAAATTAAACCTGGTGCAAAAAAGCTGAGCATTCGATTTGCATGGTACCTGCAGACAGAAGCCACTATCGGTTACTCCTACAGATATTAATAGATTGTTCACATACACATTCAACAAACAGGAAAAAATCCTATGGAGAAAACAAAATTCATGCCATTCCAAAACAAGAACTGTAGAAATAGGATTGTAAAAATGGGTCTACCTCCATCTCTGTCATGGTCCTAATCGACACAAAATGACAATCTATTAAAGTTGAACATTTCTCTGGAAGTCCATGTTTTAGTTTGTCAAGCATGTCAATATGGGTAAAAAAACAGATAAGAATAGAGAAATATCTATATAGGTGGAGCTCTATGTAAAAGAGAAGGAGCAGATAGCAGAAAATATGAATTAGGTTTCATCTCATCAGATATCGAGTCGAACCAATAATATGAAAACTGTAGGAATAATATTGTTTGAGCAGAACGGATTGAATTCATCATCCAAATTTTCCATAAAACTAATCAGAATAAATTATAAAAGGTATCACTGAACATAATACTTAGGTTAACATTTTGCAAGCATTACAGGCATTCTATCCCAACAAAATTATTGTGTGTTTCTTGGTAAAATATACCACCTACTGGTACAATCCAAGACATTCTTGTTTGTTGCGCATACTGATCACTGAAAATCCAACCAGAAAATGTCTCTGACCAGATATGACAACCAACTATAAGCATATGAGAAGTTTTAAAGCAAGGGAAAGGCATTGCAAGATGATTTAGTGAAGTGTCATTGAACACAAAATGGTGGAAAATGCCCTGCTAGAAGTGACAAGAACTCTATACTTTTAGTAAGCGATATATATCTGATAAAATAATACATATTTGTAGGAATTCAGGTTATGTTTCAGCATATCCAAGTGTGATCACTATGTTGGATGCATCCTAATTTTTGTCAAAGTACAAACTGAAGAATTTTAGAAATCTCATAAACAACAAATGTATTTTAGGGCCTTGATCTAGAACAATGAAGATATTGAGGAACAAGCAGGATGAAGATCTCCCACCAGCCAAAACTTCACAGTATCTTCCCTAGCAGCCTTTGGAAAAGAGCCTAGGTGGCATCCATGTTTGCTGCACAACCATCATTCTGTGTTGAATGCATAAGTAAATCCAAGCATGCAAGATTTGCTATTATTGAGGTTTAACAGGCTCCTATGACCCTCCATGGATTGTCTTTCATTTCTGTTTGAATTTTGATGGTGAAGTTTCATGCTGGTGCTAAGTTGCTAACATCAAATTGTGAAGTTCTATGTTTCTATTTGCAACCCCACCTATGTTGTAACCTAATTATGATTTCCCCACATTAATGATGTTTAACTCAAACAGGGAAAAGATGGGTGAAAACTTGAGATGAATCCTATTATTTTCTTTGCTAATTGTTTTTGTACCTAAACTAAAATCAAAGTTAACCAGGAGCTTGGGACATCAGGGAACATACCCCGACAATTTCATGGATACCTTCACCGACGATATCAACAAATGTAGTATGGGTGGAGTATGTCCCCTGTTACTAGGGATACCTTGGCATCCAGACATCATCCACTTTCATGCCCTCACCAAGGCTATCAACAAATGCACTATGGGTGGACTATGTCCCCCACTTAATACAGATACCTTGGCATCCCAAAATCATCCACTTTTTTGAAAATTTTCAATTAAAATAAAAGAACAACTAACTGAAGCACCTAACCCTGTTATAACCATCCTAGCCCACTAACTGCACTTGAAATCAATTTTAATCTTTTCAATTAAAAACACCTATTGTCGAGTCCTAGTAGCACAACCGGTTGAGAAAGGGGTTCATTAGTAAGGCAGCCTGTGTTCAAACCTCACTGGGCTGCTAAGCACATGCGCTGGGAGGAGACATCTAACTTACAAAAAAAATATTAGTATTCTGTTAAAACACTCCTTGATGTGAAGTCACCGGTTCAATTCCCTGCCTGCCCTGATTGGGGTGATATATTGGACATGATGAAATTGTAGTCCTGCCAAGCTTACAAAAAAAACACCTATCACCTGCAAACTGTCAAATAGTGAATCTGCATCAGAAGACTCTTTTTCCAGCAAAGAGAACTGTATTTGAGCAAGGAGACCTGATTTCCAGCTTTGAAGAGCTTGGAAGAGGAGTTTTCATCATTTTCAAATCTAAGCTTGGGACAGCTCTTACATGCCGTGTCCCTATCACAACATTACATGTATACAGCATATCAGGTGATCTTTCCATTGGGTCCTATAAATCCATGGGCTTTTTTTTTCTTTTTCTTTGAAAATACATCCTATATTAACATAGAGATATTTAAAAAAGAGAAGGTGAAAGTGGAAAGGTATATATAATGATAAATATATCCTCTTCCTTAGAGGCTACTAGAGCGGAAATAAAATCAAAATACAATAGAGAATCCAGTTCCCTGGCATCTTTACTGGACAGTTTTGCCCCCTCGTATGGTATAAGGAGATTGTGATCACATATGTGCAACTAGTACCAGCGCCACTCTTCTAATGATGTTCAAGTTCACATTTGATGTGAGCACTCCTGCTTAGTCACTCAAAGCACAGATTGATGACATAATTCACAGACTTCTATTATGTGATGGTTTAATTTCACAGTGGACTTGCCTAGTGGACTTCATGATGGTATATCAGCCTGTCACTAGAGATCCTGGACACATTTCAGCGCATACTTGCATATGTATATGGTAAAATATGATTTCATACACATGATTATGGTACTTCACCTCATTACTTCAATTTCTTTACCACAATTGCATCTAGGGGTTCTTGCTTAGATGTGGTGATATTGCTTCTTATATGGGCCATGAACAGTGTTACACAAAACACCCCTCCTGCCCCCGGATCTAAACCGGGATCCGTGTCTCGTATAGATTCGTGAGGGATCCGCCATCGGATCCGTGCTTTGGAAATCTGGAACTGCGGATCGGGTTGGAAAACACGGTTCTTGGAATTTCGGAACCGTGCCGGCCCAATCCATAGTTCTAGATTTCCGAACCACGGATCCGCGGTGGATCGAGCACGGATCTCGATCGTATCTGATGCCTGACGGGCGGTTCCACGCAGCCGACCCAAATAACTCTTTTTTTTTATTTTTTGTCTAACTTGAGTTTGGGGTGGGTTTTGGTTGAGTTAGGGAAATGATAGATGGGGATAAAGTGCATTTCCCCCTCTCATTTCCTCACTCTTGTATTTTTGGAGAGCTTGGGGAAGAGGGGAGAAGAGATCTTTGAGAAGAGAGGCTTGAGGAGAGCTTGGAGGAGTGGAGGAGGAGCTAATAGTAGTGAAGGAGGAGTAAAGAAGGGCTTCCATCTACAAGAGCTAAAAAGGTAAGTGCAAACCCCAAACTTCCTCATTTTTTTGTCATTGTTGTTTGTATTTTTTCTCCTCCCTCTCCTACTCTTTCCCATTCTTTCTTCTTGCTCATTTCATTGCAAGTTGTCCATCTATATCCATAGTCCAAAATGGTGTTCTTTTGGCTTCTATGTATCATTCCACTTTTGGTTTTCATGATGTCAGGGGGGAGTAGGAATAGAAGTGAAGAAGAACAAGAAGATAGTGGTCCCCATATGAGTGACCCAATGCATGATGAGGAGGAAGGGGATGAAGAGAAAACTGAAATGCTAGAGGAGAAAGTTGCATTGACACCCTTGTGGAATTATGTGACCAAACTTGAAGGAGGAAAAGGTGGTGGAAGCTACAAGTTTTTGTGCCCTCATGGTTGTCATGGAGGAAAACCATATAGTGGTTCATATACCTGTGTGAGGAGGCATCTTTATGGGGTGTTGGATAGTGATGACAAAAAGGGTGTCGTGGGGATAGCAATTTGCCCAAAGGTTTCAGCTGAACAAAGAAGAAAATACATCCAAATAGAGGAGGTTGCACAACAGAAAAACAAGAAACAAAAAACTCATTCTGAATCAAGTGCAACCTCTAGATTTGGTAGCTCATCTCCTCATGGTACTTCTGCAACCTCTGGAAGTAGAACAATAGGGGATTTCCTTAATGTTGTTGGGAGGGATGATGTGGATGGAAAGATAGTCCAATTTCTTTGTGCTTGCAGTGTACCATTCAATGTGCTTCGCTCTCCCTATTGGCATGATATGGTTAAGGCCATCAATGAAGCCCCAAAAGGATACAAGAGCCCCAACTATGAGAAAGATAGAACAGTGTTATTAGAAAGAGAAAAAGCAAAGGTTCAAAGAGCTTTGACATGTTTTACAAATGAGTGGGTGGATTATGGTGTATCCATTGTATCGGATGGGTGGACAAATGTTAGAAACCAACATTTGATAAATGTTCTTGGTGTTTCTGTTAGTGGTGCAGTGTTTATTACATGTCATGACTCCTCCATCAATGCAACTTCCCAAAACATTGCAGATCTCCTATTGCAATCAATCAAATATGTTGGTCCTAATAATGTGGCTCAAGTGATCACTAGTAATGCAGCAAATTGTAAGGTCGCAGGAAAAATTATTGGGTGTATTCATCCACACATCTTTTGGTTCAAGTGCTTGGTGCACACATTGAACCTTTTGATGCATGATTGCGAAGCATAAAAAATGTGGATGGATTAATGAGCTTTACAAGAGAGGGAAGCAACTCATTAAATTTATCACAGGGTATACAAGGGTAAACTACTTTTATGGCACTTACTCCAAGTTGTTGTTGCTTAAACTTGCAAAAACAAGATTTGCAAGTTATTACCTCACCTTTAGGCGTCTAGTGAAGGTGAGACAAGCTTTAACTAATATGGTGACCTCTAAATCATGGGAGGAAATTAACACTGATAGAGATGGTGCTAATGTAGCCACGGACACTATTCTTAACAGTTACTTTTGGTCACAGGTTAAATATGTTTTGCAATTCACCAAACCAATTTATTACATGATCAAGTTTGCAGATTCAGATCGGCCAATAACTGGAGAGGTGTATGAGCAAATGGATAGCATGTTGGGGCAGATTAAAGACATTGTTGAGCCTAAAGATATCACCTTGTACAATTATATTCATGTAGAGGTCGAAAAACGATGGGATATGCTAAACGTTCCATTGCATGCCTTAGCATATGTTCTGACACCTAAATACTATCATCCATCATGGCTTTTAACACTAGCACCTGGGGGAGGAAGCAGGAAAAAACCACACCTAGATCCAAAGGTTCTATCTAGTTATATGAAAGCATTGGATAGATTAGTCCCTGATGAGGAGGAGGTCGCCATGCTAAAGAAACATTTGAGGAACTATACGCTTAGCACTAGTCCATTCGGGAGCATGCATGCAATTAGAGATCGAGAGAATTTTTCTTCTCTTGAGTGGTGGAACATGCATGGAGGTGCTACTCCACTTCTACAAACTTTGGCATTGCGGGTGCTATCACAGGTGGTAAACACTTCTTCTGCAGAGAGGTGTTGGAGCTCTTATTCTTTCATCCACAGTGTTAAAAGGAACAAGTTAAATTTAGACCAGGCAGAGAGCTTGGTTTATGTTCACTACAACTTGTGATTGTTGTCCCATTACTGTGATGATGCAAAGACTAATAAAGACCTTACGGTTTAGGACAGAAATCCAGAGAAGCCCAATTTGGAGGATGGAGTGTTGCGATTAGAGCAATTGGAAGATGCTCTTATCTAGGATGATGATGATCGAGTTGAGATGCCACCCCCATCCAGTCCCTTGGTTCCCAGGTTCCATGCTTCAACACCAACAGCAAGGGCTTCATCTTCATCAGTTCCACTACTAGTGCCACAAATTCCAGAGCCACCATCTTCTTCATTGCCACCACGTGGAGGCTCACGTCCTAGTTGTGGTGGAAAGAGAGATTAGTAGGTATATCCAAAGTTTACTACTTTTGTCATAGATTAGACTTGTAGCCTTGTTGTGAATTTGAACTTTTTTGTCTTACACTTCCTAGTTCAATGTGTACTTGAGTCTTGGTGGTGGCTAAGTGGCCTATTTTGTAAAGATTAGTATTTGAATTTTGGACATGACTGATCACTTGCTAGATAAGTTACTTGAATGTTTGATGATTTTATCTTCTAAATGTTTTATGTTTTATGATATGCTTAAAAATTTGATGTATGTTTGTAATTGCTAGAATCTAGATGGTTGATGCTCAAATAATTAATCATTGATGTACAATGGAATTTCGGATGCCATATCTATGTTGATTTATGTAAAAATATGCATTTTTTCATGTCTTCTACAACTAATTTGGTATTTGGGATGTTTTTTAATGTAAATGCAATAAAATAAAACAAAAAATATATATATATATATATATATATATATACATATAGTAGACGCTTCCAAGATGCTTTGCCTCCTAGATTTTTGGGAAATGACGCTTCCGTGTCCCTGCTTCGTGCAACGTTGGCCATGATCATGGTAAACATTAGGTGTAAGCTAATAATGTATTGTAACACTCTAAATTCTTGTTCTTTGCTTCATTGTACCATGGTAGGACATAATTTTTCTTTAGATAAGTGTTGTCATCTCCTAAGTCAAGTTGCACTACTAGTTGCCTCAGTGGGTTTAGCAGGTTCATATCCCATAACCATCTTATCCACCTTTTCATCTTCCACATTCACTTCCATACACATTCATCATAATCATACTCATGATTGACTTATCATATGTCATAGTACCAGTGTTGCACATATCGCAATAATATCGGAACTATCGCAATATTATCACCAAACTACCCCTAGCCAATATTATTGCCATAACTTATCACGATAATTTCCCTGTTTTGAATTTATCGCTATAATTTCGAAATTATCGCCCTATCTCTACCAATTTCAACTTATTACCATCTTTTTCTTTTAATCCTAATTTTTTAAAAATGAGTAAGGGGATTGCACTGTGACGATACTTTGCCTATTTCCATCAAGCAAACAAGGGGAAATCTATTGTTTTCATTTCCCAAGATTCATCTCATGAGATACATACCCTAGTAGTTAATGGTAATATTAAATTCTTAAAGTAAAGGTGACAGTTTTCTTTATCTTTCATTTTCATCCTTTTACTTAAATTTTTAATATTACCATTCATTGACTCTTGATGTTTGAGAGTGGTTCCAACTTCATTGGATTTCATATAGAGAAAGTAGAATTTTAGATCCCACCCAAAATCCAGCAGACTTAACAGTTTTTACGATTTCAAGATTGGCGGGATTGCAACATTTCTACTGGATTTTGTGATGTACGAGGGTATGAAACTAACATTTAATCAAGATCACCAAGTCCTCTATGTACCTTGATGTTGGTGGCATTGATTGTTGAGCTCTTCCTTCATGACCTTAGTAAAAATGTACACTTCACTCAAGAAAAATCATTGATTAGGATGTTAAGCTTTTTCTATCTTATTTTAATGCTTAGTGGGTGATCTTGATGAGTAGGATCCCAATATATGCAATGATTTTGATGTTATGTAGTTATTTGTTGTAGCATGATTTTCTTTGGATTTCAGAGGCCATTTAGAGCCTCTCAGTCTCTCTTGATCTATTTTTATTTAGAGATGGATTGCACCCGGTGATATTTTCATTTTATGCAACCTTGCTATACACATGAGAAATTTTGCATATTTATGTATAATAATTTGGATTCATATGGATGCACATGAATTATATGTTCTTTTCAAAATTTGAATATTTTATGTATTTTTGGTTGACCAATCTTTTGGTCCAGTTTTGATAACATTGTTGAGGATGATGTGACCATTTTCCATCAAGCAAACAAGGGGAAATTCATTGTTTTCATTGCCATGATTCATCTCATGAGATACATTTATTTTTGTTTTGATATGATTTTGTATCATTCTATTAGATCTTATGACTTAGGACAAATATCATATTTCAATATCAATATTTGATGTATCACTTGACATCTTATACATCTTATATATTGATTTTATTTTCATATTTATGTAGCAATGTGTTTGTTTGATGTTGATATTGTTTTATAAGTTAAAAATTTGAAAAAAAAAATTATTATTTTTGTATTTTTTTAAGTTTCCCAATAATTTCTAATATTTTCCTCGATATTGCTGATAATTTAAATTTTGGACCCCCAGCGATAATATAAATTATGTCATACAACAAGGTCCAAAGCAAAGCAAAGAAGATTCAATGTATGAAAGCCTAAGGTCAAAATAGATAAGAAAAAAAAATGCTAAAGGATTATGCAGCCAAAGAAAAAAGTCAAAACTATAAAGCTCAAGCTATGGCATCTCACCTAAAAGCCCATCTCCTCCTGGTCCCATTATTAAAATGC
This sequence comes from Pinus tabuliformis, assembly GCA_031772625.1. NCBI lineage: Eukaryota > Viridiplantae > Streptophyta > Pinopsida > Pinales > Pinaceae > Pinus > Pinus tabuliformis. The sequence goes on along the minus strand of CM062808.1, from coordinate 516,581,225 downwards.
ATATCTAAAGAAAGAAACCCAACAAATAAAGAAAAAGACAAAGAAAGAGGAGTCGAAAACAAACGAAGCACAATGAATGATAACTCAAAGCTAAGCACTCCCTCCAAAAATGCACTCGTGGAATAAAATGAAGACTCCCAACTCTTGAAAGCTAGTACAAGAAGACCAATACATCAATAATGTGGCTTTGAAGGTCAACTCATGAAGTTCCCCTTTCCACTAACACCATATTCCATCACATCACATACTCCTAACTTACTGTCCTAAGAAATGCTTCTTGGTCTTGTTAGTTGTCATATGTAATAGAGGCTAATGTTGTCCCCACCATGGTTAAACTTAGAAAATTACAAAAATTAAATGAGTTATTGAGAAGTTAGAAGATGTCATTCAATGTGCATGTAGGCATCTTGCATTGACCCATAGTGTGCATGTAAAGCAAGATAAATTTATGACTTGTACTTGAGTTTAAAGTAAAGAAAGCTAAAGATAGGATAGTTAACTAAAGTAAAGTCACTTATCTTCAGTTAAATTGACGAGCTAATTTTGGTCGTCAATCTTAACTTAGGAAAGTTATAAATTGAGCCTATGTGTTGAGGCTAAGACACAACAACAACACAATCTTGAGAGCAGCATCTCGGTGAACGTGTGCTAGGTCCAAGAGAGTGCAGAGAGGCTAGTGATCAGTTTTGTAATCTATATTTTCTCTATTGGGCCATTATCCCAAGACGGGAGCCCAAGTAATTTTTGTGATGAATTTATTAATGAAGAACTGATTTGTTGGGCAGAAATTTGTTTATGTCTATGTGATTCAGATCGAGTAATTTTGCTTCTGGTAAATATTTTTGGTTAGGAACTTTATTGTGTATTTGTTCAGTTAATAATTGATGGGAATCGAATATCGGGTGTTGGGTTCGGGAAATTCTAACATGGAATTAGAGCTCCAACTCTGAATTGGTCTCGGAATTACAGGTGTCGAGTTTGTATCAGATCACTAGAGCCAGGTTGGCTAGGATCATATGAACGAGAACCTTTTCTTTTGGGCTGAGAGAAATTTTTTTTCAGGCGAATTTTTTTGAGATTAGAGATGGCTTGGCAACAATGGGGGAAACTATTGATAGTGAAGAGTTGGTCAGATCAACCTTGGGTGGCTTTACTCCAGAAAGGAATGTCATTGTTGATGGGATCGTCGCACTAGAAAATCTGCCTAGTTGGGATAGATTGTGGGATGATTTTGTACAAGAAGAAACAAGGAGATGTTCCAAAACTGCAGGCCAACATGATGGGGGGGATGATAAAGAGAATTTTGCTCTTACTGCAAAGGGCAAGAGTAAAGTAAAGGGAAGTGAGGGATCTGCTTCCGCGAAGGAAATTATCAAAGTGAAGTGTTTTGCGTGCCACAAAACAAGTCACTATGCGAGCTAGTGCCCATACAAGAAGGAGGAGGAGGAGGAGGATAAGGTGGCTACATCAGCATCAACTGAGATTGATGACTTTACGGAAAAATTTGAAAAAGAATTTTCTCTAATGGCATGTGTTTCTAACAGTAGTACTATTGTGTATGAGGACAATGGGTTATGGCTAGTGGACAGTACATCAAATCATGTGACAGGAATACGCTCAGTGTTCCGTAGTATTTTAGAGACACGCTCAGACAGTGGTGTGTTTAATAGGACTAGTACCATGCATGCAGTGAAGGGGGTTGGATGTGTCAGATTCCATCTAGAATCAGGAGGATTCTAGAGGTGACAGGGATGTTATTTATTCCAGGATTGATGGTACACGTACTCTCAATATCATCTTTGAGGGATGTTGGACATAGAGTTTTATTTTGGGATGGATAGGTGCTTCTATATTCAGAGGAAGCAAGCTTGGATGTTCAAAGGGAGCAGCTACAACAACGGATAAAATGGTGTTGTTGGAGACAGATCCAGGTGGAGGAGGTTCTTCCAGAAGTACCTCCCTTGCTAAGAGGGAGTGTTGAGTTTTGTAGCTCGGAAGTTACTTCTAGTCTTGTGTCTTGACTAGAAGGACCTTGATTTGCCTCTTTAGGAACTTGCATACGACATGCAAAGTGTGCAAGTGAGTTGCACGCGTGTGAATGTGTTGCATGTGACATGAACAAGATGTGGATGTAAAGCAAGCTAAATTTATGACTTGTGCTTGAGTTAAAGTAAAGAAAGCTAAAGATAGGATAGTTAACTAGAGTAAAGTCACTTATCTTTAGTTAACTTGACAAGCTAATTTTGGTCATTAACCTTAACTTAGGAAAGTTTTATGATTAATTTATTAATGAAGAATTGATTTGTTGGGCAAAAATATGTTTATGTATATGTGATTTAGATCGAGTAATTTTGCTTCCGCTAAATATTTTTGTTAGGAACTTTGACATGTATTCGTTCTATTAATAATTACTAGGAATTGAATATCGAGTGTTGGGTTTGGGAAATTCTAACATGGTATTAGAGCCCCAACTCTGAATCAATCTCGGAATTATAAGTGTCGGGTTTGTATCGAATCGCCAAAGCTAGGTTGGTTGGGATCAATTGTGAGGTACATTAACCATTTTTGCATGTAGGTGCTTTCATTTAATGTTTAAGGCATTCTAGGATGTATCACGGGTTAATTTTGGATTATATATTGGTTTGGTTATATACTTGTTCCCTTATTTCACCTTGGGGTTCTCATTTGCCCCTAATCCAATGTGACATTCCTTAGAGACTTTCTTTCATTGTCTAAGAGGGGCACAAATAGGAGGCACTGATTATGGTAACATTCCACGATATCCATTGTTAACACTTGCCATCATTCCCCTTATTCCATTATTCCATCTTTTCATTGGTTGTTGTTAGTCGCTCGCACTAGTTCCTTGTATACCTCATCCTATGAGAAAAAGGGGTTGGAAATACTTGAGATTGATGCAGCGTAGGCCAAATATCAAAATGCAAAAGAGTGACAACAGATGTAAAGCAATCAAAAGTTGAGTATAGCTTAAACTATACCTCCTCTTATATAGCCACTAGTTGTTGAGTTTTGTAGCTCGAAAGGTACTTCTAGTCTTGTGTCTTGACTAGAAGGACCTTGATTTGCCTCTTTAGGAACTTGCATGTGACATGCAAAGTGTGCAAGTGAGTTGCATGCATGTGACATGCATGAGATGTGCATGTAAAGAAAGATAAATTTATGACTTGTATTTGAGTTAAAGTAAAGAAAGCTAAAGATAGAATAGTTAAATAAAGCAAAGTCAATTATCTTCAGTGAACTTGACAAGCTAATTTTGGCCATCAATCTTAGCTTAGCAAAGTTAAAAACTGAGCCTAGGTGTTGAGGCTAAGACACAACAGCAGCACAAGCTTAAGAGCGGCATCTCAGTGAACGTGTGTTGGGTCCGGGGGAGTGCAGAGAGGTTGGTGATCAGTGTTGTAACCTGTATTTTCTCAGTTGGGCCATTATCCCAAGACGGGAGCCCAAGTAAGTTCTATTGATTAATTTATTAATAAAGAACTGATTTGTTGAGCAGAATATGTTTATGTGTATGTGATTCAGATCGAGTAATTTTTCTTTCGCTAAATATTGTTGGTTAGAAACTCAACCGTGTATTCATTTAGTTAATTATTGTTGGGAACCGAATACTATGTGTTGGGTTCAAGAAATTCTAACACCATGAGAGATCCATGCATATCACAGCTACCAAAGTCAAAGGAACTCTAAAAGAATATCCTGACCCCAATGAAGCGATACACTACCCATCATTAAAGGGGGATTATATCATTATTATTACATGATAATACAATGAAGCTTGTTAAACAACCCAAGTCAAAGAAAGAAAAAGGCAAATATAGGGGCCTGGAAAAACAATTTCAAGGGAAGGTAATTCAAGCAGCTAAGTGCTCCCTCTATAAAGACACCTGTATTATATCTTACATGACCTAGTAAGTAAACCCTAGACCATAACACACATCACTTGTACAATTCATTTAAAAGGATCAACCTAAGAATTGTTCCTCCACTTAGGGTTGGAGGCACCGAATAGGGTCACTTAATAACCCTCCCATACCTATGGTAACATGTATACAATCATAAGCTAGTAAAACATTTGAAGATGATAATTGTGTGAAGTACTTTAATGAATTTGATATTAAATATGGTGCACATTGATGCTCTTATGGTTCTTCTACCATGAAGTTGATCTCACTTGATTCCTTGAGTATGTACTAGATGGTTCTTCTAGGTGTAGCCAAGATCCCTTGGGGGGTGATATGATGCTTCTCCAGCACGTCAAAGATGATGTCCAACCACATCTAATGATGGCACAAAGCAATGTGACAGAGGACATTGGGTACCTTTTCAAGGTTGTTAACCTTGAGGTTGACTTGGCATAGATGATGAGACTCTCCTTTAGCCTCGAGACCTTGGACATTGATGATCTAGGCTCGTACGTTGCTTGGAGACCAAGTGTACCCAGGAGATGACATGAGGTCCCCAAGATGGCATTGTACTTTCTTGATGGATGTTGCTCTTCTCTTGATGATGATCACTTGGGACCCTTTTGGGTGAGATTGTGCTTTGGACAGGATTTTGCTCTGGACAGGATTGTGCACCTTCTACTATGATGATGTCATACCCTAGCTTGATGGCATCATCCATGTGCTACATATGATGATGATATGGGCTTTTGGAGGGTGATGTTAGGCTTGAGAGGGCTATTTTGGTGATGAAACATGACTTATGGAATGCCATACATCCCTTGGGCTATTCATTGCACCTTTTCATGGAGAGACATGGCTTTTCGATAAAGGATGTCACCTTTGGGATCTTTTCTACTCAAATGTGGGCTAAATGAGGCTTATTTTCATGTTATTTCATTATTTGGGCTATCTTTGGGGGTCAGCTTGATGACCTATCCACCTTGTATCATGGATAACTTGTTTTTAGGGGATCTTAGAGAAAATTAGAGGTAAATCGACTTGCCTACTCTCATATATATAGGGAGTGGATTTGGCTCTTGGATTCATTGTCACGCTTTTGCAAAGTGTGTCACTTGGATTTAGTGTTTATCATAAATACAACCCCATTTTTGCAAAGTTGCATTTTAATGGTTCAAAAGCAATACAAGAATGTATTTTGGACTCTCTACACTACGCATGCATTGAAGGACATTGGAAATTTCTATTAAATAGCAAAGTTGATTGAAGATGCGAGAAAGATCCAAATGCTCATATGCAACCATCACCACTTGGAGGCACTTCATCAATAATTTATAAAGGACTTTCTCAAACCTAAAATACACATTTCAGATCATTTTTCGTCCACTTTTGTCATCTTTATGAATTTATGGGAACATCATGTCCCATTGTAGTTAGTGACAGCTAGATTTCATGGAGTCTATCTGAATTACATGCTATGGGGGAGATAATACAAATAATCTTTGATAATCATTTTTGGGTTGATGTCAAATTCATTGTGTCGAAATTTCACTCAATTTGGAGTTCACGAATTTCACCTCTTAACTAGAGGTTTCCCACATCTTAACCTTGTGAATTTTCAGTCTTAGTGTTGTTATGAACTATAAAAAAATAGCAACAAGACTGGACTATATTTCAACTCTTAACAACACAAATCATCTAGGCAATTCAAGACAAAAGATACCAAAGTGTTTCAATGAGTTTCATCCCTCTAGGGCGATCTTATCCTCCATAAACCGGATCTGGAAACACTTATGACTGTTGTAAGTCTGCCCTTATATTCTTCAATTACAATCTTAAATCATTTAACAATTCACCCTTAATTTATGTCAAACCAACAAGACTTATGGAGCTGAAAATTACAAACCATGAATAATATAGATGGCTGAAAATTAAATCTACAATTACACAAGTAATGGACAGCTAAGATGTTCATTAATATGCATCAAGATGAAGTTTGTGTACACCCCATAGCCCTATCACAAGGCTAGTACAATCCACTAGCTCTCAAAAACCCTAGCTAGAGAAAACCAAGAAAACCCTAGCTTACACCAAGGAGATCCAACAAGCATGCACTCCAAGGCAAGACATCTCCTCTTCTTCTTCTCTTCACCAAGTACAACCTAGGGTTGCATCTCAAAAGCCTAATCTCCAAGGGATCAAACCCTAAGCCTACTCTTTAAGATACTCCAAGAAGCTCAGGAAACCCTAGAGACTCCATGAGAAAGCAAGAGAGATCAAGTACAAATAAGATACAAGAGAAAGACAATAAGCATTGAATCTTATTGATCACATCTTCTTCACTTGAATGAGCAAGAATGAATGAGTAATGCATAAATGATCATCTCCAAAATATAGCTCACAAGAAAAAACGCAACTATCTCGAAAAAACGAGCTCCAATAAAAATGTCCTTAACTTGTATAACTTCTAGGGTTTCCTCATGGGACCTGACGAATCACTCCAAGAGGATAAATAGAAGAGTGTGGTGAAGATGAATGAAAGGAATCTCTCTTTCCTCTACATATATGAGAGGTAAGGGAGGCCAACAAAACATATGTGGGCCTTAGCCCTTGCAAAAACCCACACTAACACACATGGAAAACTAGACTCCAGCTGTACACTTGTCAAGCTCCAAGGTGATGTTGTCGATGTTGTCCACAAGCAAGGCTCCAAATATTAGGATGCTCCATGAGGTGTGTCCAATGCTCCACTTACAGCTTCCAAAGACTCCAACAATCCTCCCAAGCCTTATACTCCACAAGGTTCACTCCCCTTGCATGAACCCTGTCACGACCCAAGCATCCTCGAGCTAATTCAAGACTCCACACAAGCATCCAAGCTACCTTGTGCTATCTATGGCTCAATGCCCTCCTCTAGGATGCAAAACATTCCTCCTCCTAAGTAGGGCATTCTCCAAGAAAACAACAATTTCCATGTGGCCATCATGTAGAATGTCAATGAAGCTATTGGGGGATCTCCAATGCCCTGGGGAAGAATATCATGCAAGTAACCACATAATAAACCATCTCCCATGTGCAATCCATCACAAACAATCCAAGGGCTAATCATACACCATGTACCCTGAATCTCATAAAGCAACCCCCAAACATTGTACCGGCACTTTCAAAGTAACCCCAAAAGCTTACACATGTTGATTTCAATGAAACCATTTGTGATATAATCCAATGAACAAGTTAAAATAGCCCATGTTTGGGCAAAATTCACTTAAAAAATGATTCATTGTGTGAAAGAATCAAAGGCACAACAAAGAGGAGGGATCCTTCTTTATATGAAGAAATAGCATGGTAGATAGAACTAATTAAGCATGACTCTCCATTTGCCTTGTTAAGCCTTAAATCCTAAATCGCATGACATCGAAAGGACTAGGACGAGGCATCCTTCTACTAATAAAGAGGTGATGAAATGATTCTTCATTGTGGTGAATAATATCTATGGCATAGGAGACGGACCAGCCACTTTCAAGGTCTAATTTGCACAATTTTCACGTGAATGAGGTCTGTTTGAAACACTAGAAGCTGTATAGGATAGGCCCTAAACAAAGGACCTAATAGATTGGTGATCTTTGTATGGAAATGATGCGCGTAAATTATGTTCACTTTCCCAATTGCACTCATGGTAGCTAGTTCCTCTTCTTGTGAGAGGAATTGGATCACTTTTGTGTTGTCCTTAAAGAGGAACCAAAATTGGTCAAAGAAAACAAAGAATCTAATATACATAGTACATACATACCATCCTTCGACCACTATGTTGCAGAGATCTCGGCACAAGGAACATCCTTCTAAGAAATGGGACCAATTCAATGACGATATCATTTACGTTGAAGAGATAGAGCTAAATGACCTTACCGATCTCATCCCATTACGAATGAGCGTCAGCCATAGCTGGAGAGCGATGAGTTCTTGGAGAATATGTTAACAAAGGACTTAAATGATGCAAAGAGTTAACCCAGACCAGATGAAGTAGATATTGAGATGGAGACCTGATTTTGGCTTTAAGAGTTGGAATGTTTAATCTTCAAAGTTCTGTAACTCAGAGAATATATTTGTGATAAATTATAGTCCAGATTGCTATTGGACATACTTATCTTCAATTATTGCGGGATACTACAATATAGGTAATTGTTCACTGTTCATCGTTTTATGATTTTAAAATCTAAAAATTTAAAATTTCAATTTGTGTTTGTATTTTTTTTAACAGTTAATTCATCGTCCGTGTAACATACCTAAATCCCCACGTCTCCCCGTATCTAGGTACATATCTAGACTTTAAAAATGGCTTATCCATACCCACGTCTCCTGGGAACTATGCTTTGGGTCTTGATCAAACTTAACTCGGTTTCATTAAGGGGCAGAATCAAACAAAGTGCACTTGGACTGGGATGGTTGCTAATACTTAAAGGAAATATGTGATGCATTTGAGCAGGGTAATACACCAGTTTAGATTTATTTAATTTTAGATTTATTATGTTCCAATAAGCCTCAATGCTAATACTTAAAGGAAATATGTGATGCATTTGAGGCGGGTAATACACCAGTTTAGATTCATTTAATTTTAGATCTATTATGTTCCAATAAGCATCAATAATTTCAAAGATGTAAAAAAAATTCAAATTATTAATCTAAAATTATTAAATCCGATAATATTAATATTATAAAATATGAATATTAAGATTAAATTTAATAATATTAATATTAATATTAATATCAGATTTAATGATGTTTTTATATAGTATGATAATAAAATTATATCAAATAGATATTTTCAAATATTACAATTTTGATTTGGAAATATTTATGTATTTAAAGATTTTAATATAACTATATGATATGGTTTTTCCTTTTAAAGATTTATTTTGCAAATATTTAATTGAAATAAATATTAAAAAATTTATTTTGCAAATATTTAATTAAAATAAATATTAAAAGATTTTGGAGTATGATTTATTATTTTTTGTATTGAATTGTATTATAATTTTTTTTATCTATATAATTTTTTCCATTTTTGTTTTGAGCAGACATTAATTTTTTTCTTATTATTATTTTATTTTATTAGAGACGCAACATACTTACACATCCTCATACAACAAACAGAATACACTTCTTTCAACAACAACAAAAAAAAATTGTAGTTTTATCTATCTTTTTATCAGTACATATAATTCTATTTATCTGTATATATAATTCTATATAGATAGAAATATATAATTTTCTCAGTCTATATATATAATTCTTTATCTATTAAATATATATGTAAATCCCCTTATCTTGATGAAGTCAGTGTCAATGATTATTCTGAAATATCATTAAAAAAACAAACAAACAAAAACTAGCCTCATTTTAACTAAATGCATCCTATTATAGTCTACCCTGCCTGCCATAACACAGTGGCCATTGATAAAGGGATTAATGAAGCTGTGACCCTGACAGTAAAACAATATGAATCTGTAACCCTAACCATTAAGGAATCTAAATTAACCGGTTTGTAAGTATAATTGATTTCAATGAAATGAAAGTCGCAAAAGAAATAAGATTTCAAAAGAATAACTTATAAATTACCAGGGAATGTAATTAGCTTCGATGGCGCCATCGTTCTTGACGACCTTGTCCGGGACCCTCTTGTTCAAATCCCTCAAGATCTCAGCCAATGGGCGCGTGATGCACGACGAGGCAGGCGGGATGTCCAACGGAACCACGTAATTTGAATTGGGCACCGCCTTCTTTGATGAGCTGCTGCTCTCCACCGAAGCAGAGATCGTCAGCGCTCCCATCCTTCTTGAAGATGACGGGATCGGGTTTCGAACCCGCCATCTCAAGGACTGGGCAGCTGGGAGATTGGCCGTTCTGGGTGGAGAAATCAACGACTGGGGAGCAGTGGACATGCGAATTGTAATGGCGGATGCTGCCTCCATCGAAATATCTAACGCAACGCAAAGTAGCGAGAGGGAGACGAGAAATGGCTGAGGCAGATGAAGTCTGAAATTTGTTGTTGGGGTGCTTGCTTTTTATTTGTTTCAGTCAAATCTGTTGAAGTCTACTCCCACCTAACACTCGTGTTTGTGAGTCCTGCGTATGTGGCAAGTCACCTTGTCCTACTTGCCTCTGGTGTTAGGACAATGCCCTTCGCATTATGGATCAGCGCGACTAAATCGGAGGGGAGGATTTTTCTATCGTGGTTATGGTCTGTCTTTCGGGTTTGTGTCGTAAAGTCCCGAAACTCGATTTTTCTATCGTGGTTATGTCTTACATCTAATTTGAGCATTTTTCCCATGTGATTTTGAAGATAATAGTGACATACAGTGATTTTTAAATTAAGTGTTGAATAATGTATGTTAATAGTGGTTTATTGAGTTGGTGGAAGTTAGGTTTATGAAAGTCTTTCGGCCTTTCTAAGGCTGCATTTTTGTATGGGTTTAGTTTTACATTATTCTTTTCATGGTAGTTGGGGGCCGTATTTTTTAGTAGAATAGATACTCATTATTTATGGCTTTTATTATGGGGAACTAGTAATTTCCCTTATTACGAGGAACTAGTAACTTCCCTCATATATCTAAGCTATTTATAAATAAATTAAAATTAGTAGAATAGATATTTATTAATTATGGCTTTATTATAATTGTTATTTTTTTACATGGGGAACTAGTAACTTCTCTCATATATATGCAAGTCATTTATATCAAAAAATCATGGTTTAGGCGAGGACCAAAATGTGAGACCGTGGCTTTATTAGAATTGTTTCTTCTTTTTAGATGAGAACTAGTAACCTCCCCCATACTAGTAACCTCCCCCATATATATGCAAGCCACCTATATCAAAACTGGAGGCTTGAACCCGAGTGGATGGGATGGCAAACCACCATCTCAACCAATTAAGCTAAGAACCATTGACATATTAGAATTGTTATTATACTCACCCATACAAGCAATTAAGTGTAGTAACTACAAAATATACATCACCATTTACACAACCAAATAAGTATATTTCTCTATCATTTTTCTCTGAATTTATCCTTACTATAATCTAACGAACTTTCAAATTATTTGTTTTTATTTAAGTCGTTCACTTATGGTTTTTAATATTAAATTTGTTTTATTTTAATGATTAAATATAAATTTCAACTATGCATTTACGTATTTCAAAACCACTTTATTTGTTCATCATTGAGGAATTCTCCCGAACTTGAGTTTTATACACATGCATAATACAATGTAAATGTAGAACTGGTCTTGCTTCATGGGCCACCTCACATGTTATAGTGTAGACATTTCACGTGGAGCAAATCCATAGCCACATATGGATGTTATATTGTTGATACATAATTATTGTATACTCATCAACAACAAGAGCCCAATATTATTAACTAGCATTTGCACCAAGAGGTGTAAAGACACGTCGATAGTGTTTTAGGGTTTTTTACCCTTCGAATATATATACAATAACATTTTAAATAGAAGGGTTTCTAATGTCTCACTAGAGGTTGGGGATCAATTGGTCGAATGGGCTTGGACATCAGCTGGTCAAACGAGCTCAAAGGTTGGGTATCTCTTCAAAAGTCCATTGTGCTAAGGGAGCAACTATGTTAGTGTCAATATTGAGATACAATGGAAAACAACCATAATATATCAATTAAGAAAATCAATTGGCAAGTTGGGAAACTGAAGATAGTTGTATATTGGAATTGCAAATAAACAAAGTAAAAAATGGAGGGAAATAAGTATTTGATTACTGCAATAACCATATAATTAGTATTAACTTGGCAACATGAATTCCCAACAATTTTGCACACCTCAAAGTTCCAAGTCTGCTAGTTAACCTCAATACTCAAGCAAATACTTCAATTGCTACAACATAGTGATCTAAACACCCCTTAGAAGAATCCAAAGGCACATACACCTCAATTGGTGTGGGAGTTTTGTGGCAAACTGCTTACCAACTTTGATACAATATAATTGTTATATTTTACTTCTCAAATAGTATTCTGGTAAGCCCATTGCTCACTTTTTCATTTATTTGAAAGGACGTGAATTTGACATATCCAAGAACCCATATTACTTTGTATTCCATATGACTTTACATTTAAGTTTTGCTACAACAATATAATTTCATTTCCAGAGAATATCAATGAAATTAACTTGAATAATTACCTTTCCAACTAAAAACAATAGAGTAGTTATTTGAGGATTCCTCACGTCGACTGATTGGGAAACATCAAAGGTTCTCTGAGTCTTGAATTCAACTGTTCTTAGGGATTTGTGACAAACACCTTACCAACTTTGGAGCTTTGTGACAAGCTACTACTGACTTTGATATATTGGTGAGCTTCTATACTATTTTTCTTCTCAAATAGCATTCCAACAAGCTTATTGGTCAACTTTTCGTTTCTTTAATAAAACATTTGAATTTAATATAGACAATCCATGATCCTTTGTATTCCGCGTGACTTACGTTTATGTTGCCTACAAAATCTAATTTCCTTTGTAGTGAATGTCAATGAAATTAACAAATTTTAATTACTTTTCCCATATAAGTTACAGGAAACACGCATTATGTTGAAGAGTTATGGTTTCTTTTAAGAATCTTACTTGTTTAAACTTTAGACACATACATGCTAAATATGTTGAATCATGTCAATTTCGCACAATTGGTGGTTGAAGGTGATGGTCTTGTTTCATCAAGACAATCAAAGAAGAACAACATAGCCAACTCAAGTTAATGAAACTTCATCTCGATTGAATGCAATTTCCAACTAATAATACTTTGAACTTGTTTTTGGACTCTCATTTTAACGTGTCATATTCTTGATAAATTCTTCTACACAAATTTATTTTAGTAGACCTCCAAGAATATACTCATTGTTAAATAGTATGTTATCATTGTAGGTTGCGCTAGAATACAAAGTAAATGAGGGATCGAGCATTGTTGCTCGTGTGGGAAAATTGTCTCTTATAGATCAAATTTGGTTCTGAGAGAGCTCTTGCCATAGACCAAAGAATAGCCAGATCTCTAGAAGGGGCCAACATAAATCGCTCCCTCCTTGCCCTCAGTAGTTGCATAAATGCTCTAGTTGAAGGGAAAATGCACATTCCATACAAAAATTCTAAACTCACCCAACTTCTTAAGGTGTGAATGGTATTTTTTCTTAACCACGTATTTAAATCCTCCTGTATTTGTTGGAAAAGATTATTATGGAAAAGGTTATTGCCTAACTACTCATTTTGAGAAATTCATAAGTATAGGCAATGAACAATGCTTGAGTGATTAATGGAATATGAAAACATTGTTTAGTCCAGCGTTGAGTTTTTTTATCATCCTGCTTTATGTTGAGAAGGCATGGATACTTATCCTCACTAACTTATAATAAACCTTGGTGAATTGAAGGATTCATTAGGAGGTGTTTGTCAGACAACAATGATAATGAATATTAATCCTAGTAATATGTCATACTCAGAGGCACAAAATACTCTCCATTGGGCAGATATAGCATAGCAAATACTCTCCATTGGGCAGATATAGCAAAGCAAATAGTCTCCATTGGGCCCTAGTAATCATGTGTGAGTATGTGTTAAAACCTTCACAGTATATCAAAGCACATAGTAGAAAATTACCTAAAATAACATTTTCAATTCAAACATCCTTTCAAGTATAGAAAAAGATAGAAAGGAATTAGGAACACATGTAGCAGGGAAGCTTTTTAGGGGATTAAATTATCAGCAAGCCTAGAATTATTATAATATCAATTGTAAATATTTGGCCACCCTTTTTCAAGGACGGATAGGGAAGAATTAGGAACGCCTGCAGTATGGAGCTCTAATTTTCTAGAAAGCTCAGAAACTTTGGTGAAATTTTATAATTTTTAAAACATGGATTATAAATATTTAGTCAAACTTTTGAAAAAAAATTGAAAGATTTAAATATTCTTTAAAAAATATGGCATTTTTTCACATAAAATAATTTTATCTTATAGATATTTGATGAATATTCATTTTCAATTAACTAATCTTTCAAAAAAATCTACCCAAATGATTGATATTAACCCCAAAAAAAATGACCTGTAGCGATTTGCCCTTTTTCTTTGTCTTACATCCAACAAAGCACAAACCTACAACATCTTCTCTATGTATTCTAATCGAGTTGCCTTGGTTTCTGTATTGGATGTACTTATGGCCTCTTCTAAAACATCAATTCCCGAGTCCAAATTGGCCAGAACAGTTTGCTCTGCATATAGTACTTCTTGGTTAAGCTCTATACCTCATATGCCTAATCCTGATGCAGATAACCTCTCTGTACATTGCTCTTTGTGTTGAAGCCATGCTTCTCTATTTATCAACCTGTCTTGTGTGAAACTCCTGATTATCAACCTAAAAAATCTTCCAACATTACCATTGTCCATGATGGTCTTATTAGCCATTAGAAAGCCCCCATTAAAGAAAGGAATTGTCAATTCAAAGTCAAAACTTAAACAAAATCCATCTATGTCACAAAGAAAATATAGTAGTATGTTTGAAACAAAGAATGAAAACAATAGCAAGATTACAATGCCTGCAAGTGCACCTCTAGATAGTAACACAATTGTGTCTTAGTTGGAAGACAAGGTGAATGACAATCATGATAATATGGAAGAAACAAATACCTGCAAGACAAAATGAAGTAGGTTGGAATAGAGGGTAACTCTTTCCCATCTTGATTCATAAGAAAAATTCTTGAAGTGAAATGCAGGGCCATACAAAAAAAACAATTAAAAAAATTAAAATGAAATAATTAAAAAATAAATAAATAAAATTAAAAAATATAAAAAATTAAGACAAATAATATGCATTTGGACCTCATGCAAGGGCCTCTCTTGCATGAGGCCAACTTGGGTATTTCCATTGAACTCTCACTCCCTAGATTTGACTTGTTGCGGTGTTCTGGCAAGCTCCTAACCATGTTACAATGTTGCCCTTTGAAACATTAGAGAAGGCAAAGCTTGAGTTGGGTAGGGCCCTCCGCAACATTAAAGCATGATTTTTTTTAATTTTTTTTAACAGAGTCGATTACTAGATTTCTATTCCAAAAAAGAAAAAAGGAGGCAAGCTCCCATTACATCGATGCAAAATGGAGAGAGGCATCCTGGAAGAAAAACAGAGGGCAAACATTCCCTATCTTCCATGCCCTTCCCCTTTTGATTCTGAAAATACCAATTGCACTATCCTTATAAATACATACGAACTGTTTCAACAGTAATTTGCATTTACATAACATAAAAACTACTAGAGGAAGAACTTTGCAGAGAGGAGAAGAAAAGAGATGTAGCATCTATTTTTTGTTGACTGAAGGTTCATGATGAGACGAAGGCCAGTTCTTGCTGCTTTGATAGTTAGAGTTCTCTCCCATCTGATTGATTAGTAAACTCTTCAAATAGTTGATTGTTTCATCCATGTGCTTACATTTGTGCTTTAGTGCTGCAATTTCCTTCTTCTACTCTTCCAGTTGTCTCTTAAGGAAGGAATTCTCATACTTTTCTTCAAATTTATAGTCCTTGATCGTTTCTATAATCTGATCGATCATGTATTTGTTGGCTCTAGACATTGCACAGCTCTCGCACTTTGGGACATTTGCTAAAGGATTCCATTCCATATTTTTCGAGGGATGTTGTTGTCCTTTCCAACAGGAAGAAGAAGGGGCAATACGAAGCCGAGAGTAGGTGCTAATTTTTCCACAAAATAGGCCAACAAAGACCAACAGTTGCCAGTGAGAGGAGTACAGAGATTCATAGGCTAATGTGACTCTCTTTAGAAACAATGGAATAAGTCAAGTAATAGCCCCCTTGTTGTATAGACGAGTTGAAACTACTACTAAACAATGGAATAAGCCAAGAGTCGATTCTGGTATTAAGCCACCAAAGTTACGCAAAGGGGAGAAGCAAAAACCACCAGAGCTGCGTGAAGGGGAGAAGCAAATACCACCAGAGTTGCGCAAAGGGGAGTAACAAATACCACCAGAGCTACGCGAAGGGGAGGAGCCAGTCTAAGGCAAAGTGGATAAGCTCATTCACCAAAGGAGCGCAATGACAGTTACAGGAAGTTTGGGAATAACTTCTGAGACTAGGAGGAAAATAAAGGAGGGCGTAGGAAACTAAGCCCGGGGACAGGAAAAAAACAGAGAGAATGAGCAGCGAAGAGATGAGAACAATCACAGGGGGAAGGTTATATAGTTGCGCTGAAGGCCACTTCAGGATAAATAACTTGAGCATTTCATGGGGAGCATGTGTAGCTACTAATCACTTGATAGATG
This sequence comes from Pinus tabuliformis, assembly GCA_031772625.1. Classification (NCBI taxonomy): domain Eukaryota; kingdom Viridiplantae; phylum Streptophyta; class Pinopsida; order Pinales; family Pinaceae; genus Pinus; species Pinus tabuliformis. The sequence continues at coordinate 516,564,972 of CM062808.1, read as the reverse complement.
AAGTCTGACAATGCTGTCTGTTCATTGTGATTTTCCTGATTTTCTTGTGCTTCTGAGTTCTTGCTTTCGAGCTGAAACGACTGTTGCCCACCTTGATGTCCTTGGCTTGAGTGCGATTCTCTGCACTTGGAGACTTGAGGTCCTATGGGATTGGTTTTTTAGCAATCTCATTGTCAATTTTGGATTCTCCCATATGACGATTGACAACAAAATTGGCCTGCATATCAGCAATACAATTATTCTATCTTAGGATATGGTTGAAGTTGACTCCTCCAAGATACTGGAGCTTTTTTTTCCACCCTTTTTGTTGTTTGACTCAGAGTCTGATTCTTGAGGCTTCTTCTCTCCACCATCAATTGAATAATTATTGCAAAGTCCCCCATTATGATTGGATTCTTCATACCTCGTTGCCTTAAGATTTTCGTTCCTGAGAGGAGGCCATATGCTTCTGCCCTGTTGTTGGATAATTCTCCTAATCCCCATTCATAGGTGATGGGATTTATTCCTCCTGGGTCGAAAAGGAGACCTCCTGCTCCAACCTTGCCTAGATTAGACTTAGAAGGTCCATCAAACAATAAGAAGGGCATATTTAAATTTTCTGACCATGCTTTGAGATCCTCTTTTTTAATTATAATTTTCCAGTTCTGAGTGCTAATAACATATCTGTTGATAGTAGATTTGTTGATGTTTATTTTTTGTTGCTTGCTCATCGCAAATTCTATCCAGGTTCTTTCCTAATGCTACATGTGTTTTACATCTATTGCTTTATCTCCTTTAGAATTTATGAATTTGGTTGTCATGCTCCAAGTTTTAGTCATAATTGTTCTGATGCTTGGAGTGTGATATTCAAAGATCCTCTAGTTTCTTGCTAACCAGATTTGCCAACATATAAATGAGGGAAAACTCACCCAATATCTTTTAATAGTTTATTTATTTTTTAAATATGGATACTTTTCTTTTCCAATTTGTTGGAAGCATTTGCAGAGGCAGTGAATGCAGAATACTCACCTCCAAAGGTCTTACTAACTCTTGCCAGCAGGCACGAGCAAAAGGACATCCCACGAAGAGATGCGGGATGTTTTCTTCACTCATCTGACACATTGCACAGCGTGAAGGGCCTTCATATCCTTTCTTTTTAAAGTTATCAGCGGTAAGAATCTTTCCTTTGAGAAGTGTCCACATGAACACTTTGATTTTTGGTAGGGTTTCTATTTTCCATGCCTCCCTCCAGTGTTCCCAATCACTATTTCCTTGCTAATGTAAGGTGGCATATCTAGATTTGACTGAAAAAACCCCTCCATCGGGATCCCATCGGAGAGTATATTTTGTGTCCAGACTCAATGGTGCAGCCCCTTTAAGATGAGAGATTAGAGTCCTCCACTGAGGGACAAGGCCTTGGGGAAGATTGTGGATCCTCCAGTCCTCCCAATCTCCATCTCTCCAAAGAGAGATGTCTTCCAGAGTACTGATTCCTTTTGTTTTCATCCACCTTCTCAGATCTTGAAGATTTTCTTGAAAAGCTATAGGTTGATTTCCCATTATTCTGTCCTTCCAAATTTTGATGAGTTTACCATTCCCAGGGATCATGGAAGAGTTTTCTTTGATTAGGGAAAGGGTATTTTTAATCAGACTCCAGACCTGGGTGCATGGCCTTATTGGGGAACCTTTGTCTAATAAAAGAATTCTATTATGGTTCATGTATTTTTCTTCCAGGATTTGCTTCCACCAGTTGCTTTCTCCAGTTATAAATCTCCATGTTATTTTTGCCCCCAGTGCCAAATTCATTATCCTAGGGAGTCTTATAATCAGACCACCTTTCTCATGAGGTTGTGTTACTTCATCCCATTCCACCAAGTTGAGCTTCTTTGTTTCTACTTTACCTCCTTGCCATAGGAACCCCCTGATTACTAGCTCGACTTGTTTGTGTATGCTTGTCAGGGCTAGTATTGTTGCATACTGATAAATTGGGAGTGTTGTGAGTAATGCCTTGATTAATACCACCCTTCTTGCCATGTTTAGCCAGTTCATTCCCCAGTTCTGCACCTTTTCTTTTTCATTTTTTCAATGTACTTATTCCATATCTTGGTCTTCAGATTTTCTTTGGAGATAGGGAGGCCAAGATAATGAAAATGGCTCCATTTTTCTTGTAAGGGAATTTCCAGAATTTCTGAAATTTTTTAGAGAGAACGAAGAGGAGTGTTCCAACTGAAAATTCTGCATTTTTGATTATTTAGAAGTCCTCTAGAGGCTTCCATAAAAATGTTGAGCACCTTTTTTATTCTTCTTGCCATTATACAAGAGGCCCCTCCCATGACCAAGGTGTCGTCTGTGAATAGAGAGTGGTTTATGCTTTTTACTTCCGGAGAGATTGAGAGTCCTATGATAGACCGATCTTGTCTGCATTTCTCGAGGTTTTGACTTAGAGATTTTGCCATTATAATATATAGGAAAGGAGAGAGGGCGCAGCCTTGTCGAAGCCCCCTTTAACTTTGGAAAATTGCAGTTGCTCTTCCATTGATCAATGGTGCAATCCAGGGTCCCACTATACAACCTTTTATTATATCTATTACCTTTTTTGAGAATCCAAATCTCTGTAGGACAGCCACAAGGAAGCCTAGATTGACCTTGTCAAAAGCATTTGCCATATCAAGCTTGATAATCATTCCTTTTTCCTTTTTCAGAAGGCTAGAGTGCAGTGCTTCCTAAACTATTAGAATATTGTCAAGGATTTGTCTTTTTGGAACAAATCCTCCTTGGTTTTCTAAGATAATTTTTGGGAGCACTGCTTTTATTCTATTTTCCAGAATCTTTGTAATAATTTTGTAGGAGGAGTTACACAGTGAAATCGGCCTAAACCTGCTAAATGTATTTTCATTTGACTCTTTTGGAACTAGAGTGAGGAAGGAGGAATTTGTGAATCCTCCTATCTTGTATTTCCCAAAAACATTTCTGATCATTCTTATCAAATATTTTTGATGATGCTCCAGTTATTTTTATAGAAGGAGATAGGGAACCCATCCGGGCCTGGGGCCTTATCCGGATGTAAATCCCAAATAACAACAACAACTTCCTTTTCTTCAACTTCTTTTGTAAATTCATTGTTTTCTCCATCGTTGATTTTTTTTGGGATATGCTGTAAAAATTCTTCATACTCATTATTTGTTGCTGAGGATGATAACAAATTTTTGTAATATCTAAAAGCCTCCTTCTTTATTTCCTCTTGTCCTCTCACTTCTTTTCCTTCATTATCCTTAATATTGTCTATTTGATTTTGGATTCTCCTTATCCTAGCAGTATTATGGAAGAAAGTTGTATTCTTGTCTCCTGCTTTAAGCCATAGACTTCGGGATTTTAGTCGCCACTCTTCTTCTTCCATTCTGTTTTGCCTATACAACTCCCAATACACTTGTTTTTCCTGCCATAAACTCTCTTGCGTTTCCTCTTGTTGCTCTTTTTCCACTTAAATTCTCTCTATTTTTTTTGTTATTTCTAGCTTTCTTTTTTGTGTTTCTAATTGATTTCTCCTTGCCCAATATTTCAGCTCTATCCTTAGTGCTTTAATTTTATATTCCCAGACATAACTAGGGGAGCCGATAATTTGATTTGCCCATACTTTTGCAATATATTTTTTTTACTTCTTCATTGTCGTTCCAGGTGGAACTGAATCTGAAAGGAACTGGGCCCAAGTTCTCTAATGACCCAAGTGAAAGTGCCACCGGTTTGTGATCCGATGCTATGTTATGTATGATTTTGGATTTTATTTCACTGAAGGAGGTGGCTATTTTTTCTTGAATTAGAAATTTGTCTAGCCTTTCCTTTATATTATTTTTACCAATTCTTTTGTTGCTGCATGTATACTTCCCATTGTTCCATAATCTGCAAGTTTCCATAATAAATTCTACCATTTCCCTTGATGGATTAGCATTATATTTCCCACCAAACTTCTCCTCTGCATTCAATACCAAGTTGAGATCCCCTCCTAAAATTATGCCTCTGTTTTGGACTTGCAAAAGATAATTTTTTAAGGTGGTCCAACAGACTTCCTTATCCATGTAGTGATTTGGGGCATAAATATTAACAATGCAACATATCTCTATTCACTTTTTGTTTTTCAGATATGTTTTTATCTAATGCAGCTCTTTTTTTTGCTAAATCAAATCCCAATTCTCTGTTTTCCATAAATGTACAAATTCCTCTTGAAGCTCTGATCGTTGGAATCGATGTTCCTTGATAGATTTTTATCTTTTGGGTAATTGTTTCCATTTCCTTTTCATTTATATTTGTCTCATAGATCATAAAATATTAGGCTTCTCTGATGCTATTAAGTCTTTCAATGCTTTAATTTTTGGCATACTTCTCATTCCTCAACAATTCCAAGAGACTATATTCATTATCACTTAGTATTATGGGTAGAGGGACCTTTCCCTCTGTTGGGATGACCGTTTTTCTCCTTGTTTTTTTCTAAAAAAGTGTCCAGTGGTTGTTGGGTTCCTAGAGCCATTTCCTTTGCTGCAGCTTCATCTCTGATTTCTTGGTTGGATTTTCTGCCTGCCTGTTTAGGGTGGTCGAGGGACGAGAGGAGATATTTGGAGAGGGTTCGAGTGATTATACAATTGAAAGTGGAATGAGGAGGGCTATGGGAGAGGAAGGGGAAGGATTAGAGGGGAAGGGAAGGAGAGGAGGGGAGGAAGGAGGGGAGGAAGGAAGATCAAGGTCCCCAAGAGAGCCAAAGGGGTTAGATGCCAATAGATCCAAAGGGGGGGGGATAGAGGAAGGAGGTAAAGATGAGGAGGGAGAGGGGAGATATTTAGGAGGAATAGGAAAAGGAGAAGAGGAGGAAGGGGAGAGGAGAGGAAGGGTCGAAGAAGGGAGAAGGGAGACAAAAGAGGGATGGGAAGAGGATTTGGTTGCTGACTTTTTCTTCTTAACTTGCTCCCATTTTGGTTCCTGGTTTTCTATTTCTTTTGATTCCTGTTTTTTAGCACATTTATTAGCAAAATGACCATATTCATGACATACCTTACATTTGAACGGAATTTGTTCATAACCCAGTTGTTATATGTGAACCCAGCTATCAACTTTGATCTTGACTACTTTTGGTAGTCCTTTCCCCAGGTCTACTTCCACACATATTCTCGCACAAGCCTGCATGTTTTCCTTTGGCTCACTTCTGTCGATATATTTCCCCACTATGTTTCCTATTGCTTTAACAGATTCATCTCCCCAGCAGTGCAAAGGAAGATGGGGAAGCCTCACCCACACTGGCACTACATTCGGCACATCCAGCTCTGGATCAAAGTATGGAGTCCATCTATTGAGATAAAGCTCTCTTGAATCCATGAAATATGGTCAATTTTTTAAGATTAAATCTATGTCCCCTTTCGTTTCAAAGTGGAAGGTGAAGTAACCTCTTCCACAAAACCTGATGAGCTGAAGTTTCAGGAGTAGAGTCAGGAATCGATGCACCCACAGGAGGAGGCTTCGAATGGGCCATCGCAGTCCAGTCGCGAGGTAGCAAGCCCTGGGAGTAGGAGTCCCCGGGAGCTGAGGGAAGAAGGCGCGCTCAGTGTTTGAAATCTCCAAGGCGGGAGCAACGCAACACTTCAACTCGTTTGAAACATTAGATCATGATTAATAAACATAAAAAGCGAGTGATTCTCCCCTGGAAAGTTATGGTTTTGACCAACAAAAATAACATTAAACATGTGACTAATAAAGTGATTTAGTTAGGAAAAGCAATTTATTCTTGTGTTTTGAGTGGGTCGGTCTGAACTTCTTGTGGAAGCTTGAATCGTAAGAAAGATGGAAAAAGCATAAGAAAAGGCAGTTGAAGCTGCTAGAGGCAGACAAAACCCTTTATAAATCATTTCTTTAACCCTAGACGGTGCTCTTAAAGGTACATTGTGTAGGTTGCCTCCTGCAACTCTATTTGAGCAGTTTCCACAGCTACAACAACTATCATTAGCCAATGATGGTCTAACTTCTCTGGAAGGATTTCCATCCTTGCCTCATTTAAAGTGTCTTGTTCTTAACGACAACAGGATCTCCGACAGCGTCAAACATCTAGTGCAAGTAGGGCTTAAATCTCTAGAGGATATCAATTTGTCAAATAATAAAATATATGTATTGGAGGATCTTGTTTTGTTGTCACTATTTAACCTTGTGTCTTAGGACTTGTATGAGTGCACTATGATGCGGCTGCGAGAGTACAAAGCGACATCTTTAAATCCCTAGAGTTTCTAGATAAGACGAGCATTGAAGGGGGAAAGAGACTTGAATCTGACGATGAAGGCAACAATGCTTAAGTATAAGATATTCACTGTCAAAAGTTTTGTTGAATATCTCTCTCAAACAACCTAAACTCAAAAATCACCAATAGTGCATAAGTTTGGTTCATGAATACATTTCTTTTCTCTGGTTGTCTTCCTTCCATAATATTTAGAATCACTCAATAACCAAATATTATCAAAGTAAAAAAAATCATGCCTGGAAAGTGTGAAAAGATTTCAACTAAAATCATTTAGAGACCAAAAACAATAATAATATTGGATTGAAAACAATAGACTTAGATAATCTAATTTGTAAAAATGAAATTGTTTATAATTACATACTTAATTAGTAGAATACAATATGAGAGCTTGATATTTCAATAACAAGGTAAGAACATGCCTCATTGGTTTGAATGTTTCTTCCACTTATGGGATCAGAACTAAGACATCACAAAACCTTGATGGTCACAAAATGTTGATGCACATGGAATTGGAATTGATTAAAGGTCCAATTCAACAAGCAATAAAGGAAGAGGTGCATGATTAATTAAAATAACTTTTGACAACAATGTGACAACGTCCACTCAATCATCCATCCAAACATGCCCTCCAAAGTTGGATAACACAAGTTCACACTAGAATGTTTAACTTGCAAGTTGAGAAATCAAGCATTAAAGAGAATTGTGGATGAAGAGCTACATAATCAATTGAAGGATTCACAATCCTTGAAGAGTGGCACTTATGCTGGTGGTTACTAAACACAAAATATTTATGGAGTTATGAAGAATCTCATGAGTGAGAGGGACATAAGTGTGACCATGCACAAATGTCGATATCAAATGTGAGTTGCATTAACAACTCTTTATTACTAACACAATTTGTTATTGTTAAACATCATAATTGTTCAAGCTCCATGAATTGCTATGTCTAAAAGGAATTATGTACACAAGTGATTAAGCATAACGAAATGGGCTCATTTCATGTTTCTCACTTCTTGAAAGTTTATCATGAAATATTAATATTACTTGTTTATGATGATATATTAATATTACTTGTTTGTTTTCATGGAGGAAAACATATCATTAAATAGATATTCTAAACAAATCTTATAGTTTTTTGTTTTTTCTTTCAAAGAATAGTACAGTTTAAATATTTTGGTTTCTTGAATAAAATTATGTCAAAAATTGTTATAATGGTAGATTTGTATTGTTAAATTTGTAAATGAGTGTCCTAATATTTTTTTAGGGCTTTGAATCTATTTATATATTAACAAATGCATTTTGACCAACAACAAATAGTCATCTCAATTCAACATTAACAATTTGTAAAACCCATTTTTATAAGTTATTTACTCAATTCCTGTGTAAGGATCATGGCCTAGTACTCCCACATAAGCTTTTGAAATCCCAATTCATTTTGTCAATCACGGTGGTTTGTGATTTGTTTATCCCATTTTTTGATAATAACATGGATTGAAATCTGGCATTAAATTCCAACCTTGTACATGTAAAAATGAACTTCAACCATACAACCAAACATTTATCTATTCTCCAAGAATATTCTCAATCAAGGAAGAATATCAAAGACCAAGTGCACTATCAACTATATGACTTAGAAAAATATGAACTAGATTAATATACATGTCTTTTAATAATTAAATGATATAGTTGTATGTTTTATTATCCATTTAAATATTTAAAAATGAAAAAGAGTGATCATAAAATCAAACATAGTCTTATATAGCCTAATTGTAACCATTATAATTGTAGACAATAAAAATGAACATAGAACAAGAAACTGCATAAATGATTAGCAACATGTCAATGTAATGGAACATAGATTTACGAATAATCATTAAGATATTACAATTTGTATATTTATATTCTTATTCCACAATTTGTAACAAATAAACATAATTACCCGATTTTTTTTTCAATAAAAGGCTAATTTTTTTCAATAAAATAATCTCATACATAAAAATAAAAAGGTCTAAATATCCTTGGTGAAATTCTAAAGTATAAGCAAAATCATGATTGGCTTCAATAAAATCATTTGCTTTTATTTGCAATATTAATCTCTAATGTGCATCGTCGCGTCATGCTTAAGCAAGGAGCGAAGAAGTGATGTTTGGAAAACAAGGTAAGAATTTGAATATATAAAGCATCTCATACAATGTGCACCATCAATAATATTTTTCATATAATGAGTCAAAGTTGACCATTCAATATTTGGTTAAACCACCTTATTCACCATCATAATATTGAGCATTCATCATTGAGTCAAACCACCTTATTCGCCATGGTTCTAGTTTGTACCCATAAATGAGGTGTGTCCCAGACCTCATCTACTTTATGTTGAAGCTACAAATTCACAAATGCTTAAATATAGATTGTTATTGCCTTAACATGATGTTATATTGTATTATTCCCATTCATTTAATATAAAGGATATGTAGCTCTTTAAATTAGAGTTGTCTCTAGGTTAATTTTGCCCAAAAAATAGTGGAAATTCTGGTATGATTTTGGTAAAAATCTAGCAGAAATTTTGGGAAAACTGAGTTACAGCTGGCAAGCTTCAAGATTTTGGGTGCCCCAGGGGTTTTTGATGGTGATGAATCCATTTCCACCATAAAAAACAACAATTTAAACACTCCTATGATCAAACATTTTGACAAAAAAAAAACCAGATTCTAACAAAAATTACTTTTCCAGAGGAAATTGTGACCTCCATAAACAACACCCTTCAAATTTTCCCAACAGTCATTCAATGTATTTCCCTCCATACTTTCCAACAGTCATTGAGCGTATTTCCCCTCCTTACTTTCCAACCACATAATAGCAAAGATCCTATTTCCTACCCAAGTTCCTCACTCGCTGATTTGATAAGATTATGCTCATTAATATATAACACGCATGCCCTCACTCATTGATTTGATAAGATTATGTTTATATATATATATATAGATATATATATATATATATATAGATATATATATATATATATATATATATATATATATATATATATATATATATATATATATATATATATATATATATATATATATATATATATATATATATATATATATATATATATATATATATATATATATATATATATATGCCATGAACATAGATATTGTGTTGCACAATGAATTAATTCTAAGAATTTTAAACTCTCATTTTGTTTAACATTAAAACCAAAAAGAATTCTATCTAATAGCATCACTCCACAACTAATCTTTCTTCATATCAATAATCAATATCTTGTGGGACTACTTCACAGCCTGCAAAGAAGTAGATTGTACCACTTAGCCAATCAATCAAATTTATGCACAGACAATCTATCAAACAAGTATAATTAATCCCTGGACTCTCTATAATCTCCATATTTGATTAGCTCATGAGACTTTTTCATACAAATCACAATCAGGTTTTATTTTTTCTCCTCCATGATAGATTCAGACTTCCAGACAATGTCTTTTAGCCCAGATGAAAGATTTTTGTAGAACTGCAAAAGAAAAACATGCATATCCAACTTGAGCAAAATATGAAAGCAATATTAAACAAATTCTATTGGAGGATCAAGCCATCCAAGGAAATGAATTTAAATATTTAGTGAAAGGGAAAACCATATGCACACTGCAACAGAGCATTCGATGCTATATATGTTGGGATATACACCATCTGATTTAAAACACCTTTAAATCAAATGGTATATTATCACCATCATATACAATATTAAATGCAATACTGCAAGGTGCACATTGTTTGCCTAGTGAAAGTACATTTTAAATACCTATAACCTCAATCATGACAAGAAAAGGAGCTAACTTCAAATACCTGAAAAATACTAGTTAATTCTCGAGGGCTAAGACAAGGATTTTTTTTTTCAGTTATAGGATTTCTATATAATATGCAATGTCCTTTAATGCACTGAACATAAATTTTATCCCCCATATTAATACCTTTGTAGTTACTGACAAGTGCCCCTTCCTTCTAGTCTTAGCACCTTGCAACTTCATCTAAGAGAAAGTGGAATAATAAGCATGAGAAATTAAATGCAAATACATTCTTTTAAATGTAGCCAGACCTAAGACAAATCCAAGAGACCAAGACAAAATTCTAGATAGATAGGTACATCTAAAACTGACATAAATGAGAATGAAATGAAGAGTTCCATGTCCCAATTAAGGAACTTGATGCCTATGAGATTACAGTGTCAACTTATAATTTTACTTTTTCACACTAAATCTAAGAGGTCCATAAGTGTCTTCAATTTTCGATATTATCTCTTTGGCAGGGCATTTGGATGTGAACCTTGTCTCTCACTTAACAAGGCCCTGGCAACGACACAACATTTCCATCCATCACATCAATGAATTCCTTAAGTATTAATAAAAGAGAAGGGGGAAAACTATGGAGACATGCACAACTTGGAGTTTTAAACATATATCAACATTAATCACACATTTCTTTTCTAGATATCTCAAACTTACTATACTTACAAACAATATCAAAGAATAGGCTACTTAACTTTTGTAGTCAGCACGATTGTTGACACCTAATCATTGTGATTGGGTGAATATATGTAAACATATGTAAATAGTAAATAATGGAGAGTAGGAATATGAAGAGACATTGGGAGGTGAAGCCCAAGAGTCCCTCCCTGCTTATATATATCCATGAGCAATCTCAATGCAAAAACACAATTCATTTGAGGAGTTACCTCCTGGCCTGACATGGTATCAGAGCACGGGTCCCAACTACTATTTTTGGCTTCCTTCTTTCCCTTGTAACTCCCTCTCTGCCTTTGTTCTACATTTCTGCAGATTGACACATCTCCCTTCTACTAACACAAATTCCTCATCTTCTAGTCGAAGAACCTCACTCATTTTTACTTGCACTCTCTTTCGAGGACGAGGATGATGCAAATTCCATCATCCACCAATTCGGGTTGAGAGAACAAAAAGTAATTTTCTTTTGGATTTGTGTCAAACTTGGTGCACATCCCCAGATAAATTAGTCAAATTGGATGTTGGTGTGTAGAGACTGAGCATGGGAATCCTTGGCACCATTGTGACTGAGGCAGATAGAGCTTGTCAATGTGGTGAATGGTATGTATTTGTTTGAAGATTGTATATTGGATTAGACTTTTTGTATTAGCGTGACAGTGATTGTATACTTGTATGGTCTACGTTCAAACTGTGTTATTTCAGACTATATTATTGACATCGTGTTGCGGTATCGTGACTGTATCATGACTGATAGCCTCCTCTCCATTCATATGTTAAATGGCATGACTATGTTTGTGTGACTTGCTGGCGTGATTATGGTATAACTCCATACTCCCAATTATCATATCGCCTCTACATACCCGTTATATATTATACCATTGGTTCGTGGCCCCCCAAACCGCCATATATCATATATCGCCCTCCTCTCTGCTCCTTCCTACTCCTCACACTACTATATAACACCTCCCGCTTGGTTGTATATAATACACCGGCTATCCTTCGGTTGCTGCATCCCCCGCTCTCTGCTCTTCACATACCACGAAACTGCCTCCCTCATATAACCACCACAAACCACTATGTTGCATTGTGTTGGTTAATGCCTCTCCACACTGCTTGTTGGTTAACGCCTCTCCCGGTTTTTAATTGCTATTGTGGTATTATATATTATTGTGTTGTCATACCACAAGGCCGAACCTACCTCCTCCAAACAACACTTGGTCAAATAATACCTCCCCCCAAAACGTTGGCCCCTCCCCCATATACCACCTCCCCAAAACATAAACTTCCCCATATAATACCTTTGTCGTCAAATATCATAGTGCAATTTTTTCTTACACAACAAGTGCAAATTTTTTTTTTTTGCAAGCAGAAGACTGATTTTTTTACACAGTACACATTTTTAAATGCATTCATTGATCTCTATAGTTGGAGTAGTTCTCTCTGGGAAAGAGAACTATCCAGAATGGTCACAGAAGATAAAACACACTCTCATTTTCAATGAGTTGTGGAAAGGAGTTTGTGTAGGAGAAGGAGATAATGAACTTGTAAAGCCCACCTCAGATAAGGAGTTCTCCATTTGGGAAAACAAGAACAACAAGGCCTATGCCTTGATTGCAGCATCTGCAAATGAAGAGGTGAGTCGCCATATTTCACCATTTTCAAATGCTTTTGAATACTTATAGAAGTTGAAGGAACACTATGACTCACACTCTGAACTTGAAGTTGTCAAATTGATGATTAAATTGTTCAGTCTTGAATTGGAAAATAATGATCCTCTTGCTTTAACATCAGAAGTAAGATCTATTATGCATGATATCAAATCCACTGATGTTCAACTAGACATTCCTGTTATAGCTTTTGTCAAGGCACTTTATCCCAATTATTAGAATTATCGTAAGTCATTGCATGCAAATGGAAACCTCAAAGATATTACCTTTGACTCCCTTATGAAGAAAGTTGTTGAGAGAGAGAGAGAGTTTTTTGTAAGAAGAAAACCCCTCAGTCTTTTGAAGAAGTTGTGTGTCTTGCACATAAAGAGAAGAATCATGCCCAAGATTCTTCTAGGGGACGAGGTGTTCGAAGAGGAAGAGGAAGAAGAACAGAGGCAGGGGGTAGACACTCTCAAGGAGAAAAGTTTGATCTTCATTGCATACGTTGCAATTGAGATGGACATGATGCATCTACATGTAAGGTTCCTTGGGACAGGATTGTGCTGGTAAAACCCATGACAAAGAGAAAGGTAAAGCAACTGAATCCTCTCACTATGTTGTGGCACATTGTAATATTGGAGTAACTGAAAACTTGTCTAATGCTTCACTTGCTTCTTGGAAAAATGATTGGTTGCTTGATTCAAGAGCAACTTGCCACATGACTTTTAGAATATATTTTTTTAAAGAATTTATTGACAATGTTGATGGAGCAGTATACTTTGCAGACAAAATCAAAACTCAAGCCATCAGGGCTTGGCACAATCAGGCTCAAATTGTTTGGTCTTCCAAACTTTATTTTGCATGATGTTTTATATCTCCCATAGTTGAGGAGAAACTTGTTGTCCTTGGTCCACATCCGCCAGCAAGGACACTCCATTCATATGTTTAATGGCAAGGTTGAGGTCAAAAAAGCATCAGAGCGCTCACTTGTCGTGACAGGGATAGAAGAAGAAAGACTTCTAAAGTTGCATGGTACCTTTGTTCATGCACAGAACTTATTATACAATTCTCATTATGATGAAGGTACATTTCCATCAAATCTTTTATGGCATGCTATATTTGCACACTTAAGCTATGACAACCTTCACTTGTTGAAGAAAAATGGTGTTACTGGTTTGACTACAAATCCCAGGAAACTTAAGCGATGTGATGCTTGTATTATAGGAAAGCATAACAAACAATATTTTCATGATTCATATTCCAGAGAACATAGAAAACTTGAACTCATTCATTCAGATTTATGCAGTCCAATGCTTGTTCCTTCTGCAAATGGAAATAAATATATGATGACATTTATTGATGACTACACCAGAATGTGTTGGGTTTATTATTGAAGAACAAATTTGATGCTTTTCAAACATTCAAGAACTTTCATAAATTGATTGAAAATGATGCACAATCTCATATTGGCTCTATTCGCACTGATAATGGAAAATAATACACTTCAAATGAATTTGAAAATTATCTTTGCCAGCATGGGATCAAACATCAAACAAATGTGCCTTATAATCCCCAACATAAACAGAGTAGCTGAAAGAATGAATAGGACAATCTTAAATATGGTACGTTCTGTTAGTGTCAGTCTTTCCAGCCTTCCTCCAGTGATCAAGCGTGCTCTTACAAAGTGGTCTCAGAGTGTCAAGGTCAAATTTTGTCATTTCAGTGAGTCTTCAAGCAAAATTTGGTCACTAGGCATTAGGTCTAGGGTTTGCTCTCACTCTTTTCAAAGTTGCCCAAATGCCAATCTATGTCACTATTCAGTTGAGTCTATCATCATTCATAGGGTTGTCATTATCATCTCAGTGTCTAATGAGTCATTTTACACCTTGTTCATGCTTCAGTTGCGCCTAGGTAAGGTCATTTCCCTCTCCTAGGGTTTTGAAGGCAATTTCTCTTGGACGGTCAAATCATCAGCAAAACTTGTATCCTGATGTTCATACACCTTCCCCTATCCTTAAAGTACCTTATTAAATGCTTCCCATCCCTTAGATCCGCCAAATTCCTCATTTTCGCACAAACCCTAGTTTCTTGCTACAACCTAGCAATTTTCTAGGTTGGGCCTGTGTTTTGCCCTTTTGGACCCCTTCCCCTCACTCGATCTCTAAGATTCCACTTTCCCTTGCTTCCTAACATCCCTCCCTACTTCCAAAAATTTCCCCAAGAATTTAGAATCCCCTTATCCCCTTCATTTTGCTTCATTTCCACAAAATTCTTTGTTTCACACATCGGGATAAGTTTCGCTCAAAAGCTGTTTCAGAGCAATCAAAGATGAATTTTGCAAAACTGAGAGACATTTTTGTCCACAAAATTCCAAGGAAGAAAAACCTCCTTCACTTTTTACACAGGTGTCATGGTTTTAGAGAAATGTCAAAAATACAATTGCCTCAGGAGAACTGAATGCACCTCTGCAGTGACCTTAGTAAAATCAAGTTTTCTCCTAGTTGGGTTGGCAAAATGACTTTCTTAATGAGTAAAATGATAACTAGACACAAAGAGATTTCCAATGAGCTATCATGAGCTCAATTTGGAGTTGAGGAAGGCATTCAAAAGCTGACTGCAACAGCGCTCTGCTTTGAGGCAGCCTCATTTGGCACATTTTTACCAGTCTTGGGAGATTTGATTTTTGACAGGGAAAATGAACTCCAAATTGAAAAATGTTAGTTGAGTTGGAAATTAGACTCAAAGACCTTTCCAACGAGCTATCTTGCGCCCAATTCTGACACCGAGAAGGCCTCCAAAAGTCATCTGAAAGTCGCGCTACGCGTTGAACCAGGCGCGCTACGCATCAGGCCACATTTCTCAGTGCAAAATTACAAGTGCGCTACGCATCAGAGGGGCGCTACGCGTTGGGCAAGGCGCGCTACGCGTTGGGTTTTTCGCCCAGTCACCTGCCTGCAAGCTCTCAAAATCCTCTCTTAGCTCAAGACAATACAAGTAAGCTTCTTTCCATGGCTAGTTTCAGTTTTCCAAGATGAATATGAAAGAAATGTGATAAAGATGCCATGCAAATTAAAAGTAAAAACCCTAAATTGCTGTGAGAAATTTAAAGTCCAAGTTTCTGCTAGGGTTTCAAACAGTGAATGCTGCCCAAGGTTTACCATTTTAATCCTTCTTTTTTTACCCATATTCACCAGCATTCTCCTAAAGATGTCCCATAAAATCCTATAATATCACTCTACAAAAATCTCAAACCCTACTCAATTCCCAAACCCTACTTCATCTCAAAACCCTACAGTATCATAATTTCATATGTTTTTCCCCTCCCTAAACTCCTTCTTTATTTTTATTGTCCCTTAATTCCCTCATGTTTCCTTTCCCTAACAATTCCCTTGTATTTATGTCCCCTTGGTAACAGCGTTTGAAAAAGTCAAAAAGCAGTTAATTGTGTGCATAGTCAGCATATACAGTTCAGCTGTCAGAAACCGAAACAGATTATGAGCAGGATTTTGATAGTGATTCTACACCGGAGGTAAGTGTGCCAAGGAGGCATCACAAAGGTGACGGAGTTCCAGTTTCATCATGAATTGGCTCGTCTCTTTGTCTTGCATTTACATGGAGACCAAGTTACCTTAGCTGGAGTCAATGTTACTCTTACACTGGAAACAGTTTCATTAGCAACAGGTCAGTAAGGATCGAGAGGCTAATCTTGAGAGGGTCAACATCCATTTAGAGAAGTTTTTGGCGAAGGCCAATCACTTGAAACATCATTATTAGGCTCGCATGCATGTGTGCAAAGTAAGAATGAAGGTACTCAAAGGACGATTGGCCAAGGCACTAAAACGGAGGAAAAGGCCCGATCCCCTTCATATTTTAGCTGAGGCTTCCTTGAAGGAGAATGGCACTAAATGACACACCTTCAGCTCAAATTTAGCAATTTTGGTCATTTTTGAATTTTTTGGTCAAAAAACAGGTTTTTACCCTCAACGCGTAGCGCGCCGCGTGCTACCCTGAAGATGGGCAAGTCCATTTCTCAAAAACTCAGCATTTTTGGATTTTTCATGACAAATTACACTTGCTCAACAATTTCCAAGACATTTCATCAGGTTTTGAGCCCTCATAAGGTCAAAAAACATGCAAAAAATGACTTTCTGCCACTTTTTGGACACACAGGAAGCAGTCTTGGGAGATTGCAATTTTGGAGGGGCAAATGGACACCAAATTGAGAAATTCCACTTGGGTTGGAAAGTAGACATCCAGTAATTTCCAACAAGCCTACTTTTGCCTCATTTGGATGTCGGGAAGTGCCTCAAAAGTTGGCTCAAATGCGCGCTACGCGTAGAGAATTGGGGCGCTACGCATCAGGGAAATTTGCCAGATTTTCACCTACAGCTCAGCAAAACGCAGATTTGACTAGTTTTGACTTTTTGGAGTGATTTTTCATCCTCCTTGATGTAATTGATGTAATTTTATGATGTCATGGCACTTATTTATCTCTTCTAGAAGATTCATTCATAAAAAGTCAAAAATTTAATGAATGAATTGGTTTCCTAGCTTATAGAGGCAAGTTGTTTTGACTGCCTAGATTTTAGTGCTCAGTTTAGAATTGTTTGAAACAGCTCCTGGAAGGATGAGCTCGACCCCTAGAGGCTAGGGAATGGGTTGGCATGGTCTATATTATGTATTTTCTCAATCATTTTCAGGGGTTGGAGAGGTTGGACTCTTGAGGGATAAGCTTAGACTGTATTACTCTTTGTATCTCTGCAATTTTGGTAAAGGAAAGACCAGGGTTTTGCAGCACTATTTGGGATTCCTGTGGTTATTTGTGTTGATGGTGTGCTTCTCTCTTGTACTTGTAAGTGTGTTATGTGTATCATTTTCCAACTTCTCTTTTCTGCACATTAAGTAAATGAAGTGTTAAGGTAGAATTCATAATTTATATGCTCTGCCTTTAAGTTTGCTTAATATCTATGTTTTCATCTGTCTAAGGAGAACTCTCGAAGGTTTCTTGCTCTCTTTAGCTCCTCACCAGTCATTCCTATCCATTCACTTAATTCAAAGGCATCAAGACAATCTCCTACCTTGCCCCAAAAAGTCCTCTGCAAAAATTGTGTCTCATCCCCGCACCCAAAATTGCTGTGCTCAGTTTTCCAACAAAACTCTAAAAATTTAAAATCAAACTTTCCCTATCAGTTTACTAGCCTAAAATCAGTGTTCTTTATTGGTCATCTCCACCCTTTTAGAAAACTTTTTGTTGAGATAGACCCGAAGAGAGCCCTCTCCTGTCCCCGTAGGGCTAGCTACGAGGCTAAGTGGTTTGATGTTGCCTTGGATTTTGCCTTCCTCAGCCTGAGGCAAATTCAAGCGCTAACACATTCCATGATGTTTTTCAAGAATGTAAAATTGATGTTTTGCGCTGATGGAGTTCTATGTGTTGTATATGTAAAGAATAGGTGTCCATCTAATGCTATTAGAAACAAGACTCCTTATTAAATGTAGTATAGCCACATTCTTTCCGTAAAGCATCTCAGGGCCTTTGGTTCGACCTGCTATGCCTTGATACCAAAGGAAAAAAGAAACAAACTTGGTGTAAGGAGTTGTAAGTGTATCTTCTCGGGGTATTCAAATACCTCCAAAGCATACCCTCTCTATGATGAAGTTAATAAGAAGTTTGTTGTATCTAGAGATGTAATCTTTCTTGAATCTCCCAAAGCTGACAATTTTGTTGAGCGGCAGCTTGATCGCTCGAATAGATTCGAATATGAAAAATCGTTTTAAGAATTTGATAACTAGATTCCACATCTTGAAGGGGGGATTCCTATACTCGATCAATATATGGAATCTTCTTATGAAGCACTCTCTCCCCAACATGAAGCTCCAACCATTGATGATACTTTGAGTGATGTGATTGACAAAAATGGAAAACACAATCTTGATTTAGTCCCAACTCAAACAACTGAGCAGCGTGGGCCATCTCAGAAAGGTCCTCCAAAATGGCTGACAAAGACACTTGGAAGTGTTCATCCTGATGAGGTTGGAAAAACATGAAGAAGAAATTCAACTAGGCAAAATGGAGGTAATGTAGACGATTTTGATTCACCTGTTGATATAGATGTTTCTTATGATTGTGAACTAAATTTGTCTACAGATTTTGAAACAAATTCCTTCAAAGAAGATGCTTCTCATGATGAATGGAAAGAAGCGATGCAAAAGGAGTATGATGCCTTGATAAAGAATGGCACTTGGAAGCTGGTTGATCCTCCATTGGGAACCAAACCAATTGGCTGCAAGTGGGTCTATAAGAACAAGTATAAATCTGATGGCTCAATTGACAAGCACAAAGCCAGGCTTGTGGCAAAAGGTTTTTCATAGAAGGAAGGGGTCGAAGGATTTGTTGTGAAGGGCCAAGAACACAAAGTATGCAAAACTTATGAAATCCCTGTATGGCCTCAATCAAGCACCGCGAGGCTAGTATGAAAAGTTAACTGAGCATCTTCTGAAACTCAACTTCAAATATTATGATCTTGATTATGCAACTTTATTTGTCAAGAAAGTTGGAAAAACAATTGTATATCTTGTGGTATATGTAGATGATATTTTGATGTTAGGGAACAATGAGAGCTACATTGCATCCATAAAGAAGGAATTGAGGAAAGGTTTTGAAATGACTGATTTGGGCTATGTTCACTAATCTCTTGGTATTTAAGTAACTCAACATCTGAAGTCTATATTCCTCTCTCAAAAAAATTACATTGGAGATCTGTTGAATAGGTTTCACATGGCTGAGTACAATCCTTTAACTACTCCAATGGAACAGAACTTGAAGCTCACATCCATTGAAGGAAAAGAATTTGAGGATGCAAGAAAGTATAGACAACTTGTAGGAAGTCTCAACTACTTGACTACTACAATACTGGACATTTCATTTGTTGTTGGAATCCTCTCTAGGTTTATGCAAAAGCCTCGTGAGGGATATTGGTCTGCTGCAAAAAGAGTTCTAAAATACTTGACGGGAACTCAAGACTTTGGACTCAAGTATCGACAATTGGGTGACTTCATCTTGATTGGATACTTTGATTCAGACTTCGATGGAGACAAAGAAACTGGGATATATACTTCAGGTTATGCTATGAGTCTTGGATCAGGAGCTGTCTCCTGGAGATCACACAAACAATCAATTCCAACAAATTCCACAACAGAGGCAAAATATGTGGCAGTAGTTGAAGCAACAAAGGAAATTGTGTGGCTCATAGTTTTTTTGGAATATTTGTATGTAAAACAAGTGTATTCAACTCCACTCATGATTGACAACACCTCTGCAATAAAGTTGGCAAAGAACCCAAAGTTCCATGACCGAATGAAGCACATTAATACAAAATACCATCTGATTCGACATCATGTTGAGGCTAAGACAATCCATCTACGCCATTGTTCCACTAATGAGCAGATTGTAGACATCTTCATCAAAGCACTTGGAAGAGAAAAGTTCGAAGGGTTCATAATGATGCAGGAGCATTTAGCCCAAGGAAAATCATTGTAAATAATAGACATAAGGGGTCATGCATTTTAGGGAAAATAGTTCCTAAGTCTCAAGTCAATTTAATATTTAGGCTTTTGAGTGTGATTTTATTAGATAATGGAAGAATATGTAAATGCTCTCAAAATAAATGAGAACATGAGTGGTAGGAGTTAGATCCAACTCTCTAGGAGCAAGAGAGAGCTTTTAGGAATCAATTAGAATAGATATGGACTATTGAGTTGATAAGGATACTTTTATGCTTTAAAACAGAGAAAAGGTGGAATAAAGTCTCAAGGAGGCTTATATTCCATGTATGCATGCATGTAGAGCTTTAGGCTTTTGTAAGGGGATTGATCGGACCTTCAACGATCTGATCCAATGTTTCCATATATATATGTATGTAAGCCTACGGGTAGAGGAGGAGGCCACGACTAATATAAATCAGGCCTGTGTGCGTGAGCAAGACCGAGGAGTCTCAATGTAATCTGTGTTTTACATTAATACATATGTAGAGTTATTTCTGAATGTCCCAAAGGAATGTGAAATGTGTGTTTGAAGTATTGTTTTATGAACTCATAGGTTCTATTACATGAAGTGTGCAGGCAGAGTTCTGCGGAACATGCAGAGGTGACATGGAGGACTGTTCGAGTAGAACAACGAAGTGAATTGGGTAGAATAGAACCCAAATGGAACGTAGAGAAAGGAGAATGATTCAGGAGAATCGAAGGGATCATTGAATCCAATTGGAACATCAGAGTGGTGCAGTAGAAGCATAAAGGTCGGAACCTTCAAGGAATCAAATCACCGAGAAATTGAAGAAACAATGTAAAATTTATAAGTTAAAGGAATGTAAAGAAGATCAAGTGACACTCAACAGCCGTTGGATCACTTAGATCAACGGTTGAGATCAAATTGCAGCGGCGGAAGACCCTTTAAAGCTATCGGGATAAACCTTGGAAGTTTGCAAAGAGTGAGCGTGATTAATTGTGGACTGTTGGATCATGGCTAGATCAACAGTCACGATTAAATCGCATATCGGCGATCGGAGGCATCGAGGGTCATCAGTTTAGCAGAGTCGCATTATCGTCGATAGCAATATCGGCGATCGGCGTTGGCTTCATATCGGTGGTCGGAAGGTCGGCTATTGGAGAGTGCAAAGGCAGCATAGAGGAGGCGGACCCGATAAGGATATGAACTGGAATTTATAATATTTGAAATCTGTAAGGAGCGGATTTCCTTTGTATTCCCATATGTTTAATATTTCGATAGTTTATATGGCGCGACCCTTTTTAACGCGAAAGCATGTTTAGCTGATCCGATAGTCATATCGAAGTTGGAGGAGGGGTGATAGCATATATATGTATAACCATGTTGAACATGCGATGGCCGATTGCAATGAGGTATAGCCTCGGAACCCGTGCCAAAGCTGTACGGTAGGCGCGAAAAGGTAAGAAGTGCAGGCTTTTCCTTTGTAATTGGAATTAAGAGGAAAATAGCGCCGATAGTGGTTTATGTGCTTTATATATATATGATCCCATGTTATAAGGGGAAGGACATATATATATGTGTGGACGAAAGGTTCCAAAGGGTTTAAAGTCTCGATGGAAAGATGTTAAAAGGGACTATTCACTAAAAGGGATGATGAATGTTAAAAGGGGTTTTTTTTTTTTTTTTTTTTTTTTTGTCCTGATAGAGGAATAAAGTGGGGTGATTGAAGTTCTGATTCAAAGGAACTTATAAGAGGGCCACTTGACCATTTATGGTTTGTAGATTTAACTCCTTCATCGAGTTAAATATCCTGGGACAGGTGTAGATGCATCATTGTATTCAATGCATACCATGGGTATATGTGCGAGTGGTTTGGACCTGCACCATAAGTGGTATCAAAGCAGAAGTTGTAATCAGAGCATAATTGAGGTCAAAGCACAATTAATATAAGAGCAGAAATAAAGCGGGGAAGATTTCTGCAAAAGGGAATTTGCACACAGGAAAAGGTAATGTGCTGAATAATAGAGACTACAGTGGGAGATTGTGGCAGTCCTAGCAGAGGCTTGGAATAAACAGAACAGATGAAAGAAAGATTTCTTAATACAAGTTCTAAAGGAAAGAGGACTTGGAAACCAACCAGAGGACAAGCCATTCAAAGTGCAGAAGAATGGAAGAGAAAGATCATGCATAGATCTTGGAAGTAAGACAATGTATTTTATCTCAAAGTTGAAGATTGTTGGTTGTAGATGAAGCATCTCAACAAATGACAGCAAGAGAAGCTGTGAGATAAAAACAGGTGAGTTCTTAAAGACAGAGTAAGGAGAATACTCTAAAGGAGAAGTGGCATGAACCTGAAGAATCCAATAATAAATTGGATAGAGAGGACAATTGAAGTGTTCTCAAGAGAAAGTGAGATATTGTAGAAGCCTAGAAGGAGCAAAGGTGTTACAATAAGAGGTTCCAGACAGAGGACCCGTGCTTACCAAAAGACTGAGTGAGGAGAGCTTAGTGAGGTAAGATTGCAGCCAGGAGGACTAGCTGTTGCAGAGGCTTGTTGCAAAAGAGTTCATGAAGAAAGAAGAGAAGAAGATGACTACTGATAGTCATAGCAGAGGTTCAAAGATAAGCCACAATAGAATATACGAGAAGAAGGATGCCAAGGCAAATGGAAAGAAGATGAGTCAAGAAGAAATTGACAGAGAGGTTGCTGAACTAAAAGGAACAACTCAATGCATTAAGGAGAATGCTTGAGGAAAGTCAGAGACTAGGTTGGGTCTTGAGGAAGAAGCCAGTGGAATGGCATGAGATGAGGAGAAGGTTGCAACAGAAGAAAGTGAAATGGCTGGAGAAAAAACTCAAGGAAGTTGAGTTAGAAATGGAAGAATCCATTTGTGAACCAGAACAAGGAGAATTTCTGGGAGAAAGTGAAGATGAAGACTTGAATACTGAAACTTCAAGTGAAACCAAAAGGTCTGATGATTTTAAATTTGACAATTTGTGTATGTTTGTAGATGAAGGACAATTTACTGATATTATCATCAGGAAGGAAAAAGACCAGCATAATCAAAATTCTGTTCTGGAAAAAGATGAGAGAGATAGGTCTCAAATACAGTTGGCGAAAGATATCAAGCAACCAAGTGAAAGGCTTGAGGAGAATGAAGAATTTCTAAATCATATGAATGATTTGGAACAACAAGGAGACATGATGACTAAAACATCAAGCGGGACCATAGAGTCTTATATTTTTAAAACTGGTAGTTTGTGGATGATTGCAGATACATCACAGAAGGATGAACAAACTTTAAAGTTGGTCAGAGAAAAGGAACATAATTCAAAATCTGTTCAGATCAAGACTAAGAAGTAGGCAACAAGAAAAAAAAAAAAAACAAAAACAAAACAAAACAAAACAAAAAACAAAAAACATTGTCTTAGAAGAGGAAGATGACAATTTTATTTCAATGAAAACTGAAGAAGTGTTGTCCCAAAGAAGTGATCCAATGAATGTCATTGGGGAAGGACAAAGATGGTTTGAAGATGATGAGACAAGAATAACTCTGGGAGAAGAGTTACAGAGGGACAACAAGGCAAAATGTACTGAAGAAGAAGAGACTATGTTAACTGAAAACATAGTAAAGGATCATCAATCCACTATGATGATAGACACAGTTGAAATAGCCATGGGAGCTGTTGAGACAGTCAGTGAAGAAGAAGAACATCTACTGAAAGATGTTAAGGAAGAAGAAGTCTATGGGAAAGACTTAGCAAAAGGAGAAAGAACATCTGATGATCTATCCGTAACAAAGGAAGAAATGGAGAATTGTGTAAAATTTCCAAAATCTACTCCAATTGAAGTTATTGAGTTATATAGAAAATTAGATTTTCAGAGAAGAGAGTTAGAAAAATAGAGAATAGATGTTCAGTATAGATTGCTGAAAAAGAAAGACAAAAACATTGTCATGAATGACAATCATAAAGAAAATAAGATGGATATGGAAGTTCAGCAGATTGACACTGCAAAAGAAGGAGTTCACTACAATGGACAAGAGCAGGAAGGCATCATTAGGACAGATGGTGTGGAAAAGAGACTAATGGACAGTCTCAAGAATTCTTTTGAGAATTCAAATCAACATACTGATGTGCTGACAGAAAGGAAAGAAACAGAGCAGCAAACTGAGTTGTTGCCAAAGGGAGATAAGGCACAACAGCCTTATGTTTTTAATTTTAACAAGTGTTTTGTGAATGCAGGTTTTGTTGCAATTGTTGGAGGAGATTTGCCAAAGGCGAGCAGCCAAATAAAGATGAAAGAAGAATACTTCATGGAAGAATTCAATCCATGGAACAAAGATGTTAAATTGCTGGAGAATATGCTGAACAGTCATGATTCAATCATGAAAGAGAGCAAGGATGATAGGGAGGCAGTCAGTAAAGTGAGCAAAGCAAAAGTTGGAGCAAATAAAAGAGAAGTTAGCATAGGAGTCACAGCAAAAATTGAAGCAAACAAAGCCAGTGTAGAAGACAACAGCAATAACCTGAAACAAAGAGAAAGAGACAGAAATATAAAGCAGAATATGGACCAGTTCAAATATATGTTGGACATAGAAATTGAAGAAATATGGCAGTTGATGATGCAGCAATCCAAATGGAGGAAAATGGTAGCAGTAGCAAGAAAGATCAATCAGAAGTTGAATCTAATTGACAGAAAGAAGAAAATGGAGCAAAAGACAGCAAAAATGTAGCAGCAACAAAGGTACAAGCCATCTGGAAAATTACAGAACAAAGTCTGGGATCCAGGAACACAAGATCTAAAGACACATGATCATGAGATCATGAATATTTTCTCCTTTAGGAGTCTGATGCAGGATCTTTAGCCCAAGTAAAATCATTGTAAATAATAGGCATAAGGGGTCATGCATTTTAGGGAAAATAGTTCCTAAGTCTCAAGTCAATTTAATATTTAGGCTTTTGAGTGTGATTTTATTAGATAATGGGAGAATATGTAAATGCTCTCAAAATAAATGAGAACATGAGTGGTAGGAGTCAAATCCAACTCTCTAGGAGCAAGAGAGAGCTTTTAGGAATCAATTAGAATAGATATGGACCATTGAGCTGATAAGGAGACTTTTCTGCTTTAAAACAGAGAAAAGATGGAATAAAGTCTCAAGGAGGCTTATCTGCCATGTATGCATGCATGTAGAGCTTTAGGCTTTTGTAAGAGGATTGATCGGACCTTCAACGATCCGATCCAATGTTTCCATATATATATGTATGTAAGCCTACAGGCAGAGGAGGAGGCCACGAATAGTAGAAATCAGGCCTGTGTGTGAGCAAGACCGAGGAGTCTCAATGTAATCTGTGTTTTACATTAATACATATGTAGAGTTATTTCTGAATGTCCCAAAGGAATGTGAATTGTGTGTTTTAAGTATTGTTTTATGAACTCGTAGGTTCTGTTACATGAAGTGTGCAGGAAAAGCTCTGCGGATCACACAGAGGTGACATGGAGGACTATTTGAGTAGAACAACAAAGTGAATTGGGCATAATAGAACCCAAATGGAACGTAGAGAAAGGAGAATGATTCAGGAGAATCGAAGGGATCATTGAATCCAATTGGAACATCAGAGTGGCGCAACATAAGCAATGAAGGCTGGAACCTTTAAGGAAGCAAATCACCGAGGAATTGAAGAAACAATATAAAATTTCTAAGTAAAAGGAATGGCGGAGAATATCAAGTGACGCTCAGCAGCCATTGGATCATTTAGATCAACGACTAAGATCAAATCGCAGTGGCGGAAGACCCTTTAAAGCTATCGGGATAAACCTTGGAAGTTTGCAAAGAGTGAGCGTGATTAATCGTGGACTGTTGGATCATGGCCAGATCAATGGTCATGATTAAATCGCATATCGACGATCGGAGGCGCCAAGGGTCATCAGTTTAGAGGAGTCGCGTTATCGCCGATAGCGATATCAACGATCGGCGTTGGCTTCATATTGGTAGTCATAAGGTCAACTATTGGAGAGCACAAAGGCAACATAGAGGAGGCAGACCCAATGAGGATATGAATGGGAATTTATAATATTTGAAATCCGTAAGGAGCGGATTTCCTTTGTACTCCCATTATTTGAATATTTTGATAGTTTATATGGCGCGCCCTTATTAACGTGAAAGCATGTTTAGCCGATCTGATAGTCATATCGGAGTCGGAGGAGGGGTGATAACATATATATGTATAACCATGTTGAACATGCAATGGACGATTGCGATGAGGTATAACCTCGGAACCCGTGCCAAAGCTGTATGGTAGGTGCGAAAAAGGTAAGAAGTGCAAGCTTTTCCTTTGTAATTGGAATTAGAGGAAAATAGCACTGAGAGTGGGTTATGTGATTTATATATGTATGATCCCATGTTATAAGGGGAAGGACATATATATATGCATGGACGAAAGGTTCCGAAGGGTTTAAAGTCCCGATGGGAAGATGTTAAAAGGGAGTATTCATTAAAAGGGATGATGAATGTTAAAAGGGTGTTTTGAGTCCCGATAGAGGAATAAAGCAGGGTGATTGAAGTTCTGATTCAAAGGAACTTATAATAGCGTCACTTGACCATTTATGGTTTGTAGATTTAACTCCTTCGTCGAATTAAATATCCCGGGACAGGTGTAGATGCATCATTGTATCAAATGCACACTGTGGGTATATGTGCGGGTGGTTTGGACCTGCACCACATAACGATGCTTCGACTCACCAACATCCCTTCAGATTAAGGGGGGGGGGAGATGTTGACACTTAATCATTAGGATTGGGTGAATATATGTAAATAGTAAATAATGGAGAATAGGAATACGAAGAGACGCTGGGAGGTGAAGCCCAAGAGTCTCTCCCTACTTGTATATATCCATGAGAAATCTCAATGCAAAAACAAAATTCATTTTGAGGAGTTACCTCCTGGCCTGACAACGACATTCCTATTTCTTAACAAAGATTGAATCAATCACAAAGAGTCTAGCATGGCACAAATGGAATGATGTATTTTAATGATTATCTCGAACACCAAACAGAAAGGAAAGAATATAATTACTATCAAATAAATGGCGTGCAATCACCAAAAAATGTTTTGAAAGAATAGTTCTTCAGAAGCTAATTGTTGAATATGAGGTTTCTATTACAGAATCAAAAGTGAATCTGCATTTCAAGAAACACAAGTTTTCTAAAACCTCATTATAACCTACAATTTTCTATAACATACCATATGTTTTTCAAACAAATTGTCGAGGTTGAGACCTTGTGACATGGAGATAAGTTCAAACACATTCATTAACATAGGATGTGTCTCTTTCTTCTATGCAATAAGATGATCCAGAAAATAAAATTAGCAAAAAATTGGTCAAAATATTGTTCCTTGAATACTCGGAAAATGAAAAACAACTTTTCACGTATAGGGTGTGTCTCTTTCTTCTCTGTGATAAGATGATCCTGATTATAAAAGTAGCAAAAACTTAGTCAAAATATTGTTCCTTGAATACTCAGAAAATGAAAAACAACATTTCACATACAAGATCTTACTTCTGAGTCATTAAAAACAACATCCACGTCATCGAGACTTATCTCCAAATCTTCTTGGAACTTGGGTGGCTTGTAACCCTTCTTAAACCATTCATTCTCTAAAATCTCAGGTGTTGTAATACGCTACCAATGAAGGATATAAATGTGCATGTCAGTTTGTTCCAAATCTCATTTCAAAAAGAAAGTGCAATCTCCTCACTCAAAAATCCATGACTTTTTAATCATTTCAAATTCTATGAGATGGATTCAAATTACTGTGAAGGAAATCCATGGGACAAGCTAAACATATTTACAACATTACAGAATACAATTCAATACCAGTTCACTTACTGTACTTGGCTTTGGATCCAAAATTCTCGAAATCATTTTTTTTGCACTAGAAGAAAACCATGGAGGGGTTCAATCTCTAAACCGCTCGGGTGACCAGGACGAGGACGACTTTGAGGAGGAGGATGAGGACGAGCTTGATGTGGATGAGGATGATGAGTATCAAGATGGGGTAACCATTAATTCCCACCGTGTAGTGCCTGGTCATATGGTTGCCAATGTTGTCAGTAATAGCTCGTATGATGATGAAAATGAGTGTGAGAACGTTGAGGTCCAGGATTTAGACGATGATGGAGATGAAGAAAGTGATGATGCCTCGTAGGGTGCTCCATTTATATCTTCTATGACGGTTCGTTTCTCTATTACAATCACCACAATAATGAGACATTTACTCTTATTGCAAGAGGGATTTTGCGAGTGAGAGCAGGATTTCTCTCGACTAGCCAAGGATTGATTAGACCTCGTATTCAACCGAGGATAAGAAGGGAATGCACATTTCTCTGTTCTGGAGTATATTCAATTTGGGAGTCATAGGAGGTTTCATTTCCTTTATATTGAATTATCACAACACAGTCGGGTCTGTAAGCGATGGAACCTATATAGCCTTCATGTGCTTCATGGCCTTTGGGGCTATTTTGAAGTTGGCTTTGCTTCCACCCAACAAAGTTGTTAGGGATGATGGTAACATGATTACTGTGATTAAGTACTCCAATGTGAACATTGAGACCACGAAGATTCTTAAGTTATTATCCAAATGGAATATGTTGTTTCTCTTCCCTACTACATGGGCCAACAACTTCTTTTACCCATTGTTGAGCCCTAGAACTACCTCTCTTCTACATATTTTCCTAAACCTTTTCTCTTCTATTTTCTTGCATCAGTGCCTCATAAGCTATCAAACATTGTTACATATTGATCTTAGGAGTGCATTTAAGTGATTTTCAAACTATATCGTTGTGTGTGCTATTTGATTTTGATTTTGTTCATCAGCTACAGAATGTAGCCACTTTCCGCAGTTGTTTCCATTGTTCTGTACGTTACAGGTGTCGGTAGGAGAAATGAGGCACGTGGGTAGCTCATAAATGATCCACACATGGACAAGGTCCTATCTGTTTAGTCAAATTCGTGAAGAAAGGCATCGGTCAAAGGATGGTCAACAGAGAGTCCTACGTCAACTAGGACTCTGTTCCAGAACATGAAAAAGTCTGAAACCGTTCCTAGGTTCATGGATTGATTTTTGCCATCTACAGGCCGTTTCCATGACACAATCTAACATCCAATTTTCATAGATTTAATGTTTATGGCAACCAAGAAGCTGAACTTCCGGATTATGGCATGTTCACGTGTCCATTGCTGAAGATTTTTCTCCAAAAGATAGTTATCTATTTTCCTCTATAAATAAAGCATTTGCAACGCAAGTAGTTAGTCTTGATGTTGTTGTTTTAGCATTATTTTGCTGTTGTAACCAAGAGACATATCCTCTGTTTTATAATACAAAAACTCTGTTTTCTTATGACTGTTTAAAGCGTGGTTTTGAGGTGACAGCGTATTAATCCAAGGCTGTGCAGAGGGCCCCTGCTGGCTAAGGTTTTGCCTTTCATTTTTGTATAGTTTTTATGCATGTTTTCTTTTATTTCAACTGTACATTTCTCATGATTTGTTTATGGTATTAATCGTTTTTACTCCTATACATGTTTTTGCAGCATTGTTATATTTTCCACTAACACTGATCAGTGCATTTCAAGATAGGTTATGCTTGAGCTTTTTAATATAGTTTTTGCATCAAGTGGTGATCTGAGACTTGCTTCCTCTGCTGAACTTTAGCTTTTAATTCCAGTTGTTATGCTTTGATTTCAGTGAGATTTGTTTACTGCTTTTAGCTAGTTTAGATATCAAGTTCCTCATGCTATATGACGATATCTCCGGTGCCTTTAGCTTATCCCTGTTTTAGAAGTTAATTGGTGAGCTATTGGAATTATAGGTGAAGTAATTTGATTTTGCTTTCATTAATATGCAAGTAGATAGTTTAGATATCATTTCTTCATGCTACATGACGATATCTCCGGTGCCTTTAGCTTAACCCCGTTTTAGAAGTTAATTGGCGAGCTATTGGAATTGTAGGTGAGGTAATTTGATTTTGCTTTCATTAGTCTGCAAGTAGATAATTTAAATGTCATTCTTTCATGCCATATGATGGTATTTCCGGTGTCTTTAGCTTAACCCCGTTTTAGAAGTTAATTGACGAAATATTGGAATTATGGATGAAATCAGTGACTAGTTTCGAACTTCTTTATTTTTTTTGGTTTTGAGTGTTTCTGTAATTAGATGGACAACAGAGATAGTAACCTCATGTTCAGTACTTCATCTTTTGCTTGATTTAAGTAGCTACATGTTTACACTTTTGTTTAAGTTCTGATTTTATAAATAGCATGTTTTGAAATCTTTGAAGTGCTAAGTTTGGAAATTACCATAAAAGGCATAAACCTTGTCTTCAATTCTACATCCATACTTGACCTTTAGAAGAATTCTTGAAACCTTAGACTAGGATTTCCATTTGAATTAAACACTTTAGGAGACCAACAAAGACAAAACCCCAAAAACAAGATAAAAACTGAAAACAATAAAGTAAGAAAGAGGTTGTCTTGCACATACAGTGCGCCACACTTCATTAGTTTACAACTCTCGGACTGATAATTAATGTAGCAATTTAGGACACACTAAATTGACTAAACACCCATATCAATTCAATAACGTCAATGGCAAGATCTTGACAGTGAGAACCAGAGGATTCAACAATGTGTTTTACAGGGGCACATAGATGATAAGGTCTATGGAAATTGAATAGATTCTCAAATTCATCTTCCAGAATGAGAAGAAAACGGGTTTTATGGGCGTGGCCATCCTTGCAATACTAGGGATAGAAGGACAAGAGGAAAAGGGGGTTTCTAGGCATGGCCATTGTTGAAATACCGGGACAACAAAACAAGAAGAAAAGGAGTTTTTTCGGCATGACCATCATTGCAATATTGAAGACAATAGAACAAGAAGAAGAGGGGTTTTCAAGTGTGGCCATCACTACAATACTAGTGACAACAATCTAGGAAGGAGGGCTCACCCATCAACTGAAATATAGCAGAGGTAAGCCCTTATAGGACTTCAATTTCAAGGATTTTGGTGCTACTTTTGCAGGGCCATTTGTTATATATTTTAGCTATGGATTATTGGACTCTACGTTCCAAACTATCTATTATTGGTCGATTTGACATTTGGCAGATGATTTGCATACTCTTAAGAGATATAATGGATTCTACAAAGATGTGCAGAGTGCAGGAGCAACGTTTGCCTAGCAAATCGACAAGCACAATATTTTTCTCCTGGGAGAGCTCATAATCAACTGGACTCTGACCACAATCAACTACCTGCTCTTAATTATTCTTATTGACTTCATTTTAAAGGAGGGTAATGATGTTGATAGTAACACTGCAACTGTTGTTGGTTCAGTGTGATGGCAAATTACTTTCGGACCATCATTAGAATTTTTCCATGTCTTTGATTTTATCCAAAACTAAAGTCGTCGATGACGATACTAGTGCTACAGAAGATGAAGAGTATGATGGTGGAATTGACATTGAAGTAGTCCCCCTAGAGAACTTGATGTTCAGACGACAATGATAGCGCAAATGATGAGGATGGCGAGCTCGGGGATGAAGGAGTTGAGAATGATGCACATCGTCGAGGACGATGAGTTGCTTAGAACAACACCGCGTGCTGCAACAATTAGTTGGGATATTTGTTCAAGATTGTCTTGAGGACAATGAGTATGAACAATGTCACCACCAAAAACCTCGCCATATAATGCCTATTGACGTAACTAAATTGTATGTCCTTGTTTGACATAACATGTGCATTTACCCTTATCTCTTTACTATTATGGTTGGTTGATTAATCCAAAATAAATTGTTATAGAATTTGTCATATATTTTGGTATTTTATAGTTAGAATACTTGGAGATATTAACTTGTAGGATCCATTTTAAGGGCAAGATCCACTTTGGTGATGTGGGCTCCAAATACATTTGGAACTTGTTTGAGGCATCAAACAACATTTTGGGTCAAAAATTTGCAAATAAAGTTCCCAACCTCTTAACATTATTCTACAAGTTGAAAGCTTTTTTATGTTGTGAAGATCACCTCAATAAAAGATCACATGAGGAAGTTATAGCTTCTAGAAGTTAACTTATCATGTTGACCACCATGATACCAAGTGGAAATGCATCAATTCACATTGCTCACCCAAGTGGAGCTAGTCATGTGTGGATTTTCAAGAAGTTAGTAGAGGGTCCAAAACCCTAACCTTTGTCAAGTGTTGAGGTATGCAAAAGCCCTAACCTGACACTAGATGGTTATCAGACCATGTTAAATGTAAAGTACAGTGAAAGGAAGAAATTCCATTATTATTGTGTTAGGCATTGTTTCATACTAGAGCAAAGCATTTGGGAGTGAAATTTTCAAGCAAAATAGAGAAAGTGGAAGATTATATAGGATCAATATTGGCTACAGTATCTATGGAAACTCCATAATGAGTGCACTTTCTTTGTACTTACATTTTTCAATAGAGAAGAAAAGAGAATCGAATGGGCCTCAACTTCTAATTGAGTTTTCTCGGTGTTAGGTTTTCTCAGGTTATAGCCTATGTTCATTGTATGGATGGTACTTTATTTTCTTAACTTCTTTTATTTCAATTTTAATTTATTTCAACATTTTGTTTGTTAAGCTAATAATAAAAAAATTGAAATCTAAAGTAAAACACCACAAAATAAGTGATAGTAGAATATTGTAGGATATATCATGGCAAACTATTATGATAAAATATCCATGATAGTATACAAATGTTGATTCTTCTTTAATATAGCACATTACATTAATAATGTATTAATCCATTAACAATGGATCTTTCTCTCATGTAAATGTAATAACATCCAAAGGTTACAAAGTAATCATATATATATATATATATATATAAGGAATTGTTGCAAGCGATTTTTTTAATAAAACAAAAAAGATGCAATGGAAAACACACACATTAACACAGAGATTTTACCTTGGAAACCCAAACTAGGAAAACCAAAAAGTTTTTTTTTAAGTGATTGAAGATTTCTATGGTGATAATGTTGAGAATGATTATTCGGAATATTAACCACAATAGTGATTTTTATGTTGATGTTTCAGGGTTTTTTTAATATATTCATCTTTATGGTATTATAAAACTATTTAGCCTCAAGGTTTATCTCAATTGGTCAAGTATCCGTTGTTTAATCACCTTTTCTATTGAGAGGACACATGTTCAATTCTCTTAACACTCTTGAGGTTAGGCTTTGTGATTGAGCCAGCGGTCACCGATCTCCACGACCCGTGAACCTCATAGAGAAAAAAGTATTACAATATTATGTGTATAGCATCCATAAACCATCAAATCAATTACCTTGGATTAGAATGCAGTCATAGTTACTTAATTGAAACTACAAAACCATGGGGAAAACCACCATGCACCACAAAATATCAAGAAGCAAAACTCGTGTGCCGATAACTACAAAAGACAAGTAACAAATTTTTTTTGCCAACTTTTTTTTTCAAGGGCACTACCTGTGAACCCCTAAAACAAGGGGGCTTTTTCACCTTTAGTGACCCCCTCACTATGTCAGGTGTAACTTACAACACATGGAGGCAATCATGTAAATAATATAACACACCCTTAACATTCTCCCACTTGTTTCCTTTACACCCAAGAGGTCGTAGGAATACATGCTCAACGATCTAGGGAAATAATGTTCATTGTTTCTCTACACCAAAAGAACTTCCCAATTCTCATAGATTTTGTTAATGAATCTACAACATTCTTCAAAGCGAGCACCTTCACCAACAACACTGATCTGAAATTAAAATTGAAGGTTTCATGAAATGTTTTGTAAGTTAGTTTATGTCTTTTAGGCAATGGATCGTAATTGCAAAAAAACACAAACTAAAGTAAAATTTTCAGTTTTTTAATAGTTAAAATGGAAAATAAGAAACATCAAAACACAACAAATTGATGACGGAGTTCACCCCTCTTGGGCTATGTCTCTGGGTCCAACTTCCAATGGTGGCCCTTTTTATTATATGCTCAAATGTTAAAATACATCAACATACAATGCTGAAATTGAAAAAATAACACTTTCATTGTGTCTAGAAAGCCCAAAAACTCCTGCGTAGGCTCTTCTTGAGCTCAAAAAGGCTAAAAAATGGCCAAGATAGGCCTCCTTCTTCAAACTGTCTACAAATTGTTCTACAAAACTGCGTGCTCTGCAAAATTGGCCACAAATAGGCTCAATGGTGTGTTGGTATGGCGTAGAGTTTGTGACCCATAGGTCCCATGTTTGACCCACGAAATCCTTGTGTTTGGTTCAATTTTGTGAAACATTAAATAATTTTTTGATTGGGATGAGCCCTCCGTCCTTTTTCTTTGCTCCCCTAGTTGGTCGTACGGTAACAATAGTGACCGAGGGGCGTGGGTCATACGCCACACCCCTCCATGGCTTGGCTCTCGGTCTCGTACAGTTGATATGGTTATGTCTGGGGCGCAGACAGTGTGCCACACACCCCGCCGCTCCGTAAACTTTGTTGGTGGTTGCATGACCTGTGATGTGGCTTGGGGCCATTACCCTAGGCGCTAACTCCGCTCCTTCCCACCATAACCTATGGTCACATATCTGCAATGTAACATGGGGCTGGACCAGTTGAGCACGCCCGCTGGCCTGACCCTCCACTTAATTGTTGAACTGCATGACCTTAAATAAAATTCTGCCACCTATGCTTAACAAGAAACATGTGGCACAACAGTTGAGCATTCTGTTAATTTGTGGGAGGTTGGCAATTTGATTCATGTGGAGGTGGGTTGGTCCATTGAACCAAATCTGGGCCTCATCCAGAATGCCACGTGGTGCACTAGGATTGGTCCACGTGTCACTCCGTGATTAGCCCATACCAAATACCTTCAGCTAATAAAAATGTGTGAAGTGTCCAAGTATGAATGGGCTACGTGCCAAGTTATGATTGGCTCTGTACTACTCGATCATCATGTTGACGTTAGTAACATGTGAGCATATGGACTACCACATGGCATTCATACAATGCACAGTCAACCTTGCAAGTTTATTTTTATTTTTATTTTCCAAAAACTTCAGAGCGATAACTTCCTCATACTATGTCAGATTGAGGTGATTCAAGTGTCGTTGGAATCAAAACAACAAGATCTACAATTTGGTGTTGATTTTGGGAAATTTTGAATAGTTTTATTTTTTAGCATATTTTTTATCCCTTAGATCATTCCTCCCCACTCGAAGCTTTTGGACCACCAAAACTAAGTTTTTACTTAGCAATCGAGGGTATATCTCCCTCGCTTTCTCGATCTCTATCAACCTTGTTTTACCTGGATTGGTACCTTTGAGTCCCACTCGAAGATATTGCACATTTCCCATGCATGAAGTCCTTATCCTCCTGTCAAGAATCAAGTCTTCTTACAACTCATTTAAATATTCAAGAGAAAAATATTCTATAGATGGAACCTAAACATTCTCATTTTTTTCCTCACTCATTGGAGGCTCATACAATCTCAATTTTTCTACAACCACAGCAGCATAAATTTGTATGTAAGGTGGAAAATCTAATTGGAAAGTGTTGTTACCAATCTTCTCCAAGATTTTGAAAGGACCATACCTGATTGGATTGAGATATTTATCTTCACCTTGTAGGATTTCCTTACTTATGTGCAACCAAACTTGATCTCCCACTTGGAAATCATGATCAACCCGATGCTTATCATGTCTTTATTTATACTTGGCTTGGCTTTTCTCTAGCTGTTCTTGTACCCTTCGATGCACTAGTTGAATTTGTTCAATGAAATGTTTGGATTTGTCCACACCACTATGTCCATGTATTGCAATCTTGCAAGATATTATACTTTAGGTTTGTAGACAATGTCTAGTTAATGAAAATCAAATTTTCACAGGCCTTGGAGTTCACAAACATCTGATTGTGGTTTTATATCATCTGGTCACCCGTAATTATTGTAGTGGCAGCTCTAGCAATGGTATTAGCCCCTTGCATTGATCGCTCTCCTAGATTTCACAAGTGGGATTATAGATCTGTAGTTCTTGTGGTAACCGCTTGCCAATGCACCTTTGTAATCTCAACACCAATGGCCACAGCTTGTGGGTTGGCCCATGTTGTTAGAGCAAGGCTCCTTATCAAAGGTGGGAGGCATTTGGAAGCCTTAGGGAAGCTTAAAGGTAATAACGTTTGATAAAATTGGAACACTCACATAAGGAATATTCAGGATGGTAGATGTAATGCTTGTTGACTATGAGACCATAGATGTGCATACATGGTTATTATGGTAAGTCATTCTAGATCCACTTTTGTTGCAGATTGATAAAATTAACGATAAAATATGTTTTCCACCATTAAATAGAAATCTTACTCAACTTTCAAATATAGAATGAAAATTGTAGGATCACAAGCCTTGAAAGTAGATAAAGTCATCCCATGTCAATTGTAATTGTCTCACACTGTCGACAGCAAGGCCTGTAGCCATTAGTTGAGGTAAAGAATTTCACCATACTGGAAGGTATATGTGGAGTGGTGGATGATCAAACAATTTACATCAAAAATTCTCGATTATCACATTGACTAGGTTGGACCACATGTAAGTTTGAATTTATCATATCGCCCCACCTAGTCTCATTCACTGTGACTATTTCTCTTAATTGACATTGAGAGAGTGTAATATTGCAGATGTACCAGACAATTTGGGCATTCTAGGAGAAATAGTCAGATATGTTGGAGCAAAGGAAAATTTTGTAGGGGCCTTTAGTGTGGCTGATAATTGTCGATCAGAAGCAACAACAACTCTTAAGTCTAAGGTATTGACCTAGTTAACACATCCATTTTACTGTTTGGTTGTCTCTCATTTAATCTACTTCAATGTTTTCTTTCCTTTAGTTTAAGGTAAAAATAAAATAAAATATTTTTAATTTTTGGTCACATCAAAACCTATAGCATCCATGAGAAATGAATGATAATTATTTTTTACAGTTATGGGTAAGATATCTAATTACTTTTCATTATTGAGGATAGCCTCCCGAGCTCTGCAACCTGAGAAGCCCGCAACCCATGGGAGCCGAGACTGCGTGCGCAGCCGCTCCCCTCGCGCCCTGAGACTGCGTAGGTGCCCTCAGGTAGACCTCCCTGGAACCTGCGTGGGATCTCGCGGAGGTTTCGTTTCTGCGCCTGCGGGGATCCGCCGAGAGACCTGCTCCAGGCCGCGGCCGCCCTGGCTGGTGTTTGATTCTCCATGGAGGAGCCTTCTCCTCCTCCCCCTTCTGCAGCGGAAGCCTTCAAAGCCCTCCTAGCCTCTCTGCCCAAGAAGAAATGCTCGAAAGCAGCGAAATTTGTGAAAAGGTTGGAAGATATCCCGGAGATCGCCCTCCCGCCGGAAGGGCCGATCCAAGTAGCTCTCTCCCTGGCAGATCGGGCATTGGTAGGACAGTTTACAGGACTCTGGCCTTCCCCGAAGACGACCGAGAACTGGGTTGCCAGGAACTGGGCACCTCTGATCCAAAACAAGGTAACCTCTTACTTCCTCGGGAGAGGCTACTTCTTGTTTGAATTCTCTGCAAAAGAAGACAAAGATCTAATTTTCAGGAATGGCCCCTACTTCATGGGCCCCCAAGGGCTGTACTTAAATAAATGGACTCCGGACTTCGATCCGGCGGTGGACGTGCCAACAACAGTCCCGGTTTGGGTAAGGCTTCCCAACCTACCAGTTCATTGCTGGAACTGGGATTCGTTGAAGCACATTGGCAACACCCTGGGAAAATTCATAGACAAGGCCAACAGCAAGGATCAATACGACTGCGCCAAAATCTGTGTAGAGGTAGATCTAGAGGTCGGACTACCGGAAGCCGTCAAAATAGTGGTTGGTCCCTAGACTCATGTACAGAAACTGGATTATTAACAACTGCCATTCAAATGCCGGAAGTGCCACGTCTACGGGAATTTCGCAAGGGACTGCTTGTCCAAAGGGGGGGGAGGAAAAAGGAAAGGAAGAGGGATGGAACCAGGCAAAGAGATCCAAAACCTCTCACAGGAAAAACACAAATGGCATTGCCAAGAACCCGCAAGAGGGTATTGCTCAAAAATCAGCCGGGGAAAACCAAGGCAACAAATTTGAAATCCTTGGATCTGAAGTCATGACCACACAGGAAACAGAAGTGCCAAAGGAGATCTTTGCCTCAAAAGCTTCCCCCTCCATCAAAAGTATACCAGAGGAGAAGGCCTCCAAAGAAGAAGGGGAAACTCAAGAGTCCGAAGAATCAGAGGAAGAAGGGGAAATTGGAGAATCCCAATCCTCTCCCAGAAGATCTACACGAGGGCGCAAGACGGCAAAAGAAAAAAGAGAATAAGAAACTTACAAGGACAAACTCCAGGGTAGCCAGATAACACTAGAGAAGCTTCTTTCAAAAACCCCGAAGGTGACTAGGATTCATTCACAGGGCTCTAAGGGAGCCCATCAAGGCATAAATAAATAATGAAGTTTGTCTCCTGGAATTGTAGGGGGATGGGCACCTCAGCAAAGGAAGAAGCGATGAGTAGCTTAACAAGATTGGAATCCCCAGATATCCTCCTCATCCAGGAAACCAAGTTGGAGGAATCAGCCTTCCTCCAAGCAAGCAAAAAATGGTGGAAAAAGAATGGAGCGCATGTAGTGTCGGCCCGAGGAGCGTCGGGAGGACTTGGGACGCTCTGGAACTCAAACAAGTTTTTACTAATCTCTGAATCCCTAAATACTCATTGGATCTTTTTAAAATTACAACATCTAGAAACAAAGGAGATTATTTGTATTTTCAACATGTATGCTCCTAACAATGCAGGTGAGAAAAAGAATTGTTGGGATTCCATAAAAAACCTAGCAAATCTAGAAAATTTGGGAAATATTATCATTGTTGGAGATCTAAATCTCACTCCGAGCCTCAGAAAAAAGAGGAGGCAGCATAGTCAGGGATCCGACAAGAGAATGGGCCGAAGATCTCATGCAAGAATGGGATTTGCTAGACATAAAACCAGTCACAGGCACGTTCACCTGGTCAAACAAGAGAGTGGGGCCGGGATACATAGCAGCGCGACTGGATCATTTTCTGGTCCAAAGCTCCTTCCTTCTCTTGGGGCTGGAGGCTAAAATGCGCATTCTCCAAAGCAGTGTCTCGGATCATAAGCCCATCTGTCTAGAACTGATTCCTTCTAAGGATCTAGGGCCTATACCATTCAGGTTTAGTTCCCTGTGGACCAAAGAGGCAGATTTCATGCAAAAGATTAGAGAATGCTGGATGGAGCCGGTCAAGGGATCTCCATTCTTTGTTTGGGAAGAAAAGCTGCGCAGGGTGAAAAAGATGCTAAAGGGCTAGATAAAAACCTTACCTAACCCTACAATGGACAGGAAAAAAATTCAACAAGAGCTGGAAATTCACCACCTTCATCTAGAAGTTGCAGACATCACCAAAGAAGAGCTAGACAAGGAATACCAGCTGCAACAAAAATTCCATAGGGCATGCCTGACAGAAGAGGAATTTTGGAGGCTCAAGTCAAGGAGTCTATGGCTCAAGGCTGGAGACCGTAATTCCTCCTTTTTCACAAGTAGGCCCAAGCTAGAAAAGGTCGTAAAAGTATTTCAGAAATTAAAAATGAGGAGAACACCTTAAAAGACTTCGTCAGCATCAAGAAGGCTGCATCAAAACACTTTGAAAAAATGTATTCTGAAGTCGAGGAGATCACCCAAAACGGCAATCTGTTAGACAATGTCCCCAAGCTAATCATCGCAAAGATGAACCAGATGCTAGAAGATAAAATTTCGACAATGGAAGTCAAAGAAGTGATGTTTGCTATGGAACCCGACAAAGCTCTGGGCCCTAATGGAATCACACCCAGGTTTCTTCAAGTATGCCGGCAGATAGTGGAGAAGGATTTTATGAAAATGATAAATAAATCCCAAGAATGCAAGAAAATTGGGAGCTGTACAAACTCAGCCTTCCTCGCTCTTATTCCCAAAGAAAAAGGCGCTAACACCTTCAATAGATTCCGTCCAATATCCATATGCAACATTGGATACAAAGTGATCACTAAAGTTATAGCTAATAGATTGAAGAAAATTCTCCCAAAAGTCATCCCGGAGAATCAAGGAAGCTTTATTCAAGGCAGACAGTTGGTAGACAATTTTATCTTGGTCCAAGAGGCGATCCACTCGAGTCAGCGCCGCAAAGAACAAGGTATGGTCATTAAACTCGATCTAGCTAATGCATTTGATCGTGTGAGACACAAATTTCTGTTTGATGTTATGTGCAAACTAGGTTTTGGACAAAATTTCATTAAATGGATCAAAGCTTGTATCTCTGAACTCTGGATTGCCCCTCTTGTGAATGGCAGGGCTGCTGATTTCTTTAAAGCATCTAGAGGGCTGAGGCAGGGGTGCCCCCTGTCACCTATCCTCTTCGTGTTGCAAGCCTCTGCCCTTAGCTTCCACTTAAACGGGAAACAACAAGACCAAGAGATAGCTGGGCTATGCATAGCAAGAGGGACAAAAAGTATCAACCATGCCCTCTTTGCAAATCATACGCTGCTCCTGGGGGCTGCTTCTCAACGGATGGTAAGGAAATTCAAGGAAGTTCTAGAAGACTATTGCCAAGCTTCACGCAATGAATTAAACAGGGGTAAGTGTCATACTTATTGCTGGAACGTCCCGACAGTTGTTGCTAGTGACATAGCTAGATGCCTGGGATTTGCTGCTTCAGCATCTTGGAATTCCTTCAAATACCTCGGGCTACCTGTCTTTCACAAGAAAGCTACAAGCAAGGACTGGCACCCTCTAATTGAAAAAATCAAAGCCAAAATGCAGGCCTGGGGGTCAACATGGCTCAACTTGGCCGAGAAATCAATGCTAATTAAATCAGTGTTGAGCAGCTTGCCTCTCTTTCAATTTTCTGTTCTCTTGGCACCAATGGGCATCATAAAAAGCATAGAGGAGCTAATCAGAAAATTCCTTTGGAAAGGAGGAAAGAATAATGAGAAAAGGCTCCCTTTAGTAAACTGGGAAACAGTCTCAAGGCCGTTACAAGAAGGAGGACTAAATTTTAAAGATCTAAACACTCAAAATTTAGTAATGGGAGCCAAACTAATATGGAAGATTATAGCGCCAAAGCTTGGTTGGGTTTAGTTGGTGCTATGGAAGAAATACTTCAGAGGCCAAAGACTCAGGTGTTTGGAATAGCAAAAAGAGCACTTTAGAACCCCTCTCAGCAACCTAATCTCCAAAGTCGAGCCTCTGATGAGAGAGAATGCCTATTGGATTCCCGGGAACAGTAAACACATCAAAATTTGGGAGGATAACATCATGAACAGACCTCCTCCATCGAACTCGAGCCTAAGTAGAGAGCTGAAAACGTGGATGGACGAGGCCAGCATTGAAACGCTATGGGACATTTCGACCTGGTATGGCGATAGTTGGGCAGGCTAGAAATCAAATGTCCCAGCTGCGTGGATGCCAGAATATGCCACGCTGCTTCAGCTACTCCATGTAGCTGCCCCTACGCATGCAAAAAAGAAGGATACGAGAGGCTGGGGAGAAAAACAGTTTGGTTATTTGATATCGCAGGGCTACATCAAAATCAGGGAGAGACCCCACATTCCACCCAATCCGGCACCTTGGAACAACATTTGGAATTTCCCCACTATTCCAAAGATTGACTTCTTCTGTTGGCTGCTATGCCACCAAAAAATATTAACATAAGATAGACTACAGAAAAGGGGCTTCCATGGCCCATCAAGATGTGTCCTATGTAAAGAAAATTCTAAAACTGCTGGTCATATTTCTCTGAATTGAAAATTCACAGTCCAAGTCTAGCAAGAGCTCCTCGGATCGTGGAATTCGATGCTCATCCTCCCCCATGTTGTTCCGAATTTGTTCGAAGGATGGTTGGCAAGATTCCCAGGCCCAGGTCCAAAAAACATGATTGTCAAACTTGCTTGGACTGCCCTTCCCAAATTTATCAGTTGGCATACCTGGTTGGAGAGATACAGAAGGATCTTTAGAGGTAAGGATCAGAACTACAAGGTAGTCGCAAATACAGTCAAGGGGCAGTTAAATGAATGGCTGAGTGATAGAAAGGATGATACAAATCTAAGCCAAGATGACAGAGAGTTCGGAACCGCTCTCAATCTTAGCTTCAAAAAGTCAATGACACCTCTCAGATGCCTTAAAGACTGGCAAATAAGGAAAAACGGGGTAGAGTTTCAAGCTTGGTTATCCAATCAATACCTTCCCTCTCTATTCTTTGACGGGGCAGCTAAGGGGAATCCAGGAAGAGCTGGAGCTGGAGGCATAATTATAAACCCAAAAGATTCTTCCACTCACAGATTTGCATGGGGTCTAGGCCACACCACTAGTATCCAAGCAGAAGTCATGGCGCTGCTCCAAGGGATCAAAATGCTTAAGGCCCTGGGGCACACAGAAGCAATTGTATTGGGAGATTCACAAGTCATATCAATGCTATGTTGACCAAAACAAATCTAGTAGATCTTCGGTTGGCTGGGACAATCTCAAGGATTAAAGGTATGATCAAATCCCTGAAGCTGGAATTTTTCCATGTCCTGAGAAACAACAATAAAGAAGCAGATGTAGAAGCAAATAAGGCAGCCCAGTTAGATGCTGGAACCATTCTTAGAGACAATGAAGTCTCATGGGACCCAATCCCTTAAAAATCGATATGTTCTATCATCTTTTGCTGAAGCAGTTTGTTTGTATACATAAGCTTGGGAAATCAGCTGGAAAAGATCAAGAAAAAAATTGTAAAAAAATGAGATTCATAAATGAGTGTGCCATGTTCAGCTGGTTGGAGACAATTCAAGAAACCAGTCTCAGCTATTGTAACCGAATCTATGGCATTTTGCCAATCAGCTAATGAAAGACTCATACCCGTTTCTGTTAAAAAAAGAAGAAAAGATATCTAATTACTTTGCAGTTTTCATTCAGATATCTTAACTTGCAATGCAGTCCAAAAAATACTAGGTATCAAAATCTTAATATTTCAAGTTCGTTTGAATTACATAGATGATCTTTTAGATTTACGTTTCTTTCTATTTTCACTACCAAATCATGAAGAGAGAGAGTCTCTGTGTATATACATACACACACTTAAAATTCCAGTAATACATATACCTGACATTGTATGATTCTCTTGAACAACCATGCTAGTTGTCTACATCACGAAGAGCCGAGATATCCGACACGTTGAGGTCTTGGAAATAATACAAACCAACTCTATTCAAGATAAAGTTTAAAAAATGGCACTCCTTGCTTCTAATTTAACTATTTTAACTATTTTTGTGTAAGAAAACCATCTATTTGGGTAGCAATATTCCAAGAGAGCCATATAGAAGACTTTGCAATAAGGGTAATGATGATGATGTCCCACAAGACAAAGGTTTTAAAAGCTATGTGGCATGAAAGTTCAACACACCTCATAGGGGCAATCCAGATGACTCTATGTGTGTATGTATATGTAACTGGAAGTTGCCCACCTAGAGTTGTAAATAATTTGAGTTTTTAACATTGTGAATTATTTTCATAACCAATCCACATGGTCTTTTGGATGTTTAATAAAAATAAATTTACTATCTAGATACATTGCCTTGATTTACATAACTCACAATTCTTTTTGAAACAAAACCTTACCATGATAACAAAACAAAGACAAACACAACGAGAGTCCAAGAAACTCTAACTTCATATACTTAATTAATCCTTTTAAAATAGAACCTTACACCAATACCAAAATTAAGACAAATACAAATGCAATTTCAAAATTCTGTAAAACTATAACATACTAATTTTACCACATGATCAAAATTAAATTATTGGGTAAGAGGGAAACTCACGCCAAGACGATAAGACCTAAATGTAAAAATCTCAGCATTGGCTTCGTGGGCAACCTGCTCACTAAAGCCCTTGCTTTTTCTTATCTTCTAACCCCTACCTTAACAATATGACAAAAAATCATAAAAAGTAATTGACACACTATAAAAATTTCATATAAAAAAATTAAACTACAAATATAGATTTAAATCAAAA
This sequence comes from Pinus tabuliformis, assembly GCA_031772625.1. Classification (NCBI taxonomy): domain Eukaryota; kingdom Viridiplantae; phylum Streptophyta; class Pinopsida; order Pinales; family Pinaceae; genus Pinus; species Pinus tabuliformis. The sequence continues at coordinate 516,520,931 of CM062808.1, read as the reverse complement.
ATCAAAATTAAAACCTGATCCAATTTCCCGAGCACTTCTTCTCTACGCACAACTTCTTCTTTACTACCTTCACCTTTGAATTTGGTTTATGAGCACACTAACAAAAAGAAAAACACAAGAATTGGAAAAACTTTGATGGAAAAATTCGATGATCAAGAGAAACTGCGATGGCCAAGAAACATTAGTTGCCTTGCACGACAACCTATCCTTAATAACAAAATAAGGGTTGTGTTATGCGAAAGTAGATGAAAGCTAAAAATCCAAGCATTGAGAAAAGGATTTGGTAGGACCACTAAGTAAAGGGAGAAAATTCCCCAAGAAAGAGAAATAATCCATCAAAAAAAAATTATATCATTTTCTTAATAGCCTATGCTTGACAAGGAAGGACTCATGCTCAACAAGTTTTCTCATAACCAAACTCCATAACCACCAAGCAAGAGCTTTGAAACCTCCATCGAACAAAGGAATAAGAAGGAAACCAAGTCAAGTTTTGTACAATATGTCCTCCTCAGATCATGAACATTAGATGCCATGTGGACAATGACACTAAGCAAGGAGTTACACCAACAGAGTACATGTTTAAGAGATATTTAGGTGGATTTCGGGTTGCAATAATGAAGAAATGTCAAGGAAGTTATATTAGAGAGAATAGATTAATGAGAGGTTCAAATTTGTGAGGGGAGATTGATGAGGGGTTCAAATTTATGAGGGGACACAACTTCCATAACCAAGCAAAGTTCACCAAAGAAATAGACACACAGAATACAGGAAGTAAGGGGTTTGTTGTGTAAGTTTGAAGTCCAAACCATTGTACTTTGAAGCTCTACAACGATTTAATCCTCTATAATTGTATCATTATGTGACGAATTAAGGAACACATTTTGTATCAATTTAACATCATTCTTGCAAGTTTTTCCAAGGTTACAATTTCAGTTTCTTGGCGCAATTGTTTATTATATAATTTTTTGCTGAAATGAAGAACAAAGTCTATCATAAATTAAGATCTACTATGATGATCGAACCATTGGAATTTTGAATATCCAAAGTGGATACTGATCAATCTTGCATTTCTTTAGGAGATGATGCTTGAGAATATTATTGATTTGTGACTTATCTCACCATACAATAGCATATTACTTTGTAGTTATGGAAAATATTACTAGCATAGATCCATCTTAACCCCAAATCAATTAAGTGTTGTGATGGATAAAAAACCTTAAAGTGTGTATCATAGTTTTGAAGTTAAGATGCATCTACAATAACTTTTTATTTTATGAAAAAGGCTAACATTTACACCCAATGTCTCATAAAGCAAAAACACTACATAATGGGAATCTCCCCCACCCAATTTTAGAAAACTTCATGTTTCTTTGCATAATTACAACATTGATGAAAAATGGGAAAGAGGCCTATGAAGATTGGAAGAGGTAAACCTTGTTTGCCTTTATGTAATCCATACGTGTTTGGATATACATCATAAATGGCATGTTGAATGCCCTTATACCTACTACCTAATTGAAGATCACAACAATCTTGTAGAAACATGTCACAACCAACCATGTAAATGAAGGGTTTTATGGTTATGTTGACCGTGCAATCACAAACTTTGTAGGCTAACCATTTTCCTTGATTCAAACAAGGTGTATAGGGTTGTGGATGGCAATTTGGGGCAAGCATTATGGTTGAAATAGGTCCTATAAGTCAAATTTTCTATACCGCCATTGTCAATAATGCACCAGCCCAAGAGAATTTTAATTTGATGGTTGTCACTAAATAATGCCTCACTATTTATGCACGAGTAGTCATTAATCAAGTTTAGAATGACAATTATTAACCAAATGTTTGGTCTTGATTCATCTCTTCCTTCATTGTCACAATGAGTTCAACCTTTCGCGCCTTTCTATATTTAGAAATTCTCCACTTGAATGCAAGTATTAAGAAATGTTACATTTCAACAAAAATAAGAGGTGGGAACCAAAAAAATTGTTCCCAACAAGTTATTGGCATGGGTGTTGAGTCTCATTTTCTAGTATATTACTAGCAGTAAGTGAATTGTTTCCCATGTGGAGAAATAACTAGCACAGGGAAGAAGTAAAATAGTTCCTCTTGATGCAAATAAAAGATGCAAACATGTTGCACAAGGAAGCATTGTGAAGCTTAAGGGTTTTGAGGTCTTTACACCAATTATTTTTCCATCCTTGCAAGGGATGTCCCATTTGTTGAGCTTTAGGGTATAAGAAGCACCAAAATACATAAATCAGTGCACCAGTGCAACTGTTTGTACATAATTACATGACTTATGCCATCCTCTTCTCAGGATTCCATCCAAAACTTTCCATAGTTGATTTTAGGCCTAACTATTATATGATTGGGTATGTAAGTGGCCATCATTACCACTTAAGGAAGTTATATGTTACCTTACTCTAGAAAGCTTGACCAAGGAACGTCACTAGCTAAGGGGGGGGGATCATTTGTAGAATGATTGTTGAACTGAAATAATGTCCAAGATTTGTTTATGAGCTGACCCTATTGTTGTAGCTTCTAATGATGTGCAATCTTTCCACATGGATACACTTTCCTGGAAATTGTTCACTTTATACCTTCTTCTGGCATCTCTTTCACATTAGCAAGAGCAGATACAAAAGTGGATCATGTGGACCTTTACACATGGTACAAATTTCTAGTTTATGCCAACACTCCTATTTTATCATCCATCATATGGCAAATGAATTCTATGAGATATTAACCAAGCCAACATATAGTAACAAGGAAAAACCCTTCTTTAGAAGGGTTGTGACCCCTGTCAAGTCTATAATCATGATTTAGCGATGCTTACAGCCTACAAAAATGACTTACAAAGTTAAAGAAGTTACCGTCTTCGGATATTGGTGAAAATATGCAGAGGTGTTTAGCAAACCTTATCATTGCCTCGATATGATGATATTGCAGAGATATTGTTTTCAGCCAACAGTTATGTCAGAACACTAGTTCAAATATGATTTCTATACCCATATTTGAAAGGAACATTTTCATCAGGTTTCAAAGGCATAAATCATTTTTGAAAGTTTCTTATTTTTGAAGGTTGGTTGGTTAAAAATCCTGAAGTACCACATTAAAGGAGCACTCCATCCCGTGCACATGGATCACTACTTTAATGTCCCTATTTTAGAGCTTGGAGGTGGCCACATTTTGAGGAAGTTGTAGCTTGCACTTGAGATCCTTTTTATGAGGAGTTGGTTAACATGAAGAAGAATACCCAAGCTTTAAGGGATACAAGGCAGTTGTCATATTCTCCAAGGTCAAAGAGTCAATAAGAAGTAAAGTGCTCCATGCTTGAGGGATACAAGGGTAATTTAATATTAATATATGATTGGAGTTTTTTAAGGAATGCCCTATATATAAGGATGATTGTAACCTTTTTTAGTTGTTAGCACAAATCTCAAGAAGTTATGCCTTTGAAATGCCATAAAACATTTCAAATAGTGTTTCACAATTATGAAATGTCATCTAAAATGGCAAGTGGCATTTCAAGGCAAAATGGGCACGTCTTAATTTGGTTTAACTATGTTTTGACAGGGAAATTAATCATGGTAACTTGCCCAAGTGCTTTAAATTGGCATTAACATAAATTTTGACACTAATTTCACACTGAATAAGCTTCTAGAAAACCATTACACCCTGTCTTTGTTTAAAACAAAATTTGCCACTTATTCTTTCCTCACACTTTCTTCGAGATTGTTTGAGCAAAGGTATATCCTACACAAACAAGAAGCACTTTTGTTGTGTGTGAAGCATTGTGCTATGGTTTTGTAGTCACAAGTAGAAGACAATTGTGAGCAACGACATTGTTCCACACGTCATTTCTTCACATTTTCTTGAACAAATTTTAAGCAAAACTATTTTCTATAGATACAACAAGCATGCTTTGTGCATTTTGGACAACATGGATATTATTGGAGGCTACATTTAAATTTTCTTACTCAATTATCCTTTCTTCTTGTGCTATTTTATATTTATAGATAGACAGACATATATTGTTTCCCTATTTCAATTTTTTTTTGTCTTTTTACTTTTTTGATGGGGAATTGGTGGGGGATGAGACATGGATCATGTTTCCAACATGTACCCCTCTCCCCATACCATGCAACTTCGCTTGAAAGGATTTTTTAGATGGAGACTCAACTTAAAGGATTTCTAGGAGAGCCCCCAATCAATCTCCAAGGCATTTGTCACACTTCAAAAAATAATTCCAACTTAGAGTGACTTTTTAAGTTAAAATTGAGGCCCTTCAGGGTTGATTAGAAATGGGCTTCTAAGAGGTTCATTTATGGATTTCACAACTAGGGATCTTTATTCTAAAATATGAACATAACAATACTTCTAATAATGTTGATGCATCACTAGGATAACAATATTAACACATCCAAAGCGTTTCCACAATTTACATTGAATTGAAACTCAATCAAGAAAGTATGCAACAAAATCAAGAATAAAATTCCCCAAACAATACCAAATCTCATATTTTTCTTTTTTGATGGGGAATTAGTGGGGGAAGAAGTAGGGGTCATGTTTCCAGAATGTACCCCTCTCCCTATACCATGCAACTTCGCTTCCAAGGATTTTTGAGATGGAGACTCAACTTAATGGCTTTCTAAGAAAGCCCTTAATCAATCTCCAAGGCATTTGTCACACTTCAAAAAATATTTCCAACTCAGAGTGACTTTTTAAGTTAAAATTAAGTCTCTTCAGGGTTGATTATAAATGGTCTTCTAAGAGGTTCATGTTGAAAGTTCTAAGTCTAACACATCAGAAATCCCTACTGCAATATTTGGTTATTATCTCCTATCTGTTCTTTCCATTAACAAGTCATTTATAAATATAAATATCGAAATAAACACAAATGTAGCCTTAACACATATACAAACCAACAACTGTAATAACTGAGACAAACACACAAGGGACACCGTTAATTTTGGAAAATCGTCCCCGGAAAAACCCAATGCGGGAAAACTGGTGCAACAGATATGAGGGTTTTATTATTATGCATTTTCTGAATACAACTAGGGTGCCAGAAATGGCTCACCTTCAGAGATATCCTTAGCAGAATTACTTCTCCTCGGAGACAGATATTCCGGCTAATAAGAAATCGGATAATTGGTCCCACAACAACTTCGACAGTTCCTTAGCTGGACAGTGAAAGTTGCTCCAAGCTTCTCTTTGGAACTGTGTCACCCTCTTCTGTTATGTGTCTAGATCTCAACTCCTATTCTGCCCCACGAAAATTCCTCAGCGCTACCTCTTTAGCCCAATGTCAGCTTTGCTAGCCTCTACTGCCTCTCTGTCAGCTTCTTGGCCTTCTGCATCAGCCTCTTGGCCCTTTGCGTCTTCTGTGCTGGCCTCCTCAGCCTCTGCGTCAACCTTCCTATGCTCTGCACTGTCTCTCCGACAGTTTCTATACCTATGTATTCTCGACCTTCTACCAAACTGCCCCTTGCTGCAATCAATCACAAACTCAATTTCTCAGCAAACCCTACCCCAAAAAATCAAATTCTTGATCAACTTGGTGTCACTCCAAATGACCCTTAATCCTCCTCTTGTACTTTTCCTGTTGAGACTTCAACGACCGAGATTAAGTCCCTAATCAACGACTAAGATTAGATTTGGCTTGATCCATGTCATTTAGAACATTCTCACCCAGTTTTATATTAATACCCATTAATATTTTAATCTTCCTAAGTTTAGACTTAGGAACCCCATTAAAAATATTAATTATTTTAATATCTCTCCAACTGGGTGGAATTTCCCCAAACCATTGATGGGTCTTGGAGATCTTATGTGCCTTAGCCTCTCCACCAATTTTCATAGCTATAGCACATCTGATGTTACAACAAATCAACACTCCATCCTAGCGAGGAATGTGCTTTGGTAATGCTTCACCATGGAAACATCACACTGATCCTCCGCACCGGTACCTGTGTTGATGCTTGGCCTATTGCCTCACATCATTTGCATTGTTGCTCCCTGTATTGGTGCCCATGACACTGCCACTATCACTGCCACATCTATACTTCAACTACCTCTCAATATGCTGCCCCTAACACTGCCATTGCTAACTGTTGTATTGCGACTCAGTTATTGAGAAGTAAGTAACTGACTTCTCCCAAATATTGACATCCCAGTCATTCTGGAAGCCTCGTGAAACTGAAGCTGCCTCAACTGCTATCACGTGCTCCCTCTGCTGCATACACCTCTGTGCCTCATGCACTACTTCAACCTCCACTGTGCTGCCTCAGATTTCCACACCGAAGCACTACCTTGCTACTCCACTACACTTTTCTCCACCCGACCCCTGTCATCCTGCTACTATCATTAAGGGTTCCCATAGTCGGATATGATCCAAGAGTTTGGACACCTTAAGGATCTTGCCCCTGGTATGTAGTTCTCCTGACTACAATTCGATGTCTCCCCACCTCTTCTCTAGAGGTGCACGAGCACTCATGGCACAATTATCATTAGTCTCAACCTCTTTCTCTGCCTTAGCTGGAGCTGCCCTAGACTCAGAAGTCTCTCCCTTGTTTTTCTTCCTGGGTTCCTTAGATGCATAATGTCCCAGCTCCCCACAATGGAGGCACTTCACCTTGGAGATGTCCTTCTTCTTCCTCTTCCCTTGTTGTCCCGTAGATGCTAGAGCCGCATCCTCCTCCTCCTCTTTCTTGATTCAACCTCCCTTACCACTACTCCTTGCCTTGGTCATTCGTCTTGGTCATCCGCTTGATCTCTTCTTGGCGAAGAGCTGCCCACATCTCTTCCCATCCATGAAGAGTGGCCCTGCCCAAAATACTTTGGACAAATGTCTCCCACTCCTCGGAGACTACATTCAGGGCAATCCTAACCATAAATTCTGGATCCGGTGTAGACCCCACAGAAGTAAGCTGGTTGTGAATCTCCTGCAACCTGAGAAGGAATGGATTTATCTGCTCTCCCTTCTACATCTGATATGACCGCAACTAATTCTCCAATAACATCTACCACTACATGGAAGTGCCCTGATACAAGGTCTTCAAAGTATCCCACATTTCCTTTTTTTGTGTTCTTTTCAGCAATATGTGGTATGACATGATATTTGACCCCATATAGGATCATGCACTTCGCCCTCGCCATTGCATCCTCATATTTCTCATTCTCAGCTGGGTCAATCGGGATAGCCATGGTTCTCAAGGCAAGGTCCTTGATGTAATGTCGATCTTGGAATACCAGGATCCTAGCCTTCCAAATGACAAAGTTGGAAGCCCCGTCCAACTTGTCTTGATCCTTCAGTCCGTTCAATGCCATTTCAGCTCCTCGTCTGGACTCCCTCTAAGTTTCGAATTCCCTCTTGGAAATCTCCCTCTAAGTCCTAATTTCCCTCCTAGAAATCCTTTGGTTAGCTGTCAAACCACTCCTCTCCAATCCTCCTTGCAACTGCAACTCAAATCTAGATTTCTTGGCTAGAAATCCGTCAAGGTAGCGACTTCCTTTACCTTGGTTCTGCCTCCTTAGGTATTGTTCCGCACTGATAAAAACAATACCCCACCAGCTTCTCAATCACAATCTTCCGACAACTCCCCAAGCCCTATCAACTGAAGAAATTGATCCTTTCAGGCTCTGTGCAATCCCGACAATGGCAGAATTTGCACCTCCTGGCCACAATGTTGATCCTTCCTAGTTGAGAAAGATGACAAGGCACTGCGTAGGTCTATTATGCCCCTCTCTGCTTCTGCGTTGACCCTCCTCCTGGCTCAAAATGATGATGCAGGTCCTTCGTATCACTTCTTCTCTGCTGCTTCTGCTTTGAAACAACGCTATCTCTCAGGACCGCTGCTACGACTGCAAATACTTTAGATGACTGTTGGTGCCTTCAGTTCACCTGTGATCTGCAATGCTCTGATACCATGTTGAAATTTCTAAGTCTAACACCCCAGAAATCCCTACTGCATTATTTGCTTTATTATCTCCTACTTGTTCTTTCCATTAACAAGTTATTTATAAATATAAATACTGAAATAAACATAAATGCAGCCTTAACACATATACAGATCAACAACTAAAATAACTGAGACAAACACACAAGGGACACCATTATTTTTGGACAATCGTCCCTGGAAAAACCCAATGCAGGAAAATCGGTGCAACAGATATGAGGGTTTTATTATTATGTAGTTTCTAAATACAACTAGGGTGCCAGAAATGGCTCACCCTTCAAAGATTTCCTTGGTAGAAGTACCTCTCTTCGGGGACAAATATTCCGGTTAATCAACAACCAGATGATTGGTCCCACAACAACTTCGACAATTCCTTAGCTGGAGAGTGAAAGTTGCTCCAAGCTTCTCTTTGGAATTGTGTCACCCTCTTCTGCTATGCGTTTGTCTCTTAGCTCTCAGTCTTCCCCACGAAAATTTCTTAGCGTTGCCTCTTCAGCCCAGCGTCAGTTCTGCTAGCCTTTGCTCCCTCTACATTAGCCTCTTGGCCCTCTGCATCTTCTGCGCTAGCCTGCTCAGCCTCTGTGTTAGCCTTCCTAGGCTCTGCACTATCTCTCTAACACTTTCTCTGCCTCTCTGATATGTATTCTCAGCCTCCTGCTGGACTGCCCCTTGCTGGAACAGATCATTAACTCGATTTCTAAGCAAACCCTACCCCAAAAAATTGAATTCTTGATCAACTTAATGTCACTCCATCTGACCGTCAAATGTCCTCTTATACTTTTCCTGTTGAGTCTTCAATGACCGATATTAAGTCCCTAATCAACCGCTAAGATTAGATTTGGCTTGATCCATGTCATTTAGAACATTCTCACCCAGTTTTATATTAATACACATTAATATTTTAATTTTCCTAAGTTTAGACTTAGGAACCCCATTAAAAATATTAATTATTTTAATATCTCTCCAACTGGGTGGAATTTCCCCAAACCATTTTTGGGCCTTGGAGATCTTATGTGCCTTAGCATCTCCACCAATTTTCATGGCTAGAGCACATCCGATGCTACCACAAATCAACAGTTCATTTATGGATTTCAAAACTAGAGATCTTTATTATAACATATGAACATAACAATAGTTCTAATAATGTTGACGCATCACTAGGATAACAATATTAACACATCCAAAACGTTTCCACAATTTACACTGAACCGAAACCCAATTAAAAAAGTATCCAACAAAATCAAAATAAAATTCTACCAAATCTCATATTAATAGATTTGAAATTAGGTATGAGTTAAAAGCCTAATCCAAATTTCTAGATCACCAATACTAATATGGTATGATGACAAAATCCTATCATAAGAAGAGCCTCAACATGAAAATATTGATAATCAAGAACATTAAACTAAGATTTACATCTTTCTTTCATCCCAAGAATCTCTTAAATCAATCTAGTAGTTCAAATTACTGTCATCATTTTATTCACCTGTACATTTCTTTATGATTTGAACCTTCTTACATAATACTTTACCAAATTAAGTAGAGATTTATGTTTTGAAATATGTTGTTTGGTGTTCTAATCTTTTAGAGTTGCTTTAACAAATTAAAGCATATGTTAGGATATGTCCCAAAGGCCCTCCTTACATGGGGTTGTCCAAAATGTCTCTCCTTGGTACAAGGAACTGGCGAGAATGTCCCATATATTCCAAAGTGTCTTCGACAAATGGAGATGAGCAAGATATCTGAATTTTCCACAAAACACCATAGAAGGATTAAGTTTTTAGCCTAGAGGAGGGTTTTTTTTCAACTTGGAAAGATTGACCCTCATTTTGGGAGAAGACTTATCGCAAAGACTTTTAAGTTCAACTTTCAATATATGATAAAGTATAAACGTACTTTATATTCTCCATTTAAAATTTAGTAATATTAAACTAATCTTTTTTAATTGACTCGAAGTCTTTCTTTACCTTTATGATTTCCATTCTTTCTTGACTTCTGGTTATAATTTAATTTATTTTTGACTTAGAATTTTTCTTTTTCTTGACTTTTAAGTTTATAATTTTTTTTTTTATGGCTTTTATATATACGCTTTTTTAACGTTTCGCTAAGCAATTTTAACTTTAAATTTTGATTTATAGTTATTAAATTAAAAAATATATAAAAAACTAATTTTTAAAGTATATCTTCTTTATATTTATATTTTTTCTGTTAAAATTTCGAGAAATAAATTTTGATTCGTAATTTATAAAATTAAATATATATATAACTTATTGTTTTATTTCATTTAAAATAATAATTTTCTTAGGAGTTGACACAATAATTTTATTATTATGTGGATTTTTTTTAATAAATTATTTGATAAAATGGGGAAGTAAGTATTTTGGGATAATTGAAGGGTAAATGAGGAATGGTTTCTAATTATTTAGTAAAGAGATATTTTTTTGAAAGGTATTATTTTAATTTATACATTTTATTTAAAGTGTTTTTTTCTTCTTCTTGTTTTAGGAGACTTATTTATTATTTAGAGACATTATTTAAAATAAAAATTTTGATGGAAAAAATGAATTGCAAAATTGAATGGTTTCATTACATAATAATAAATTGGTTCACTCCCAAGTCAATTTGGATGACTCCCAAGTCAATTTGGCTACCCAAAAAAATGATTGGTTTTATATTAATGGAAAAATCAGGATTCCCTGATTATGAGGGTGGTAATCCTTTAACATATAATAAATTTTTATATGAATGAGTTTTTTTAGGTGGTTTTGAAATTGTAAAATTTGAATAACAAGTTACTCCAACAACTCCTAGTATTACAAGTATTATATAATTATGTTACCCCTCCATATGCATTTGCTAATAACATTCACCAAGTTTTGTAACAAAATATAAAAAAATATAATTCACTTTATAAAATAAAAAAAGTTTACCCATTCTTTTTTTGAAGTTAGGCACTCTGCATTATGTCAAATGAGGATTACATAGACCAAAACTTTTCTTGCTACTTGTCTGCCCGAAGCGAAATGAGACTTTTCTTGCTACTTGTTTTGAGATTGTTAAAACCTCGTCTAACTATAGCATCTTGTAAATAAAAACCTATAAAACCAAGTTGGTTGTGCTAGACCTTGACACACATCGACATGAGAAGACAAAAAAAACTACTATTGCTGCAAGCACAAAACCAGTGAGTTATAACAACTATTGGGCATAGTTTTAAGGCATCTGCAATGGTTGGTCACTATCCTCATCTAAGGAGAAGGAGATGTTCGTTGATCTCTTGGCTATAATGGTTAGCTTGTAGTTTATACTGTCAATTTTTTCCTCCATGCCTACCAATTTGATAGAATTTTCCTACTAAGTCCTCTTATACCTCCCTATGTTGCCTATAATATTCGAAATATGTTTAACCTTTTGTCAGCTTCATGCCATGATTGATGAAGTGATGGGAGCACATGTAATGTGCAAAGTATAGTGGGATTTGTAGCCCCCTTTCGCGTGAGTTGGCATCATATCAAAGTGGGGTGGGGGGTTTGAGAACACTCGCTCATGGGCACCCTCCTTAGGATAATTTTTTCTCATAATGTAATAATATGTTTTTTTGTTGGTTTCACCCGCAAGGATTTGAACCTTGAAACTCATGGTTTACATAATACTTCATAACATGGCAATTGCGAATTGAGTTTCCCATCATGAACTTACTTATAATTTGATATTGAAAGAATATATAAAAAAGAAATTGGATGAAAACTTTCTAAAATTAATTATATTATAAAATTAATCGAGTAAATTCCTTTCTTATAAAGATTTTGTTAAGTTAAAACATTATATTGACCATAGTGAATAACATATTATCTAGCTCTTTGTTTACCTTTAGTTTACCACAAGGGAAACCGAACAATTGGCAAAATAATAGGCTTTAATTGTTCAAAATATCAGTAAGTAACATGTAGTTTAAAAAAAGAGAGCACACAATCAAAACTAAAATAGAGCCAAGGTTAACATATCAACCTAAAAGTTTGTAGTAAAAGCTTACCATAAGCTAACATCTCGACACCAAAAACTATAAACTAAAATTAGAGCAACAACTATCATAAACAAAGTCCCACTAAGAAACCAAGTATTGAAACTAACGCTTATTATTTAGAGTTTTAAGAAGAGGTGGAGACCTCAATAAGCATATGATCCATAGGACTATCTAGTGGAGCTAGCCCCTTGCCATGCAATATGATTGTCTCGATTCTTGCAATGCACTTGTCTATTTCTCTTAATTAATGTTAGAGCTCATCCATCGCCAACAAATTCTCATATTTTGTGTCATTCTTCTCTAGGGGGGCTTCACCCATTAAAAAATTAAGTTGCAAATAGAGATCAATTGTGCGAAGGTTTTGATTTTGTCAATCTCTTGTGTGATTGATGTCTAGCACATGGTTTACAATAGTGGGGATTAACTTAGAACCTGAATGATAATCATGATCCATGATGATTTCCTCTTTTACTTCTTTGGTCTCTTGTTTAATTTCTAATGGTGTCTACATGTGGTAGAGTCAAGTGGATGATTAGGCTTTGACTCTTGCTTCCCTATGTGAGCCTTTGCCACTTACACCCTTGCACAATCTAGGATGTTTGCCTTGCCATTATGTCAGATATTGAAATAACTTGTAACTTAGACTATAGTCGGTGCCACCCACTTAAGTGATGGTATGAAAATAATTTATCACAATCATAGTTAATAAGTAATTGGGAAAGGACATGTTCCAAAGGACATGACTCTTCATGAAAGGACACTCCTGCCTAGCTATATATATGGGACCCTTATTATATTCAATCATGTCATGTCATATATATATACATAGAGTCATTTGGATTATTTAGCTTGCGAGCAAAGTTTGTATATCACAGTGAATGACCTCAAACATCTATCTAAAAAATTCACAACAACGAAAAGTAAAATACGCCCCACATAGATATATGTTCTTCGAGCAATTTTGAGAAACAATTGTCATCTTATTATAATATGGAGCCTTTCAACATGCAAAACCAAGAAAAATGCTCTTAGAATCCAAATCGTTCATCAAAGAACAAGAGGTTGAATACTAGAGATGAGATGAGGTCAACAACGGATGTAAGGAACCAGGCCAAGAGGGTCTGGTCCTCCCCTAGAAAAAAACCAAGCAAAGCCCCAACACCAAACCACCCCATGAACACCAAAGATGTAAGCTTCTCAAACTAAGTTCAACAATAATAGGAGGATTAAAAACCGCGCAAGGCCAAATAACCAATTACCAAAGGCAGAGCATACTATACTAGAAGCCATCATTATCCAGCATGGAGGGATATCAAGAAGCTTCCCAAATCTACACAGGAAAGGATTTACTTAAATGAAAATTCATCACTACAGTAAATGCACTATATTATATGCCTACCACGTGGTACCTTATGAGGAAAGGTGGTATCCATGTCTCTCTTAGTTAATACTTGAAGTAATTACGATGATACCACCTTCCCCTTCTCTTTAATCTTTTTTGGGGCGGCCAGGCTAAGAAAAGGAAATATCATTTGACTAAGTTATTAGCGATCTCGCTGCCGAAAAATCTAGGAGGTTGGGGTCTGCTGGACCTAAGGAGCTTCGGAAAGGCCCTTCTATGCAAATCCCTATGGAGAGGGATTTTTGGCGAAAGGCCATGGAGCAATACCATAAAAAAGAGGTATATGGGCAGTAAGGATATCTCATTTTGGTTCAGAATGGGAAGGATCGGTTCCAGCTATGGCTCTGCAATATGGCTTAGCTTCCGTAAGATAGAAGGGTTATTCTTAAAAAATCTGACTTTGAGTTTCCAATCCGGCAGCAAGATTCTCATTGGCCTTGATACTTTCTTGAGCGGACAGGAGGAAATCATCTTGCCAAAGTCCCTCCTTTCCTTTTTCCACAGGAAAGGTTATTTTACCTGGGATAAACTCATTGCAGAATGGCATGGACCCCTCCCTATTTGGAAAGAAGTTGACAAAATGGGGATGTTTGAAAATGTGGCAAGACAGTGGAGTATTTTGAAAGTTTGTCTGAGAAACTGTGGAATATATCGTTCATTAGATGTCGATGTCCTAACATGGAAAGATATAAAAGGGATATCGCATGTACGAGTAAAGGATATTTATCTAAAGTTGATAACCCCTGGATGTGCCGCCCTCAGCTCTAATTTTCCATTAACTTTATGGAAATCAGGCTACTTGTCCAAATCTATTTTTTTCTCGTGGCTGGTATTCCACAATAAAAACTTATCTTGGGAGAACTTAAAAAAGAGGGGTTGGCAGGGCCCGGGTCTTTGCCCAATATGCAGAGCTGAGGAAGAGACAAACTGTCACATGTTCCTTCTCTGTCAGAAATCACAACAGTTATGGCAAGCCTTGGAAATTCATTTTGGTTTCCCTCATGTTTCTCTCACATCTATTCAAGAGGCCTTTATATGGTGGAGCAGGCAAAAGGAATCTTGGAGGCCGATTTTCATCATCACCTTATGGTGCATATGGAGATGGAGAAACAACTTTATTTTTAAAGACTGTAAGGAACCTTTTTTGGGTATCGTCCAAAGTATATCTTCTCTTTTTGAATCCATTCCTGAAAAGCCTCCAAAGGAAAAGAGATCAAATCCCAACATGGATGATCTATGTCGCGACAAATTCCTGAGAGCATTCTTTGATGGTGCGGCTGTGGAATCCACATGATCTTGGATGAAAATACTCAGTATTTTATTTCATGGAATGGAGGAAAAGGATCCAGTTGCAAAGCGGAGGCGATGGCTCTTGCGGGGCTCCTCTCCTTCTGTATTTTCTTTAACATCCAGTCTGTCTCAATATTTGGGGATTCCAAAGTGATGGTGGACTTTGTTCTGGGAAAAATCCATTTTAGCAACCCTCACCTTGCAGGTTGGATGAACAGGATAGTCTTTCTATGGGAAAGGATGGAAGGATGCTCCATACAACACATTTACAGGTTACAGAACAGAAAGGCAGACAGTTTATCAAAGGAAGGCCTGTTAACATCTCCAGGTATATGGCATATGAAGGTATTTTCAGATAAGCAAGTGTTCTCTATCACATAGTTTTCCTTACCTGATGCTTTCTAAGGATATCAGGTACTTTTTGTTTATGTCATTTTTTTTTGTCCTTGCTGTCCTCACTATGATTATGTCTCTCGCCTTTTTGGAATGTCCATACAACGATGCTTTCCTCCATGGAGGATCTCAGCGATCCAATGTTTGTATGTTTTCAAAATATTATCTCTGCGACTTTCTATTACAGAGACATGGCTGTCATTTTAGATGATCTCCAAATTATGTTTATTTTGGGGATTAAAACTCCTTTCCTCTTTCTCTTTTTCATTGTGTAACGGATTGCCCACCAGTCCGGTTTTAGCTCATATGCAGTTGTCCATCCGGCAAATGTAGTTTTGATCCATATATTCCTTATATAATATATTTTGCTTTTTCGTTCCTAAAAAAATAAGTAAATTCTAGTTTAATTATTTACAAATATATATTTTTAGTTAAAATATCAATAATCACATATAATATATATATAAATCTTAATTATTTTATAAATTAATATCTATCTATAAATTTAAATATCCACAATTTCTTTTTCCAATTTAATCATTTATAAATATGATTTTTCATTAAAATATCAATAATGACAATAATTTATATATATCTTTATAAAAGAAGTCTAATTTTTTATAGATTAATATTTACCTATGTAACCAAATATCCATAAACCTACAAAGATGTTCTTTCTCCTATGATAGATTATAGGCGCCGAAGAGTTCGGTGTTTATAAATTTTAACTAATTTAAAAATTTACCAATCCACAAATTTACCAGACAAATCAGGGTTAGAAATTTTAACCATGGCATTGTATGTATGTGGAATTGTAGTTTGTTCGAGGAGCCCAGTTGTATAACGTAAATCGAAAGTGTTCAGAAACGCCTACGTGGCGAATGCAAAAGAATTGTCCAGCGTTGTATAGAAACTTCGTATTCGCGGGATTTGTAAAGTGGGCATTGTGTTTTGTTTGAAATTGGAGTTCTTGGTTGGTTGTGCAGAGAGAAATTCGCAATCTGTGAAGCAGAGATGGCGTTGAACCCACCGTTATATTCAAATCGAATGCCGGAGCCCTTCCAGAACGAGGTGTATGTGCTCGTTCGCGAAGCCGTGGAATTTGAAGTTAACAAGATACCCGGGTACTTCCAAACCCCTGTCTCCATTTTTTTTCTTCTCTCATATTTTTTTCGTGAATTTAAAGCCGTTTAGTTTGCGAAATGCTGTCAGATGTCTGAAAATCGGATCAAATATGGAAGGATGTTTTGCCGAAGTTGTGGGGTTGATCTTAGTTTTCGTAATTATTTTCTCATCGGGTGATTGTTTGGTGAAGAATCTCATACATCTTTGGTCTCACACTGTTTTATTTCTACTTTTTGATCTGGCCGAGGTCAGGGTTTAAATGTAAACTCCATGCATAGTAGGCATTCACATTTTCACCGTAGCCTGCCGTGGTTGCCAGTTACCCAAGACACTTTCCAAATCATCATCTCCATAAGTATTCAACAAGGAATCCGGAGGCGATCACGTTCAGTGTTTTATCTATTTCCTCTTTTTAACTGTGTAAAGCTATGCTTATTTATGATTGTCCAACTTATGGGTGAATTTTGTCATAATTTTACACTGGAAATTATCGCCAAATTGGAACGTGAACACAAATCATGCGACTTAGATAAATATTAAATGCCCATTAGTCTGACTCTGATACTCTGTGTCCCACATAGCGTTTTTATTGTTTGTACAATGATTGTTATAATCTCAGCGTTAGTCTTACTTACTTACAAATTTATACATCAGTTCGGGATCATATCTTCTTTTGTAAGTGAAATCAAATGTTTAACAGGTGGTGATTGCCTGCTGTTAGCCCCGGGTTCAGTTTGGTTTTTTATTTTGCAGTAAAGGACCTATGTGCTTGGGCTTTAGTCTATGGGAGATAAGATAGTTTTATTAATGTCCACCAAATGAACACAAAAGTAGGTCAGTGGGACTAAGATAGTACATCCATGCAGTTATAAAGTGGGAGTGCGAAAGAATCTCCTAGATCAATGTTAAAAGCAGATAAATATTGAGAGAAAGGACATGAAGGTGAAGGGTTTGGAATTTTGAATCTTGTATTTTATCATATAACTTTTAGTTCTGGACTCTGAAATAAAAGAAAAGATGATAGTAATGGTAAGTTGGATCAGTAAAATGGGACGTTGAAATGGACCAGGATAAAAATCAATCATTAGGCAGATGGCCACCACTTTTGAGCAGGCCTAGTGTGAAGCATACCAATTTTTTTGTAAGTTGGCCTCAATGTTCATCGCAATGAGAGATTAGTTCCTGTGTGCTTGCCTTCATGGAACTATGCGATATTTCATTAACTCAGGACACTTCTTGCCGTTCCTCTCTTTGAGCTTAAATTTTAATACACGAAAAAGAATTAAAAAACTGTGTACAGGTACAACTATCCATGGTTGGTGTGTAGAGTGACCAGAATTCCCTTGTCTGTTCGAAGAGATGTTGATGATTCACAATTGAAGTTCTGAATGCTAACATTTATCTTCAGATTAAAAAAGGCAAATCGCTAAGGCAAAAAGAAAGAAAGAAAGTAAAAACCAGCTTAGATCCATCTTAGCTCCGGATTTATCATGTGCAATGAGGAATTCTTTTAAGATCAAAGACACTTGAGGAAAGGTTTGCATCTCGAGGAATTTGATCCCTCTCAGTGCATGATAAATCTGGATTCAAGATAGATCTATGCTGATTTTTACCTTTTCCACCTCAACTGCCGAGGAACCTTAAAAGCTATGTTACACGAAATTCTAGGAACCTGACGTTTTGTGACGTACTTGTACTCGAAACTCTGAAACTCGGCCGAAATTGGATCGAAACTCGACCATCGTGTAATCATATATAAGAGTTAATATATACTTGGTTTTCCTTCTAAATTGTCATCTACGGGTCTTATTCCCTTTTTTCTTGCAAGATAATGTGTTATTTACTTATTTATAAAGATACAAACATATATGATGTTTCGCACAACGTTTCAATTTTTGGGAGGTGACATTTCTAAACATGCCCGTTTCGGAAACTCCGAAACATTTGGGCGCTTCGTGCAAGTTAGCTTAAAAGTTAAGACAAACTGGTTTTGGTTCATATCATTAGATAAATTCAAATCAGTATTTTATGATTCAAAGTAAAGGCAGCTTCTGCGATTAAAGAAGGTTATAAGCTACTCTGCAATCAATTAAAATTGAGTTCTATTTGGTGAAACTCCTTGTGATCTAGATTTCATAAATGCTTAATAGTTCTTAGTGTTTCTGAGAGACATGTTCTCATCCTGGGAGATGTGAGGCCCTGTTTTGTAGTGATGGGGTTGTCTCCCAGTCCTTGGTGGAACTTGAGGGGCATTCCCTTGAACCAATCTGAAACTATGATTCTGATTTAAGTCAACCTCATGTCTGATATTCTCCTTTTAAAGTTCTACTACAAGTCCTCCATGCCTAAAACCCTGATTAACGGTCTGATTTGCTTGCATTTTTCATGCTTTGTGATTGGCTAAATGAATCTGTTCAGTAATTTATCCGACGAATCTGACCTGCATATTTCATGCCCACCCTGTGTATTTTAGGCCCAATAGCAATTCAATTGCTCAATTTGTCCACTGTTTTCTATTGCTTGGTAACTTGTTGCAGGGAACCAACCTGTATGTGCTAGTGCTGTGGTTGCATCTCTCTCGGTCCCAGGACCATGTCTCCCAGTTGCAGGACCACATTTCCCAGTCGCAGGATCACGTCTCCCAATCTAAGAGTTGCCTTTCCTTGTTTTCAGTAAAACTTGAAGGACATTCCCTCGAAACAATCCAGAATTCTGATTTGTAGTGTTTAATATCATGCCCAATATTCTGTTTTTTTGGGGTCTAATCCACGTTCTCCATGTCCAGTAGTCTGATAAAGGTCTTATTTGCATTTTCCATGCCTTTTGATTGGTTACATGGCTGTGTCCATTAGGCTATCCAAAAAGTCTCCCTTGCATATTTGTTAAGTTTAGGTATGTTCTATGCTAGAGCAATTTATTTAACTTTTCACAGTTAGCAATCACATCAGCATTACGATAAACTGCAGATAGAACATAAATATAAAACACAGAAGACAAGCCAAGGCAAGAGGACACAAGATATGGCGCGAGCCAGGGACAAACCCCACAATGTGTGGGGAAACCCTTTGATCAAATCTTCTTTTATCTTCAAAGTTCAGCAGAGAAAGAGAGAGAGAGAGATAGTACAATTACAACAGAAGTCAACACTTTGACTTGTCTAGATCTAAGCATAGATCATCTCCTATAACGACGAGATCAGTTGAAGACATTCTGCTTCAACTGATACCTATCATCGCGCTGCATCTCGTCCTCTAGTTGCACTACTGCATATTGCCCCATGCTGTTGTCCAGGTCCATGATCTTTCTCAGACTAATGTGCATCATTATCATGCTGCTGCCCCTGCTAATGTATCATTGGGCTGCCCATGCACATGATTTCATAGTGCTGCCCATCATGCTGCTACCCATGCTTCATGTATTCGTTGCACAGCCCATCTACAGTATATCATGTTGCTGCCCAAGACTGCATTATATATATGTGCCCAGATCATACAACGTTATTGTCCAGATCATAGATGCTGCTCATAGATATACTGAGATCATCATTCATCACTGCTTTGATGAGAGGTAAGATTATGATCCTGTCTCTTACCTTCGATGAGACTGACACTCTTTGCAGAGTGATCACTATCACTGCATATAGGAACATCATCTAATACTTCAAGTTACCGCTGTACAAGATGTATGTCACCGAGATCTTCTTTATCCAACCAAAACCAAAATCTGTTGTGATCATAGCACATCGAGACTGCTACAAGTAGGCCGAGGGTCATGTAGACTACCAACGTGAAGATGGATGTGCCCAGATCACATACATTCTTCTCTGCTACACAGGTATGCTGAGTCTGCGGCTATGCTTGAGTGCAGTTATGACTGCATATAAATATCTCTGTATTCTGTGTATAAATGTCTTTATGAACAAAGTATAAAGGCAACCATGACTGCGTATGATTACAGTGTTTAGGGCCACGTAGCTGTAGTTTAGGGTTGCGTAATGGTGACACCTTCACACTGCGTTTGGCAGCTACAGGTCTCCTTTTAACTGTGGCCAGATCTCCTTGACATTATAATGACTGCAGCTTCTTCCATGCTTGACTGTTGTTATGTCTGCGGCTCTTTTATGACAACGGAGCAGATTAGGGCATCACACTGACGGTGAATGAATGTCTTCATGAACTACGTGTAAGGTCTATGCCTTGCGTATAAAAGTCTTCAAGATAGTGAGTGACTGCATATAGACTACGGCTTCCTTCATATCATTACAGCTACCCTTTATGACTGCGTTATAGGAGCCTCCTTGATTGCGTAGATTAGGAACTGCGTATAAAACTTTTGGATAGCATATTAGGTCTCAGTTTGCTACGAATATCATCCTCATATGCCTGAAGCTAGGCCAGCCTATTCTTTAGTGTCCCTCCTTCTCCAAAAACCCAAGACGTGGAGAGGAAGAGATCACTCAAGAATATCTCACCAAATGACTTCAAGTCCTCACCTATTTATACTAAAAACAAAGATGATGAATAGACACGTCTATTGGGCTTCTGAGCCTACTCAAGTTGCTGGCCGACTTGACAATAATTACATAAACAAAATAAATTCATATCTCCATAAATACTTATCGGAATCGGATGATCTTTGGATCAATCCTACACCTCTCGACGAGAGGGATCCAATAAAATTATCAGCTGCCATAAATAAGCTGACCCACTTGGAGTTTGGCCCTAGTTGCCAATTTAACAATATTTCATGGCCACCCTGTTGATATAGTGTGTTTAATATGTGTGCACTGTTTTCTACTTCCTGTCAACATGTTTCAGAGATCCAATTTGTGTGCCTTGTGCCAAAATATAGATTGTATACCTACTAACTTTCCTCGATATTTGTACTTTCCACAACTGTGTATCCTTCTCCAAGTTTTTGCAGAGCCATATAGATTGTAGAGTGCTGCTGCTCGGTCTACAGTTCAGATGACAGGGTTTTATGCATTAAATTTTTACTATTCATATAATTAAATTTCTTTTCTTTTTCTCGTTCCATAGGTTTCTGTATATTTTACACCCCGCTTCCACACACATAAATATGAGATGCACCTCTCCTTGAACCATACATACCTGGATTTCAATATACGTTCCTGTGCATGCACTTGTCCTTGCATCTGCACCCAAATGAAGTGCCATGCTTACATTTCATCTCCACCATCCCTTTTCCTGTTGGTGCGCTTCATTGGGATTTGACCCCTGCCACGATAACTTACTTTTCTTTCGTGCATTTGCTTGATAGGAGCAATTGTATATTAATTTACATCATACTGTTGTGTTTAACTGAAGCAGGCATTCTATTTGGATCTAAAGGTGCTCCACAGTGCTAATTGCACACACAACTGTAAATGCTGTTGTATCTTTTTTATAATCCTGTGTAATATCCCCTTTTCAGTATTTGCTAAGAATTTAGGGTTTTGACATCAGAGATTAGGGTATTAATGAGAGTCACTATAAATCTTCTAGAAATTTACCCAGTGGAATTCACCAACAATCAAAGAAAAATGCAAACCAGGAATGGAAAATGCTGTAAGTTCAGGACTATGTTATTAGCTTGAATTCTTTGGAGATATTACATGAAATCCAGAGAAAAAGAACTTGTTAAGATGCTTTGCCTAGAGTATTGCGGACCTCCTTAAAGTGTCAATTCAGCCAATGTTCTCCCATCTCAACTAGAGGTCACACAGTCTTAGCCACTCGGCTTCTTGGCCCCAACTATGAATGGTTGGCTTGGCTTCTGGCAGAGAGAATTCGCTTGTAGAGAGTACTGTCTCTTCAATGTTCTAGTCACTCCCTACTCCCTCGATATGTTACATGAAGTGTAATTTGGTCTTGGCATGGACTGATCTGCTACAAAGGATAATTATTTGGCTCAAGTGCTGTGTGTGGCCACCACTCCATATATTCTGTTCTTGTTTGGCCTCAGCTCCTTAGATCAGTCGTTACACGCTGGCCTTCACTCATGGAAAATTATGGCCCACACACCAGCGAATTTGGCTTCTACTACTAATCTCCCACTGATCGGCTGCTGATGTGTCTTCAAGGGTTTTGACTGTGAGAAATCGACCCTCGATCTCCGTTTTAGGGTGTGACAATCCTGCCAGCAAGAGAACGACCCCTGCATCCTGTTAAACAGTTGTCATGCGATTCGATCCTTGCAATTTATGTGGCTTCTTGATTCTGCTTCATCAGATTGAGTTGGCCCCTGCGTAAAGGAATTTGGGATTAGAAGTTTGATGGGTTTGTTTCTTGGACAATCACTAATGCGGCCTTCATCTAATCCTATCAAAGGGTATTTGTCGCCTTTCTATTATCAATTTAAACTTTAATCGGCCCTTGGTAGTATGGTGGAGTTGGACCCCCTGTCTTACAGCTTCTGCTCAGAACATTGGGCTTAGAAATCTTTGCCCAAGCAGATGGGTAGCTTGGCCCTCGGTCTCGGCCAATGTTGTAGGATCCTCACTCCCAGATCTAGAGGCGGATTGGCGTCCTGGGAGGATCTGCCTCCAATCCTTGAGTGAAACTTGGATCCGTGGTTCTTCCTTTTTTTTGCGTCTCCTAGAAAAATGGAACCGCGACAACCCAATCCACGGTTTTGGAACGGATTGGCTGCAGGTCGCAAGCAGATCTGAGAGAAAGGCGGATGGTTTCGTGGACTTAAATTTTTAACATTACATGAAATGACTTAGGATGTTTGAGAGTGGTTCCAACCTCATTAGACTTCATATGGAGAAAATAGAATTTCATATCCCATACAAAATTCAATAGACTTAATAGTTTTCAGGATTTTAGGATCAATGGGATTGTGGCATTTCATTAGATTATATCATGTATGAGGTTATGTGATTGGCATTTAATTATGAGCACCAAGCCCTATATGTACCCCAGTGTTGGTGGTGTTGTTTGTTGAACTCCTTTGTCATGGCCTTAGCAAAAATTTATGCTTCACTCAAGTCAAAACCATTGATTAGGCATGTTAAGCTTTCACTACCATATTATAAGTCTTGGATTAGTCTGTTTGATCAAAATTGGGCAATGTTGACTAATATCCCTAGATAAACAAAGTAGAGGCAAAGGCTAGACAAGAGGACAAGAGTCTAGATTCTAGATGTTTGATGCTCGAATAATTAAACATTGATGTGCAATGGATGCCATATCTATCTTGCTTTATGTACAAATATGCATGTTTTCATATCTTCTACAACTACTTTGGTATTTTGGATTTTTTTTTAATATAAACGCGAAATAATATATATATGTGTATATATATATGCGCTTTCGAGATGCTTCACATCTTAGCTATTTGGAAAATTTTGACGCTTTACTTCCAAAACACGTCTTTTCTTTGCCCTTGCTTCGTGCAACACTCTCATTAACCAAACAATCTGACCTCAACAAACTTGATGAACTCAACCCTGTAAAATTTTGTAATCTCATCCACCTGATAAGCACAGTAGAATGAATAAATTCAACCTGCAAATCAATGATTTGGCCTTGGAAAATGATAGATCGGCTAGGGTGTGTCTTTCAACACCGAAACCGATGATCTTCAGTTAGGTTGTGTCTTTCAACACTAAAACTGGAAATACTAGGGTTTTCCCTTTTCTCGGCAATTCTTAGAGCTCCTCGTCAGTTTCCTCTATAATTCATCCCCTCTCCTCCTTCAATCTCCTTCTCCCTTTTAATAATAATTTCCTCCAAAACCCATGGGTAATACCATGGGTCACTTAATTTCCTGAAAATGACTTTTTATCCCTTTTATTTAATTATTATTTACCTTATTATGGTGACCCCTATATTTTCCCTGCCAGTAGCCCATGGGATCTAGATAGGCTATGACTCACCTCATTTTGCTTCTCAGGGTTAAAAAGGGACATTATAGTCCTCCCTTCCCAAAACTTGCTTGTTCCCAAGCAAATTCCATTCAGTACTAGGATCCCAATCAAGCGAATTGAAAGCTTTGGCAACACTTTACTGCATCATCTCAAGGTTGTCCAATGCAATAGTGTTGCTACCTGTCATCATGCCATGAAGCAACCCTTGTAACTCTTCTCCCATATAAACTCTTAACCAAGGTTACTTGGAAGCGAGAGCGACGAGCAACATTTACAAAAGCTCCTGGTTTGGGAGCGAATCAAGACTGAATTTTTATATAATATATATTTTGATGCATGTATGTCAACAAAAGCATGTAGAATGATGAATTAGATATAAAAAGCATAAAACATGGATTACACCATATAACATCAATCATCTAGAAGTTATAATCGTCATCAACCACATCCACAAGTTACAGGTTCTCATTTATATAGCATGTAAGGGTGCACTTAACCAAAATAGCATCGAGTGTAATCCATCTTTGAACTGAAAATACATCAACAAATAGGGGCTCTAGATGGCCTCTAGCATAAAAAAATTCATGTTACAACAAATAGCTACATATCATCAAAATCATTGCCTATCTTGGGATCTTTGTCATCAATATCACCCTTTAAGCAATTAACATAAGATAGAAAAAGTGTAGCATGTCAAGTCAAGATTTTGTTTGAGTGATGGGTACATTTTTAGTAGGGTCATGATAAAGGAGTTCGACAACCAATGTCACCAACATGAAGGTACATAGAGGGCTTGGTGCTCTTGATTAAATACAAGTCCCATACCCTAGTGCATGACAAAATCCAATGGAAACATTGCAATCCCCCCAACCCTGAAATCTTGGAAAGCTAATAAGTTTGCTGGATTTTGAGTGAGATCTAAAATTCTACTTTCTCCATATGAAATCCAATGTGGTTGGAACCACTCTCAGACATCCTGAGTCATTTCATGGTATTGTTAAAATTTTTAAGTAAAAGGATGAAAATGAAAGATAAAGGATAATGTCACCTTTACTTTAATAATTTAACATTACTTTATTTATTTTTTAATAATGTCACATTTTTTTTAATCGTTTGCAAGAGCATGCTTCCAATTTGCTCATGCTCGGAGCGCGCTTCAGGAGTAATTCAAAAGGGGGCAGGGGAGTTGTTCCCCCTGCAACTATGCTCCTAGCGAGGTTGAAGTGCATAACTGTTCATGATGACCCATCTGCATGCTATATTTTTGTTGGATCTCTTGTTGTGTTTTTATAATGAGTGACTCCATTTTCTTTGTAAATAAACTTCCCTCATGGAGATGAATGAGTGTATTGTAGATATCATGGTGGTTTGATGATCTAACTGTCTCCCAATAGCATTCTCCACTTGTTCATTCCTTATCATTTGATCTTACTTGTCCTTCCTGCTGTTGTTTGGCTCTATTGTTGACTCCTCTTAGCTGTGGATGCCTTTCTTGTTTGGTCTTGCATCACCTTCTTGAGCACTCTTGATTTATTACTACTGACCTCTCAACACAGTTAGGCACTGTTTGAGTCACCACACCTGACCTTGCCTGTTAATTTCCTCCTTTATATGAATTGGGATGGGAGCTAATATGCTGAGTATCTTGTGATAACACCATGTGCTTTTATCTACTCCTACTTGCCATTTGTTTGCGTGTAGCAATCTTTAACGAATCTTGTGTCATGCCTCTCAAGACTACTTTGTCCTTCCTTCATAGTGAATCCCGTCTCGATGGTCTGATAGTTTTTCCAATGCTTCCCTATAGTGGTAAGCCATTGGATACCTAATACTATGGAAGAATTCACAACTTCACCACGTAGAAATCGTAAACCATGGTGTAGTTGCCAATTTTTAACTCTGCCTTTGGGACTGTCTAATTGCATGCCATGATGAAATCGCCGACCATCTCCACATTAAACCCCCCAAAGTCCTTTGTTGGGATGCCTCTTTTAGCTATTAATGTTGAGTCAATAAAATTGTGGGTTAAGCTTTGTCGATTAGGACAATGACTCAATGCCCCTATATGGTACCTTTGTCTTTGAAGGCATTGTAGCTAGGGACTCCTGAAAGTGTGGCCATGGTGCCACCTATTGCTTCTGCCCTTCTAAACTAGAATTCTCATCATTTTGCACCGATCCTAATTCTTCTTTTCCCTTGCTTTCAGAGAGCACCTCAATGTAGTGCACTTTGCCCTTTCCCTTGCATATGTGCCCTGGCTCCCAAGGCTCCTTGCAACTATAACAAAGTTTCTTTCTTTGTAACTCATCTCGAGTTCCAGGTTCCAATTTGCTTCTTTTGGTCTCCTCCTCCCAGAAAGGTAGCTTATCTTTAGCTTACTGAAGAGATGGGGGTTTAGGAGATCCTTTATTTTTAGGCGTTGCATCCTCCATATCCCTTGTCTTGGAAATGGCCTCTTGCAATGGTTCAACTAACCCTTCAGTGAACAACATCACAAACTTTTTCTGAGATACATCCGTAACCATTATGACTAATCTCTAGAATTTTGAAATAAAACTGTTCGAACTCCTTGTTTGCTTTAGTGGTGCAAGGTCCCTAAAATGCAGCTCTGGGTCTCTCTTATCAAGCCTCTGGATTAATCTCTCTGCAAACTTCAAGTAAGAGGTGATATGGGTGTGATCTAATGTGATTAGCTCATGGTACTACTGCTCATGTGACTCACCATCCAGATGTAGTGTGGCATACCGAATGGCCTCAAATTCCCTCATGTGGTTTAATTGGAAATAAGTATCCAACTTTTGCATCCATGCTCTCACTGACCCTTCGGTAGATCCACTAAAAGATGGAATGCTTGATTTCCTAACCTTCTTCGAAATCTTGCTATCTTGCCACCATTTGTCCCAGTCCCTCGACTTGCTCCTATGCTTGATACCACAATAGTCTTGGAGTGACATAACATTCCAGATCTCTGCTCCCATTGCCTTGTACTCCCTTATGTATTCCAGGAAGCTTTTGTCCTTATTTTGTTGGTTCTTTGCTGACTCCTCTATGAACTTGGGCATGAGAGGTCTTGACGAGATCGATTTTACTGGTGGGGATGCCAGATTGGTGGAGTTACTAGCTTTAACATGGTGATTATCATCTTCTCCCAATAGGCTGTAGCTTCTATGTGATCCCTTTGTTTCATTTTTGGACTGAGTTTTGCAGAGATTGGCCATGGATTGGGCAACTTCCTTCAGAGCTTGAGCCACTTCGTGTTGCCTTTTGTTCACCGTTTGGGTCATTTCACATTGTCCTCTGTCTAATTCCTGAAGTAACTCTCGTTGCCCTTTGGCTAAATCATTCAAGATGTGTTTAAAGCTCTCCTAGAGTTGATATTCACGATCCACCATTTGGTCTTTTTCTTCTTCTTGCACCTTTTTCTTCTTTTTGTGTGTTATGTTCCCCTCATCTCCTGGAGTCATCCATTATTAACCCTTTCAGGTTGGATACCATTGTAATACCCCCTTTTCAGTGTTTGCTAAGAATTTAGGGTTTTGACATTAGAGATTAGGGTATTAATGAGAATCATCATAAATATGCTAAAAAATTATATAGTGGAATTCACCAACAATCAAATAAAAATTCAAACCCAGGGATGGAAGATGCTACAAGTTTAGGAACTATATTTATTAGTTGGAAATCTTTGGAGCAATTACATGAAAACTAGAGAGACAAAACCTGTTAAGATGCATTACGTAGAGTATTGCGGACCTCCTTAAAGTGTCATTTCGGCCAATATTCACCCATCTCAACTAGAGGGAACACGGTCTTAGCGTCTTGGCTTGTAGGCCCTAGCTATGAGTGTTTGGCTTGGCTTCTGGTAGAGAGAATTCGCTTGTAGAGAGTATTGTCTTTGCAATTTTCTGGTCACTCTCTACTCCCTCGATCTGTTACATGAAGTGAAATTTGACCTTCGCACGGACTGATCTGCTACAAAGGATAATAATTTGGCTCAAGTGTTGTGTGTGGCCACCACTTTGTATCTTTTGTTATTGTTCGGCCTCAACTCCTTGGTTCAGTCGTTACAGCCCATGCACCAACAAATTCGACTTATATTAATAACCTCCCATTGGTCGATTGGTGATGCGTCTTCAGGGGTTTCGACAGTGAGAAATCGACCCTCGATCTACGTTTTAGGGTGTGACAATCCTATCATAAAAGAGCATGACCCTTGCGTCCTATTAAATAGTTGTCACACGATTCGTTTCTTGCAATTTTTGTGGCTTCTTGAGCATGCTTCATTAGATTGAGTTAGCCCCTGCGCAAAGGAATTTGGTGTTGGAAGTTTGATGGGTTCAACTCTTGTACAATCACTAATGCGGCCTTCAATCAATTTGACCAGAGGGTATTCAGAGCCCATTTGTTATCAATTTAAACTTTAATCTACCCCTGGTAATATGGTGGAGTTCGACCCCCTATCTTACAACTTCTGCTTAGAATAGTAATCTTAGGAATCCCGTGTAGAAGTTCCTGTATATTCACAAGCTCATGCAATGTACTAAAGCAAAAGACAAGAATCTACTGCTACCTTTGAACTAGCGGAAGCCAATAGATTGATGAAAACAATAATAGCAAGAGGAAGACAAATCAATGGTACATAACACGATAAGTTTCCTAGGAAAGCCACTGCTCAAAACCCCCACTATTTGTATTGCATAAAATCAGAATTCCAAGATGATAATACAATGCTTGTTCTCATAAGAACAATCCCAACACTTAGTATGATCAATCTCCCTGCTCACAAGCAAGCTCAAGCCAATCTCTAGCCTCTTCTGCTGCTCTCCAAGCCCCTATTTCCTTGCGCAATTCCTATGGCTGAATAGCCCATATTAATGGGAATCCAGTGCATCCAAAACTGCGCAATCCAAACTAGGTCCAGTTCTTGATTGCAAGCATGATCTATACAACTCAATAAATCATACAACTGATAGTACACTGTCCCTGCACTCTAGTCTCAACTCGGTCTTTCTCAGAATCGACATGCATGAGTTTCCGATGAATGAATATTCAATTATCTGGAGTAGCACTTGTGGATTCACCAGTGCACTAACTGACTACTAATCCTCTACTAGTTCAACAAACAGTTAGAACTAGCTTAACAGACTATAACTCAGTAAACTGAGTTATCTAATTACAACTCAATCTAAACTCATACTGGACCCCTAAAATTTAGGGAGAACATATATATGACTCCCAAAAGACTTCCAACTCGAAATTGCTAAGTTAACTAAATCAACTTAACTTAGTTAACTATTACAAGTTGCTATGAGAAAAAAATTACAATTTTAATTCAAGGACAAATTAAATTGGAATTTCTGGATTCTATTTTTAACATTTATTGTTGCTATTTTCAACATCCTGGCCCAAGCAAACAGTTAACTCAACCCTCTGTCTTGGCAACGACATGATCTTAGCCTATGATTTGACTTCAACCAACTTGATGAGCTCGACCCTATAAATTCATAATCTCATCCACTTGATGAGCACAATGGAATGAAGAAATTCAACCTGCAAATTAATGATTTGGCCTTGGCAAATGATATATCGGATAGGGCGTATATATCAACATTGCAACCAATGATCTTCTCTTAGGGTATGGAAGATGCTACAAAATATTAGGGTTCCTTGTTCCTTGCAGGTCCTAGAGTTCCTTGTTAATTTCCTCAATAATTCATTGCCCCTCCTCCTTTAATCTCCTTCTCCCTTTTAATAATACTTTCCTGAAAGTGACTTTTTCGCCCTTCAATTTAATTATTATTTATCTTATTACGGTGATCCCTTTATTTTCCATGTCAATAGCCCATGGGATCTGGATAGGCTATTGCTCACCTTCTTTTGGTTCTCAGGGTTAAAAAGGGACATTACATCTTGGATGAGATGTGAATAACAAAAGCCTAGGATCATAACATAATAGTAAAAATAGTCCAACAAGTTATCTCATTTGGTTATTGCCAATGTTGTGGAGTATTTGGCTAGTTCCATGCTAGTAGGTGCCCACTTTGAATTCCTCTTGGTGAGGTACACTTTTCTATTTTGTTAGGTTTATTGCGTATGCCATCCACGAATGTGGAGAAGCATCCCATACGTTTCCTTGTGAGATTTCCTTAGCAAAAAATAAACATTAAAAATGAAGATATTCATGAAGCTTATGGCTACTTATACACTTGAAATTTGCACAAAGACTTCTCAAACAGGCCTAATCATTGTTGAAATTAGCGAGAAAAGTGATTCCTTGATTTGTGCCTTAATTGAAGGAGTTGAAGTCAAGTTCCTTTTTTTGTGCATGTTCGAGTTCCTAAAATTTAGGAGTTTCCCTAAAAATTAGGAGTGCATGAGGCAGTTAATTGATGTGTTGAAGTTGAAGGTCAAGTTTTGATCTTCTAGTGTGAGTTAAATTGGGCACTGAAAGCTTAAGTGCAGTGAGCCTCCTAAATTTTAAGAGGATCCAACGAACTAGTTTTGTTGACTTTTGTTAACTAGAAAATTTAGTTCAATTCCTTAATTAGAAAACTCACTAATTTTAACCATTCAAATTGCCTTTAAAGGAAGGAATGAAGGCACAAGTTTAATCATTGTTTTGGTGAGCACGAGTTGGTGAGACCAAACAATAGGAAGCACAAGGTTGTGCATGGAGCTTGTGAGAGAAGGCGAACAAGCCTAGGAAAGGCTTATAAGGAAGCAAAGATCAAAGTTCTTGCATAGGTTTCAAGGTTAGATTAAGCAAAGAAAACAAGGTTGTTTTTCGATTGAAACCGTTGTATTATAAGAGATCTAATGCTTAATTTTCTTCATTAAAATTCTCATCAAGCATAGGGTTTTCCCATTTGGGTTCCTTGTAAAAATTGTGCTATTCAATTGTGTGATTGTGCTTTTATTCCTTTTCCTAATTCCGCTGCAAATTGATTAGAGAAATTTTGTATTTGTAAGAAAAGAAATTGTTTTTTCAGATTGTTCTCATCAGCAGATCAAAATTTCATGAATTTTCTACATGGTATTAGAGCTTGAAGCAGAATAAAATAACACATCTAAGTGCAACGATTCATAGAAAACATCATCTAAAATTGGCCACAGATCATAAGGAGCCCTAGACGAAGATAAGAAGGACTATTTTGTGTCTTCTTATGACTGGTTTGGGGCCAAGTTTGATTGGGAGTGCAAGCCGTAAGCTAGAGAAGCAACTTTGGGTTGGTTTTGTGCATAAGTATTCATCCTATTGTTTGTGATCAAGGCGTCCAAGGTTTTGTGTTTTTATAGGAGGGACCGAGCCCTAGTTTAAGGTTGGTCTGTGCTCAGAAAAGTGTTGCAACAACAATGCATGTAGGGCTGGTAATTGCATAGGAAGGGAGGAGTCTTGGAAGGGAGACAACAAGGCATTTTGAGCAAGTTGAAGCCTAGTTGGAGGGCTGTGGCAGTTGCTACAAGCAGCCCTAACCAGGGCTAAGAGCCACAAAAAATATTGCACAAGGCCGAGGAGGAGCAGAGCAATTAGAGGTATGTTGAATGATGTGTTCAAGTTGATTTTGTTGCTAACTGGATATTGCTCAGGTTGGATAGTTTGTTTGGCATCTTAAGAGCAACGAGGAGGGTTGCTAGTAGGCGTCAGAAGGAGGCCTAAGTGCAGATAAAAGAAGGGTGTTTAGTTTGCTAGGAGAGGTAGTTTTAGAGGCCCTAAGTACAGTTCTTGTGGAGGACTACAAGACTGTTAGTGGGCTAGTTTTTAGACAACTCTCAGGGGAAGCGGTATGGCTTACCAAGTGTTGAGAGCAGATCACTGTCTAGAGGGAGCATCGAAGTGTTGGAAGATAATGGGGTGGGAGAGTACATCAAGCAGGCGAGAGCAACATCTCAAGACCCCCAACAATTGGCCCAACATAATAAAAATGATATCAAGGCAAAGATGATCATTCTAGAAGGGGTCAAAGATCACGCAATACCTCACATCCTTGAGAAGAAGACAATGTATGAGATGTATGATACAATCCTGAAGTTGTATCAGAGTACCACTGATACGAGGAAGCTTGCTCTTAAGGAGAATTTGAGGAGTATCTGGATGAGCAAGGATGAGCCCATCGTTGCATATTTGACAAGGTTCACTCAGGGACGAGATGAACTAGGTGGGGTGGGCGTGGTTGTATCTGATCATGATCTTGTGAGTTTTGCCTTACTTGGACTTCAAGTTCTGGAAAGGGTTCTAGGAAGTTGTTAGTGGGAGAGAGAACTGTTCAAATTGGTAAAGGTTTTGGACTGATTGCATACGGGAAGAGATCCGAAGAGGAACCATAGAAGGGTGATCAATTATGACAGAGGACGAGGAGAACTTTGCCCTGGTAGGCAAGGGTAGCAAGGCTAAGGGCAAGAAGGGCCAAGGAGAGGGTGAGTCCAATGAGAAGGGAAAGAAGAAGGATCTAAGTAAGATCAAGTGCTTCCATTGCCATGAGTTTGGACATTATGCTTCTAAGTGTCCTGTTAAGAAGAAGGGGGCCAAGAAGGATCATGCTGCTGCATCAGTGGAGGTAGATAACTTTTTTGCCCAGTTCGAGAAGGATTTATCGTTGATAGCTTGCATGACAAGCTCAACAAATAGCAGTATGTGGTATATTGATTCAGGACCTTCCTTCCACATGACCGAGAACATGAAGAGTTTCAGCCACTTGAAGGAGAAGGACATGTAGATCCAGATTGAGCTAGGAGATGATGGTGAGAGTTGGTACTGTCAGCTTTCAAAGGGAGTCAGGTAATTCCCTTCATTTAAGAGATGTTCTTTATGTTCCAAGATTGAGGCAAAATCTTGTTTCGGTAGCCACCCTTGAGTACAAGGGATAAGATATCATCTTCAACAGAGGTAAGGCTTACGTCCAACACTTAGCTTTTGGATGTAAGAAGCAGATAGGTTTGAGGGTGAAGAATCTCTTCAAGTTGTAGGTAGAGGCTGGTGCAACTTTGAGCAGTAAGGCAGGTAGTGCACAAAGTAGAGAAGTGATGGTTGAGCGAGAGCAGGATAGAGCTCTCAAGATGGAGCCTCAATGGGTATCTCAGTTTTAGGTTAAGCTAGTTGGCAGTTGGGCTGACTAGCAAGATGATATGAGGAGCAAAGCTCACAGAGTGGCGGGAAAGAACAAGTCTTCAAAGCAGGTTCCACAAAAGAAAACAGGGAAGCCTTCTAGTTCAGAGGGAGCAGCTGCAGCAACGAAGAACTTGGTAGTGTTGGGGATAGATCCAAGTGGACGAGGTTCTT
Organism: Pinus tabuliformis; assembly: GCA_031772625.1. Lineage (NCBI taxonomy): Eukaryota > Viridiplantae > Streptophyta > Pinopsida > Pinales > Pinaceae > Pinus > Pinus tabuliformis. Next base: position 516,487,586 of record CM062808.1, on the reverse strand, counting down.
CCAGGAACACCTTCCTCGCTAAGAGGGAGTGTTGAAATTAGCGAGAAAAGTGATTCCTTGATTTGTGCCTTAATTAATGGAGTCAAAGTCAAGTACCTTTTTTGTGTGCATGTTTGAGTTCCTAAATTTTGGGAGTTTCCCTAAAAATTAAGAGTGCATGAGACAATTAATTGATGTGTTGAAGTTGAAGGTCGAGTTTTGATCTCCTAGTTGAGTTAAATTGGGAATTGAAAGCTTAAGTGGAGTTAGCCTCCTAAATTTTAGGAGGATCTAGTTAACTAGTTCTGTTGACTTTTGTTAACTAGAAAAGCTCGAGTTCAATTCCTTAATTAGAAAAATCACTAATTTTAGCCATTCGAACTGCCTTTAAAAGAAGGAACAAAGGCACAAGTTTAATCAATTGTTTTGGTGAGCACGAGTTGGTGAGACCAAACAGTAGGAAGCACAAGGTTATGTGTGGAGTTTGTGAGAGAAGGTGGAAAAGCCTAGGAAAGGCTTGTTGGAATTGGAGAAGGATGAATTCCTTGGGTAAGGAAGCAAAGATCAGAGTTCTTACATAGGTTTCAAGCTTAGATTAAGCACAAAAAACAAGATTGTTTTCAGATGGAAACCGTTGTGTTGTAAGTGTTAAAGAAAGTGTAACTAGGTTCTGTCTTCATAATTACATGATCTTTGTAAATGATGAAATAAAAGAAATAAAATTATTTTGTATGCCTTGCTACATGGGTTTCATGAGCAAGAGGTTTATTTGTTAATGGCTCCCATTGAGAGTCTTAGGATTTATTATTGAGTCAAAGAGTCAATGTCATATGAAGAAGCTCTTTTTGAGCCTATGTTCAATGTATACAAGTCCATAGAAATGTCTAAAATCCCTCCAAAGACAAGCACAATCCCTCTTGAAGAAGTGGACCTCCAAACAAGATAAAAATAAGTCATGTCGGCTCATATAAGGAGATACAATGGTTCCCCCTCTCATGTCGACTTATATGCATGACTAACCACTATATATAGGCATGTAAGATCCGCATTACAACAATGCAAAGAACTCAGATGCCTCTGCAACTTCGATGGTTAACTACAATGAGTAATTACAGTCTCAAGACTTCATAAATCTTAGATAATTCTGTCATGCATCTTTGTTCTTCAGATGGGCATCACAGGATGAAGTTTCTTGGCCTCCTTACAGTCCTAACGATTACAGTCTCGACCTCCTCAATGATCACAGTCTCGACCTACCAATACAGTGATCTCTGAAGTAGCCTTACAGTCTCGGCATACTTGTGAAGAGGAGGATCTTGAAGTGACACTCTTTGTCTCGGCATGCATTCTGGATGCAGTCATGATCTCGGTATAGTGGTAATCATGATCTCAGTCATGATCTTGATGAAGACGTAGTTGCAAGGTTATGATCTTGATGAAGATCTCAGTGCAACTCTCATACATATATATAAATATCTCAGTATAGAGATCTTGTTATCATGGTGAAGGTCTCAGTGAAGGAGCAACACTGATCTCAGTGAAAGTGCAACAATGATCTTGATGAAGGTGCAACAATGTTGTAGTAGTAATGACCTCAATGATGCAATAGTGATGACCTTGGTTTAGCAGCAGTGATGATGATGATCTCAGCAGTGACAAAGAAGAGGATTGGTGTCTTGGTCTTGGAGTGGCCTAATAGGTCAAGGGTCATGGTCTTGGTATTCGTCAATTGGAATCTCTATAAGAAGAATTTTGTGCGGGTTTTCCTCTTAAAGAGTGAGATGTTTTGGCCCTGGCAGAAAACCAACATCTTGTGTTCTTGTCTCTTTTGTTTTGGTAACTATTTGATGAGCTGATAATAATAAGAGACGATTGTGCTAATAAGAAAAAATTAAAAAATAGCTCACAAATAGTTATCATGGCGAGAAGAATCTTATTAACTTAATTTGCCCTAGATTCTTCAACATGGTATCAGAGCTAAGGTGTTGTAGGCAAGGGAAGGGTATAAAAGAGACATTCAAGGATCAAGTTTCAAGAAGGGCATCAAAGCAAGTTGAAGGATATCAAAGAAAAGGATCAAGATCCACATTGAAGGATCAAACCCTAGATTGAAGAAGCAATCTACAATAGCAAGAGCTTGTGTCTCCATAGTCATCATCAAAAGGCCACCAAGACCCTCATCAAGTTGTCTTCAAAGCAAGGTAGCTTGAAGGACCTAAAAAATGATGATCACATCATCTTGGAGAAAGGCGAAACCTTAGAAGCAGTCCTGATCTACACTACAAAAGAAGGAAAAACATATTGAAGGCGAGAAGGCATTGTTATCTTAAAGGTTATAAAAAACAAGCAAGGATCATCTCCTTCCCCTAAAATATCATCCAAGAGGAAGCTCTAATACATCTTCTTCAACCATCATCAAAGTGATCAAGTGGAAGAGTTCATCTTCACTTGTCAAGTAAGTATCTTTCATTTTATAATCAAGTTTGGTTAAATGACTTCTTGTTTAAAAGGAGATCTATAAATTGATTGGGTCATCGAAATTCCTTGCATAAGAAAGAAGGATAGGTATACTCCCCGGAATAATATGTCTTGATATGAAGTATGAGGTGGTTGACTACAATTACGGAACTCTGATTGGAAACTCCGGGGAATGGAATGTGTAAAGAAGAGATCGTAAGATATGCAACCATGATGAAGGCGATCAAATCCAAAAGACTAAGAAGATTTGAGTAGGAAATCTCCTTGAAAGATATGAAGACTCTGATAGAAGTCTGAAAAAGATGGAGATCCTTGACAATGGATATCTTTGGGAGATGTGTCAACATGTATGCAGGGTGCTAATACCTACAGGAAGATGTCATGATGAAGAGCCATCTTGTAAGGTACTATTTGATTTAATGTTATTTTTGATTTCTTGAATGATATATGGATGAGTTCATGCAGGGCTACAAGAACAAGAGTTGTAAGCGCAAGTACAACTAGCATTCATTTGGTGGATGGAAATTCTTGAAAGAAGCAAGATGAGAAAGAAGTAGCCATATGAAGAAGGTACCAGATATGTGTTGATTTGTGGTAGAATTGGATGTGCTCTAGCTTGGAAAATTGGTGGAGAGGCTAAGGCACATAAGATCTCCAAGACCCAGAAATGGTTTGGGGAAATTTCACGCAGTTGGAGAGGTATTAAAATAATTAATATTTTTAATGGGGTTCCTAAGTCTAAACTTAGGAAAATTAAAATATTAATGGGTATTAATATAAAACTGGGTGAGAAGGTTCTAAATGACATGGATCTAGCCAAATCTAATCTTAGCCGTTGATTAGAGACTTAATCTCGGACTCAACAAGAAAAGTATAATAAGAGGCTTGAGGGTCAATTGGAGATACACCAAGATTGATCAGTTAGTTCAATTTTCTGGAGCGGGGCTTGCTGAGAAAATTCGAACAAGTGATCTATTGCAGCGAGGGGCAGTGAGTACATAGCAGAGAGGCAAGGATAGTGCCCGAGGGTCACCGCAGTGGTTGACGTAGAGGTAGTTAGAGCTACGCAGAGGCAACTAGAGACTGCGCAGAGGCTGAGGGGCTTGCGTGGCTGACGCAGAGGGCCAAAGAGCTGACGCAGAGGGCCAGAGTGCTGATGCAGAGGGCCAAAGTGCTGATGCAGAGGGCTAGAGGACTGATGCAGAGGTTGATCTGAAGCTAGCAGGGCTGACGCAGAGCCAAGAGGAAGCGCCAGAAGGATTTTCGTGGGGCAGACTAGAGCTGAGAGGCTGAATATCTCTATCCGAGAAGAGGTATTACTATTGTGTAACAATCTCTTTTGGGTGAGCCATTTCGGCACCCTAGTTGTACTCAAGAAATTTGCATACTAATAAAACCCTCAAAACTGCTGCATTGGTTTTCCCGCATTGGGTTTTTCCGAGGATGATTGTCCAAAAATAATGGTGTCCCTGTGTGTTTGTTTTAGTATTTTAGTTGATGATTTGTATATGAGTTAAGGTTGCATTTGTGTTTATTTTAGTATTTATATTTATAAATAACTTGTTAATGGAATAAACAAGTAGGAGAAATAAACCAGATAATGCAGTAGGGATTTCTGACATGTCAGACTTAGAAATTTTAACATGGTATCAAAGCATTGCAGATCACAGGAGGACTGAAGGCATCGACAATATTGGAAATTTGCAGCAATAGCAGTTGTCCCGAGAAACATAGTTGCTCTTATGCTGAAGGGAGCAGAGAAGGAGCGACACAGAGGGCCTGCGTCATCATTTCGAGCCAGAGAGGGCTAGCGCAGAGGCAGAGAGAGGCAAAAGAGGCTCACAAAGAGCCACATTATCCTACTTAGCTAGGTAGGCTTGACACAGTTGGCCAAAGGAGTGATTCAACCTTTCCTAGGATTGCACAGAGCTGGAAGGCTCAGTTTCTTCAGTTGGCGAGGCCTAGGGAGCTGTGGACAGATTGTGGATTGGGAAGTTGATGGGGTGTTGTTTTTGTCAAAGAAAAACAGTACCTAACGAGACAGATCCAAGGTAGAGGGAGTCGTTACCTTGACGGATTTCTAGCCAAGAAATCCAGATCTGGGTTGCAGTTGCAAAGAGGATTGGAGAGGAGGGTTTCGACAGTTGCTGGGAAGATTTCCAGTAGGGAAATCAGGACTTAGAGGGAGATTTCCAGGAGGGAATTTGAAACTTAGAGGGAGCCCAGAAGAGGAGCGGAGATGTTTGTGAACGGACTGAGGGATTAGGACAGGTTGGACGGGGCTTCCAACTTTGCCATCTGGAAGGCCAGGATCCTGGCAGTCTTGGATAGACATCACATCAAGGGCTTCGCCTTGAGAATTGTGGCTATCCCAGTAGACCCAGCTGATAATGAAAAGTATGAGGATGCGATGGTGAGGGCAAAGTGCATAATCCTTGATGGAGTCAAAGATCATGTTGTACCACATATTGTTGAATAGAACACAACAAAGGAGTTGTGGGATACTTTGACGACATTGTATTAGGGCACTTTCGTGCAGCGAAAGATGCTATTGGAGAATTAGTTGCGGTAGTATCAGATGCAAAAGGGGGAGCAAATAGATCTATACCTTCTCAGATTGCAGGAGATTCAAGACCAACTTACTTCCATAGGGGCCACGCTGTATCACGAGTTCATCGTGAGGACCTCCCT